>BNCR01000005.1:29746014-30184790 GCA_014656515.1 Oryzias celebensis | reverse complement strand
GTATACTGTTAACTTATAAGTTGATTCTGTTAACCCTGCCACCAGGGTTATGATGGCAACGGGACGACTGTGGGTCAAAGACCAAGAGAAGAAAGATGCTTTAATAAGCAGAGAGAGAAAAGAAAAGTCACAGTCCAAGACTGGGTGTTGTAACTCTGAATGTAGGAACTGTGACAAGAGGAACTACAGAGTTGGTGGATATAATGGTGGAGGAATGTGGAGGTTCTGTGTCCAGATGGGATGGTAACAAGACAAGAAATCTAGGAGCAAGATTTAAAGCCCCGGTCACAATGCTTTACGGCTTAATCACTGCCAAAAAGTTCTGAAAATCTGGTAGACATGGTTGTCAGTGGTAATTTTCTCTCAGCAAGGATATGTTGGGCCTGCATCAGTTGGTTCTGTTAGTGCTGGAGCATGAAGATGAGGACATCACGGCATTGAGGGTTCATCTAGAATGCAAGGGCCAAGGTCCTAGAAAATTAATCTATTTATATGATGTGATGCAGAAGTGATTAGGCAGTGATCAAACCTATATTTCAAACTTGTTCTTGTTCTTCAAGGAGGCCTCTTAAGATATTCTGTCATGGTGCTGATGGAAGGAGGAATGGAAGAGAAGTTTCCTGGACAGAGGATTTAGTCAGGAATTTCTGGAGAAGAAAAGAGTCAGTAATAGAGAGGAGTGCGTAAAAGTAACCTGAAGGTGTTTAATGTTATCAGTGGTTCTGATCCAGAGGGAGGAATGGAATTAGATGATGATGATGTTCTGGAGGGAGTTAGATAAAGACATGCAGAATATTTCCAGAGGTGAGAAAGTAGTGGTTAGACATGCTGGTGTAGGAGATGGAAGTGATGAGGACGTGATGGGCAGAATTGGTTCCGCTACTACTACTGAGGTAGTCATGGAGACCCAGGGGAGGACTTCGGGTGTCGTCTGGTCAGAAGTCAATGAAAGTGTGTATGTTTGTTTGTATGCATATGTTTGCTTCAACATTTTGGAAAAGTTGGGGTTTACGTTTGCACAAAAAAGTATAAATAAAATAATATCTGATCATTAAATAATAATATGATTTAATTACATACAGTTGCTCCTCTCCCTGCTAATAACTTTTGAACATGTTCAAAATGAAGAGTGAAGCTGTAGTTTATTAAAGTAGTTTTATATAAATATATGTAAAACTCCTCTGAATCTCCAGATAAAACTGCTAAACAACTAAACTATATACTAGCAGTTATATATATATATATATATATATATATATATATATATATATATATATATATATATATGTAAAATTGCTAATATATAGTTTAGTTGTTTGTTTGTTTTTGTTTTTTTTTCAAGAAAGAAAACTTTCGAAAATATCTGGAGATTCAGAGAGGAGTTTTACATTTCCTTGAGTCACAGGGCCTCACCCCCAGCCCACCTTAATAGCCCAAGAAGGATCAGCCAATCAGAGCACTGTGGCAGAGGTTAGGAGTTCAAGTGGCCACAGGTGGGGGAGGACGTTGTTCAGTGACAAGATGGAGCGTTTCAAAAGAAGAATGAAGACGTTGCGGGCTCACCATGAAGAGTGTGAAAGGAGGCATAACAAAGCTCAGGTATGTAAACTATTTTATTCCTGTTTTGAGGAATCACACAGGTGGGCTGGGAACCGTTTTTTATTTAGTAGCTTTTTCCTCTCTACCATGAGTTGTATAAGTTCACTTAAAAGCTCAAACAAGCTCATCCTTCTAACTTAAGATGAAAATATCACATGAGTTGTAAACACCGATTCAGGGGCTCAGTGGAAAAGAAAAGAGGAGAAGGCCTCAGTCAGCACGTGTAGCATATGGGGGTGGGGCAAGAGCCGCTCCTGAGTGCAGGTGTGAAAGCAACTGCACGCCAAGGGGGGCGGGAGACGGGAGGGGGAGCACTCAGCTGCTTTGGAGTAATGAGTTTGAGCTGTTGTTTCTGTTAAAAATGTTCTAGCTTTCATGCAAGTGAATGTTCTAGCTAGATTAAAAATAACCTTATTTGTTTATTATGTATAATAATGGGTTTGTTGGTTGGTTACATTTTGTTATCATAATTAAGTTTATTTTTTGGATGAGGTAAACTTAAAATAGTAAATTAAAAATGTTTTTAGCCACTCCTGACATGACACTTCATTAAGAGGCAAAATGTGTTTTATCAATTCTCCAAAATTCACATTTTGAGATGATTAAGTAAAATGAATAAATCTATTGTCGGAACTAGTTATTACTAGATTTAGTTTCAAGCACATGTTCTCATCTTCTGCTGCACAGCAGTACCTATAGTTTCTTTTCAGAAGCAAAGTTCTTAAATGAGAGAATTGCAAGTAAAATGTACTGCTTTAAGAGGATCGTTTTTTGACAGACTTTTACTGTAGATTAGATTTAGATTTATAACCATAATTCACAGTCAATATTTTAATTCAAAAAGAAGCTTAAGACTTTTACAGTTAAGATCTAGCTATACTAAGTTTTCTGGAGAGCTATCATTTTACCTGTCACTTTGTTTTATATTAGTTTATTGGCTGTGCAGTGGTCTTTCATCACAAGAAAAATATGTTGTCAATTGTTTGTGTATAAATAGTTTTTTATTGCTAAGGTAATTTGTGTAGTTGTCAACCTAAAAAGGCTCAGATCGTTTGAATTTATATGGCTTACGTGACCATCTTACTGCTATTTACCGTTTTCCTGCATTAAATGTATCAAATATAAATCTTAACTCAGGATGGGAGCAGAGTGTTCAAGTGAAAGTAGTTAATCACTTCATGCAGTTCATTGTTAAAGTTATTTTTTTTGTGGGTTTATTACTATAAGCTGAAAATAACAATTTGATTTAATCTTTTTTCCTGTCCTTAAGTTGGAGGCTAGAACAGCAGATTTGGATCGAATTAAAAACCATACAGCACCTGAAGAATGCATCTCATCAGGTAAGATTAATGTTTTTTTTTACATTAATTTCCTTCTATGGATTTGATGTGGATAACCACTGATCATTGTGTAACGAGATGGAAGTTTTTTTTAATTTTCAAAAGATATGAAATAAAAACAAGATTAATATCTTATTAGGTGATGATGAGGTTTTACAAGAGAGGGAGTCAGTTGGTGAATCTGATCCAGAATACCAGCCATCACCATCACCATCATCATCATCATCATCACTGTCACATGAAGATGAGGTTGTCTCATTAAAAACATATAGTGCCACAGAACCAGAGGTGGTCACTTGCCGCTCAACAAAGAAGATCAGAAGAGAAAGAAAGCTGGAAAGTTCAAAACAAAAGTCTAAGATTACTGTTAAAATGAGCACCAGCAAGAGCAATGCAAGGAAATGGGACAAAGCACATTACTGTTTATTCTGCAAAAAGCCTAATTTGAAAATGGCAAGACATTTGGAGCGAAAACACAGCGATGAGACGGATGTCGCCCATGCCATTAGCCTCCCAGTGGGATCAAAACAAAGAAAGATAGAATTCGAAGCACTTCGTAACAAAGGTGACTGGGAACACAATCTACAGGTGTTAAAAGACGGGAAGGGAGAACTCGTAACATGGAGACAGCCTCCCAAGGAAGCATCGCCAAAGGACTACTTACCATGCCAACACTGTTTTGGAATGTTCAAGAGAACTGAACTCTGGAGACATGAACATTCATGTAGACAAAGAACACCTGACCCAAAGAAGGGAAAAAGAAGCAGAGTGCAAAAAGCCTCATCTCAACTTATTCCGATGATTAAATCATCAGATGGGATGCAAAACATCATTCACAATATGTTGCAAGATAAAGTAACCACACATATCAGAAATGATGATATGATATGTGCTTACGGAGATGTTTTATTTTCAAAAAAGGGTCGGGAACAGTCTCAGCACAGGTACATTGCACAAAAGATGAGAGAACTTGGACGGTTTATGCTTACTGCAATGGAACTTGACAAGACTGTCAAAGAACTTAAAGACGTGTGTGATCCAACAAAATTTCAGCTGGCCATCAATGCAGCAAGAAAAGTCGGAAACTACAACAAAACCACGACTGAATATGGTAAACCATCCGCAGCAGTCAAAATAGGTTTCTCACTCAAAAGCGCAACGGAAGCATGGATTGGACGCTGTTTGATGATGTCAGATGAGAAATCAGAAAAGAAAGCAAAGAAGTTCAAAGAGTTGCTGGATTGTTCTTGGTCCAACTATGTGTCCACAAGCGCTCATAGCATTATGGAACAGCGGAGGTGGAACAAAGAGGACTGCATACCTCTGACAGAGGATGTTGTTACCCTGCAAAATTACTTACGAAACATCGAGGATGAGGCCAAGGGCGAACTGAAAAAGCATGTTAGTGCCAAAGCATATAAAACTTTGTGTGAGAGTCTTCTTGCACAAATTATTGTGTTTAACAAAAAGCGTGAAGGGGAGGCATCACGTTTAACATTAGAGACATATCTAAAAGCAGACACAGGTTCCATAAATAAGGACATTTATGAAACACTGTCACCAGTGGAAAAACAAATGAGTCACAGGCTCACACGCATCGTCACACGTGGAAAGAGGGGCAGAAAAGTACCAATTTTACTTTTGGAGCGTACAAAAGCCTCACTTGACTTCCTGATCAAAAAAAGGAAAGAAGTTGGAATACAAGATGACAATCCGTATCTGTTTGCCAGGATTGGAACAACAACCAGCATTCGTGGCTGTGACTGCCTCAGAAAATATGCTGGGGAGTGCAAAGCAAGCAATCCTGAACTACTCCGGTCAACAAAACTGCGAAAGCATGTTGCCACCTTATGTCAGCTTCTTGACCTTGATAACCAAGAACTAGAGCAAGTAGCTCGTTTCATGGGACATGATATCCGGGTTCACTTTGACTATTATCGACAGACAGACAAAACCTTTCAAGTTGCCAAGATTGGAAAACTTTTATTTGCAATGGAGTCGGGTTCCAAAGTTCTCAAAGGAAAGTCTCTGAAGGACCTTGACTCTGTGATTTTAGGTATGTAAACAATCTTTATGATTTTATTCTAATTTTTCTATGTTTATTTTCATTGTTTGCAGTTCTCAAGCCCTATGTTTGTTTCTGTACATCCACTTTGCAAGCACTGCTGTTCTACTTTCGTCTTTAGAGCTGTTGCTACTTGCTAATATTTCTCTAAGATGCATTAGTGCTTCAGGGTGCAATGATATGATTATTCAACAATTATCCCACTTTTCAATACATAATTTTTTATCATTGGGTATTTTAGTTCTCACTCTTGGACTACTTCATAATTTTAAAAAAGGTATGTTTGTCAGTCATTAATTCAAGTAACAATTAAAATTCAAATCATTTCATTTTTTTTTATTTTTGTAAAATTTAGAAACAATACTAACTATTAAGATGATAACTTGTAAAAACTTGGCTGTATCAAAAGCAATTTATTCAGATGTGTTCATTCAATAAATTAATCAATCACTCAGCCAATTAAATTAAACAATTATACCTTTTTTTTAACCAAAATACCTACTGGTTTTCAAATTTTTCTTCTTCCTGGTTGGATAAAAAAACGAATTCAGATAATTGGATAAATAAGTAAACGAAAAAGAAAAAAACCTTGAAAAAGAAGCAAGTCTTAAGGAGCCCAGCCCCTATTAGAGTCTAAAACACCTGTCAGACCCGGTGTTTATTGGAGACCGGCGTCTATTAAAGACCAGGCATTATCGGAAGATAATGTACAACTGACAATGTGAAAACAGTTGCTGTATTGCATTTTAAACTTCAGCTGTTTACCTTCACCATGTCTGCAACATTTGATATGTGAATTTCATATTGGCTGATTTGAGATGTCACAGAGCCTTTAAACTGGTATATGTAATAATGGGGCTTCTGAGTGTTTGTCAGACTACTTAAATTGAAAATGTAAACCTCTGTTTTTGGTCATAGTTTAGTATTTCTGTTAATTACCTCTCAGATGGAGATGGACAGAACTCAAGCGCTGGTGGAAAACAAAGGAATGCAACAAAACATGGTGGTTGCAGGGATGACGGTGATGATGGAGGTGCAGTTAGATTTTAAAATCAGTTTTTGACCTTAGTTTATGATTTATATTGATTACATCTCTTTCAGATGGAGACGGGCAGTTCTCAAACTCTGGTGGAAAAAAGAGGCATGCACCAAAACATGATGGTGGCGAGGATCATGATGATAATGGAGATGGAGGTGCGTTCAGCTTTTAAAATCAGTTATTTACTGTAGTTAAGGATTTCTACTAATTACATCTCTTTTAGATGGAGATGGGCAGTACTCCATCACTGGTGGAAAAAAGAAGAGGCATGCACCAAAACATGGTGATGGCGAGGATGATGATGATGATAATGGAGATGGAGGTGCGTTCAGCTTTTGAAATCAGTTATTGGTAAAAGTTTAGGATTTCTACTAACTACATCTCTTTCAGATGGAGACGGGCAGTGCTCCATCTCTGGTGGAAAAAAGAAGAATGCACCAAAACATGGAATTGGCGAGGATGATGATGATAATGGAGATGGAGGTGCGTTCAGCTTTTGAAATCAGTTATTGGTAAAAGTTTAGGATTTCTACTAACTACATCTCTTTCAGATGGAGACGGGCAGTGCTCCATCTCTGGTGGAAAAAAGAAGAAGAATGCACCAAAACATGGAATTGGCGAGGATGATGATGATAATGGAGATGGAGGTGCGTTCAGCTTTTAAAATCAGTTATTTACTGTAGTTAAGGATTTCTACTAATTACATCTCTTTTAGATGGAGATGGGCAGTACTCCATCACTGGTGGAAAAAAGAAGAGGCATGCACCAAAACATGGTGATGGCGAGGATGATGATGATAATGGAGATGGAGGTGCGTTCAGCTTTTGAGATCAGTTATTGGTAAAAGTTTAGGATTTCTACTAACTACATCTCTCTCAGATGGAGACGGGCAGTGCTCCATCTCTGGTGGAAAAAAGAAGAGGAATGCACCAAAACATGGAATTGGCGAGGATGATGATGATAATGGAGATGGAGGTGTGTTCAGCTTTTAAAATCAGCATTTGGCTGTGGTTTAGGATTTCTATTAATTATGTCTCTTTTAGATGGAGACGGGCAGTGCTCAAGTTCTGGTGGAAGCAAGAAGCTGACTTCAAAGAAAAGAGGTAAGATTGGAGATCTTAACTTTCAAAGATATTATTATTAGGTTTTATTGTAACAAACAATAGTAACACATTGCATCTCAAATGACACAAAAACATAAAATCAAAGTTAAACAAGTAACTGCACTTCAAAGTCTAAAGTATATAATGGTGCATTTATGGCGCATTTACCAAAAGTCCAGGGCTGCGATTTCAGGCCTACCAGAGCAATAGAATAGATAGCTAAATGCAAAATCATCTTAAACCTCATTAGATGCTGAACTACATTAACTGTGAAAGTTAAATAAACTCGCACAAGATGAGCTTTGTTTAAATATGTGTAAAAAAGTGGATCTGTTATAGATTTAAAGTTAAAATTTAAAATCCAGCAGCCAACACCGCCATCCCAGCAGCCAGACTGGCGTTTCATCCGCCGCTTTTTTTTCTATTAAAGCAGATTAAAAAAAAAAAAAAAAAATGAAAGCCCCACCCCGTTGCCTCGCTAATTTGACCAGAAATTTCGGCCAATCAGATCAACTACAAAGGCTACCGCCCCCTGAGTGACAAAAACACCCCCTGAAACTGAATGAGCGAAGAAAAAAACTGAGGGCACGCGGTTGGAGCTCTCCGCGCGCGCTCAGTTAGGACTGCGCAGTGCAGTTGTAAGATACGTTCACTCAGTTATCAAATACCCGCCCTTCAATTAATGACAGAGATGTGACGCCATATTATTGCACAGACAGAATGACAGGAGTCAAAATAAAGCATAATGTCCACAAAGCTAAAACAGGGTCAGGGAGGTAGAGGTTGGGCGCAGACATAATATCAGAGTAGGGAAGAGGAATTAGAGATCAGACGTGGGTCAGGGCAGGCGTCAGAGTTGAAAGAGGATCAGGAGCACGAGAAGACAGGTCATGAGTTGACACTAACTATGCAGGCAGAGTAGCACAAACAATATTTTGCATTGGGCGAGACTCAGTGTGCTTCTTCTGTGGGTGATTGTTTTATGTATTTAAAGTGGTAAATGTCAATACATTTACCAAGTAATCTTAACTGACTCTGGCTCCTGAAACCGGTGACTGCTACAATATTAGTGTCATTATTGTACATGGATACAGTTATGTCATCTTAAATTTTTTTTTCTATGATAGGAGGGTAAGCAAATCTTGATTACATTATCTGTGGTCATCAAAACTGTACTAAGGTTGGTGAAGAGATCTACCTCATTACATCATTAATAGAAAAAAAAAAACACTTCTTCCTTAAGATGTAAAATTCAGAAGCAAAATATTCTGTGAAAGCCGTTTATTATTAACTTGCCCCCTATCTTGTAAATATTTTTGGCACTTCTGAAATGCTTTTTAAAGCCTTCAGAATTTGCTATAACTTATTCAGGCTATTAACAATTACAAAGCAATGGAGAACTTTGTTGTAATTAGTCTTGTAGAAGTTAACAAATGACTGTATTTTCCGCTCCATAAGGCATGCTTAAAAGCCTAAACTTTCTTCTGAAGTCGACCATGTGCCTAATAAAAATCAGATTCCCCTACTGTAGTCAGATATTTAAACAAACTATTTTGAGAATAATAGTAACACATTTGAGGGTAAAAAATTGACTTCTTAAGGTATAAAGTTGTTGACAAACCTTGCAAGTTTGTTCCTAAAATCTTTTGCTTTCTCCTTTATTTGTAGACTTGCCAAAACCAGTTATAAAAAAGCCATGGAGCCAAGAGGAGAGGACTGCAGTGCAGCAAAAAATGACCAGCTTCATTGCACTAAGAAGGGTACCGGGAAAGAAAGACTGTAGCACTTGTATTGAGGAGTCTCCCATACTGCAAAACAGGTCATGGAAAGACATCAAATATTTTGTGTACAATGAAATTATTAAAATCAAAAAGAAAAATAGGATTTAAGATTTTTGCATTTGTTTTGCCATTTTAATTTCATGTTATTGAGTATAATGCACATTTTGTTCTATTTTTAAGTGCAATTTTAATTTTTAATGTTTACATTTCTGTTTGTATTTTGCACAAACGAACAGATCTATTGTTCAAATTTGCTAAATAAAGAAAAGGCTGGAAGTCACCATGATTGATTTTTATTTTTGTAAGCATGAATAGTTGGTTTTAAAATCAATTGTTGAAAAAAAAATACTCCAAACTATGGCACAATTGATTAGAAAAAAAAATTGATACCATAACTCTCATCTGGAATTAAGTTTCAACATCAATATCTTATCCACAGGAAAACGGAAAATTTTGAGTGTAAATTTTATAATGGTCCTCACTTATATGGTTAAAAACTTTTATCAAAAACTAAGTGTGACATAGAATCATACCCCATATAATTTACAAGGGAGACCTCTAGTGTCCAGAAAGGCGTTTTACACTCATGTAAGTCAAGTAGAAAGGCTGGTCCTCACTTCTCTGGCGATTTCCTCGGTCCTCACTATGTAGTATGTGCAAGAATGTGTGTACGTGAGTGTGTGTGAGTGTGTGTGTGTGTGTGGGAGTGTATGTGTGTGTGTGGGAGTGTGGAAGTGTATATGTGTGTGTGGGAGTGGGAGTGTGTGTGTGTGGGAGTGGGAGTGTGTGTTAGTGTGTGTGTGTGTGTGTGTGGGAGTGCATGTGAGTGTGTGGGAGTGTATGTGAGAGTGTGTGTGAGTGTGGGAGTGTATGTGTGTGTGTGGGAGTGTGGGAGTGTATGTGTGTGTGGGAGTGGGAGTGTGTGTGAGTGTGTGTGTGTGTGTGGGAGTGGGAGTGTGTGTTAGTGTGTGTGTGTGTGTGTGTGGGAGTGCATGTGAGTGTGTGGGAGTGTATGTGAGAGTGTGTGTGAGTGTGGGAGTGTATGTGTGTGTGTGGGAGTGTGGGAGTGTATGTGTGTGTGTGGGAGTGGGAGTGTGTGTTAGTGTGTGTGTGTGTGTGTGTGTGGGAGTGCATGTGAGTGTGTGGGAGTGTATGTGAGAGTGTGTGTGAGTGTGGGAGTGTATGTGTGTGTGTGGGAGTGTGGAAGTGTATGTGTGTGTGTGGGAGTGGGAGTGTGTGTGTGTGTGTGGGAGTGTATGTGAGTGTGTGGGAGTGTATGTGAGTGTGTGGGAGTGTGTGTGTGAGTGTGTGTGTGTGTGGGAGTGTATGTGAGTGTGTGGGAGTGTATGTGAGTGTGTGGGAGTGTGTGTGTGAGTGTGTGTGTGTGTGGGAGTGTATGTGAGTGTGTGGGAGTGTGTGTGTGAGTGTGTGTGTGTGTGGGAGTGTATGTGTGTGTGTGGGAGTGGGAGTGTGTGTTAGTGTGTGTGTGTGTGTGTGGGAGTGCATGTGAGTGTGTGGGAGTGTATGTTAGAGTGTGTGTGAGTCTGGAAGTGTATGTGTGTGTGTGGGAGTGGGAGTGTGTGTGAGTGTGTGTGAGTGTGTGTGTGTGTGTGGGAGTGTATGTGAGTGTGTGGGAGTGTATGTGTGAGTGTGTGTGTGTGTGGGAGTGTATGTGAGTGTGTGGGAGTGTGTGTGTGAGTGTGTGGGAGTGTATGTGAGTGTGTGGGAGTGTGTG
This sequence comes from Oryzias celebensis, assembly GCA_014656515.1. Lineage (NCBI taxonomy): Eukaryota > Metazoa > Chordata > Actinopteri > Beloniformes > Adrianichthyidae > Oryzias > Oryzias celebensis. The sequence continues at coordinate 30,174,128 of BNCR01000005.1, read as the reverse complement.
TGTGAGTGTGTGTGGGAGTGTATGTGAGTGTGTGGGAGTGGGTGTGTGTGTGAGTGTGTGGGAGTGTGTGTGAGTGTGGGAGTGTATGTGTGTCTGTGGGAGTGGGAGTGTACGTGAGTGTGTGGGAGTGTGAGTGCGTGTGTGTGTGGGAGTGTATGTGAGTGCGTATGTGTGTGTGGGAGTGTGAGTGTGTGTGAGTGTGGGAGTGTATGTGTGTGGGTGTGTGTGAGTCCGTATGTGTGAGTGAGTGTGTGTGAGTGAGTGTGGGTGAGTGAATGTGGGAGTGTGTGTGTGTGTGTGGGAGTGTGTGTGTGTGTGAGTGTGTGGTGGTGGTGGACCTCAACCCAATGCTGTTTTGTTTCACCAACATTTTACAAAATAATGTTAAAAACAGCTAAAATACTATGTTTGTTGGAGTTGGTCTTTATGTTTGTTATTTACGTAGTGTTCAGTTTAGAACAAACAGTTGTCATGGAAACTCTGAAACCTTCCTCAGCTGAAGACTTTCCTTCTTGGATGGTCCAACAGAACTACTGAAGATTCTCAGAAGACACTTAATGTGATGGATTTGTTTGTGACTCATCTAAGTGTGTTAGAAAATGCATGATACAAACAAAGATGAAATTCATAAAGCAGTTTATTGCAAAAGCATTGATGATTGAAAACGGTTTCATTATTACAATAAAAACTATTGCAGCGTTTGTGCTTGGAGTTGTAAGGTCACTTCATGGTTTCTCCTGAGAGGATGGGCACTGATGCCTGGCTCAGAGGATCATCAGAACCCTGCTGTCTCACCAGAACCCTGCTGTCTCTCATCAGAACTTTCCTGATTTTCTTTGTGGAATTAACAGGAAAGTAAATAGGATAGGCTCCAGCAGCCCTGTGATCCCAAAAAGGATTCATGGGTTCAGAAAATGGATGGATGGAATCGGATTTAAACAAACTTTAAGAATATAAAACATTAAAAAGTTAGTTATTACAAATAAAAGTAAAAAAAAAACAACAATGTCCACTTTTTTAACATTGTCCTGATCATCTTCACTTTGGCTGGAAGGTTATTGAAGCGCTTTGGGAAGTCCGAAGGATCGGATCCACGGAGCTTCACGAAGTCCAGCTTGGCAAGTAAACAGGAGCAGAGGCGGGCCGTTATCGTAACAGTCTAACAGCTGACAGCCATGTAAACACGTCCCGCCTGAGCATGCTTCATTCCCAACTGCAGCTTCCACTGCTGCTCATGAGGACAGTCCAGACTAATGTTTGCTTTGGTTCTGAGAGCAGGAGGAAGGAGGGTCCACCAAAAACCCACAGCACCAACATGCATGGTCATGACAGCACCTCCTCCTGGCCGGGCACCTGGGTGGGGTTGTCGGTGCATACTGACAGCCCTGCTCTGGCCTGGTTCTGGTTCCAGCGCTGCATCCTCCTGCGGTATGACTCTGAAGCCACTTCTTGTCTTTGGTCTTTGGTCAGTAGAGCGGAGGAGTGCATGGTGTTAAACAGAGACCGGAACAAAACCCTGCACAGCAGAACAAAAAAGTTCAGGAGGTGGACTATGGGCTCAAAATAAAGAACTTAAAGACTCAAAACCGACACTGAATGGATTCGCAACTGCAACAAAGCAGCACTTTTCGATGCATGCAAGTGACACAACTAAACATCCCACAAAACAGAACACTGTACATTCCTCTCGATCATGTTCACACTGAAATCCTCCTTAAAGTCTGCAGCAGGGCGAGACGGCAGGAAGCCACTGCTCTGTGATTGGACAGTTTGATTTATGGCCATCCAATCATAAAGACATCTAAAGACATCGGCAGAATTCACAACTGCAACTTCAAGAGCTCACACGCAGTTTTTTGCTTTGAATCTGAAAAAAATAATGAAATCTTTGCAAATCTTTTTTACGGGCACGCTTTGCCTTTTTACACATTTGCAAACCTACATTTTTTGGGTAGACTTATTTTCCGGTTTAATGAAACTTGATTTATGTGCGAACATGCAGTTGCGGTTGCGTATCCATTCAGTTGCGGTTTTGAATCTTTAAAGTCTTTATATTGATCCGTCAGATCCATCAACAGCAGGCTAAGTGTCCAGAGGAAGAGCCAACCGAAAAACCACTGATGCAGAGGAAGTTGATGAATTCTCAGCATCAGTCAATCCAGTGATGTCATCGCTCTGACTCTGCCTTCCATCCTGTCACCACTTCTTTGTCTTTAAGCAACCAATCAGGTTGATTTGTGATGCTCTCTTCCCAACCAAGCCTTCATGGTTCTCCTCCTGATCCAGTTTGTGTCCTTTAGACTGTGTCTCTGAGTTTTATGAACCCATTTTCACAAAATAATAACTAAATTGGGAGATAACAATTTGACTCAATTAAACTAAAATCTAAACTGCACCAGTGCAATCTTTGATTTATGTCTTTATTGTTTTTCATGAGCTAAAAAGATTTTTAAAACTTTCAAATAATTAAACGTGTCCTTTTCTTTAGGTTTAAAAAATGAAAAAGAAAGAAAATCTGTTTTATTTAGTTTCTTACTTTCTTTTGTGATCACGTGACCAAACAGGTCAGTGTGTGTTTGTGTGTACCTGGGGATCAGGGCTGTCACCGTGGTGACAGCACAGATGATGTAGAAGAGCGGTGAGCTCAACTGCCGTGGCTCCACCCCCAGCAGGTTGGTGGGGTGGCTGCAGACAATGCAGAAGGTGCTGAAGAGCAGCACGAAGGCAAAATACGAAGCAGCGCTGAGAAACAAGACGAGCACGTGAATCCACGTCTGCAACACAGAAACACACAAACGGTTCAGAACCTGGTTCTGTTTTACATTGCAGCACCACTGTCCCATTACAAGAGCTGTTTGGGTTCCACAGATCCTGACCAGTGTGTGGCTTTCGATGACTTGGTGCAACAGAATGATAAAGAGAGCTGAGGTGTTGATCGGGGAGCCAAAGGACAAACTCTCAACATCTGACCCAGCCAGAGCCTGTTGGAAAAACCAGACCAGATGGAGCTGGATCAGAACCAGCAACCCAATGACCATCAGAGAAGCAGCAGAATACTCACAAAATAAGGAATGAAGAAGCAAATGCAGCTTTGGTAGAAAGCATCCAGGATTGTGATCCAGAAAATGGAGGGCACATAGACCTGTGGATTGTGAAACTGAGTCAGCCTCCAAATATCTTCAACACGTCCATCCATCCATCCATCCATCCATCCATCCATCCATCCATCCATCCATCCATGATGACTCTGTAACTAATGAGTTCAGTGCGCTGCTCTTGCAGTTATACAGGGCTTTAATGTGAGAATTCAGCATCACATTGAATGTGATTCTGTGGGAAACCCTGAGGTTTCTTATTTTTTTCCCCAAATAGTGACAGGGTTTTTTATGAGTTTTTCCTCACTGAGAAGGAGGGTTTAAGGGCAGAGTTTGTTGTTCAGCTTATTCAACCAGCTATTGTTTACATTTTCATGTTTGATTTTTTGTTCTTGCAAATACTGATGTAAGCCCATTGGGATGGCTATAGCTGTGATATTGGGCTTTATAATAAAAGTGAATTGAACTGACATGTTCCTCTTTAAATTACTAGTTATATTTTTTTCCCCAAATAAATTGGCTCAAGAAAAGAAACTTGAAATTAAAATGTAATTCTGTTTAAACCTGAATCCTTTCAGGATTCTGACAGTGATTCTCGGCCTTAGTGTCATATTTTAAACATTACTGAGAAATAGAAATGGTCCAAAACTTTTTTTAAAAATCATTTTTAGGACCCCTGAACCCATTGAAACAGCTCTTGAAACGCGCCAGATCACCTTGGAGGAGCGTGCAGTGCGGTACAGCTCAGGATGCTGTAGAAGAGCGTCTGCAGCAGTGTCCTGATCCAGAACTCCATAGACCAGGGGAGGGACGGAGGTGAAGAGGAGGTTGAAGAGGATGAGCACCCAAGAGTTGATCATGACACTCCCAGAGAAACCACAGAAGAACTGGTACCAGAACAGCAGGTTGACGTACATCTGCAGACACACAGACACAGTCAGACTGCACTTCTGGTTTCTTACGGAATCTTTTACTGAACGAGTTCTGTCACATTAAATTCACTTTTATCCGATTTGACACCAGAGTCACCAAATTGTGCTCCTCCAGACCCAACAGCCTACAGGTTTTCATGGGGGATTTGTTGGATCAGGATCTTTAGGTTCTGATCTGGTTTGGTCACACAAGTTTTATAACTTGGTAAACAATCAGCTATCTGGACAACATCCATTTTTTAGACTGTGTAAACTGGAGATCTGAACGATGTGAAACATAGCGCTGATGGCAGATTTCACTTTTGCCAGCTCCATCACTCTTTGGTCTGTGTTCAAAAGTGAGTCTGAAATTCATCTCCAGGGATTTTCTGGGTCAGAAAAGAGATGTTCAGGACAGCTGATGAGGATGGTTTGAAAAAGGAGCTATTCGCACACAAAGAATTTTACTTTTACAAAGTTTTACATCAGTGGTCCCTGACCACCTGGCCGTGGAAGAAATAATACATTATTTTGTTTTGAATCTGAAAAATCATTAATTTTGAAAAATAACTGGATTCTCTCAGTAACACATTCGATCACCTGAACTGTAACGTTTGATCAGGGGAGCAAAATGACTAAGTCTGAATGATCTTTTATTCTGAAAAATCTTTTGGTTTTGAAAATCTACCGGTTTCTCTCTATCAAATTTAAATCATTTGAGCGCTATAAGCAGTCTGGGGTCGTGCACCACAAGAAAAGTTGATTTGCAGGAACAGAAAGACACAACAGGATACAACTTCAAGACAAAAAGACAAAAGAAAAAACTTTAGGCTGCTAGGAGTCCTAATAAAAGTATGGATTTCTCACACCAGGTCTGTCTTACACATCATGCTTGTTTGCTTAGAGATGTGACTTTCATGAACAAATACTTTCACATAAAAGCTCAAACAAGCTCATTCTTTCAGATGCACATTTCACAAAGTTGTGAACACCCAATTCATGCAAGCCTCTTAATGAAAAACGAAAAGAGGAGCAGTGCTGCAGCGAGCGGGATGGGGGCTGGGGGGAATATAGCAAACAGTAATCTGATTTGTTTTTTTCTTGGAGTATAGATAACAGATTTGTTGATTACATTTTGTTACTGTGTTTAACTTTTTCTTTTAATGAGACGATCTTATAATAGTAAAATAAACTCGTCTTTAACCACTCGACACTAAATAAAGAGCCTTAATTATGTTTCTGTTTTTCGTTTGAATGTTTCATTTTTTTATTAATCCTCCAAAAAGCACACATCAGATGACCCAGTGAAAAGATGATCAAATCTATTGTCAGAACTCTTTATTATGAAGGTTAAAGCACATGTTCTTATTCAAGTACACTGTTTCTTTGTCATGGCACACCCCACACCCCACCCCACCCCGGGCCGCAGCAAAAATCCTCATGGGATGACCGGGTCCACAGCCACAAAAAGGTTGGAGACCACTGTTGTGCATCATTCTCTGTTTGTTCATCTGAATGATCTGTACAAAGGACCAACCTGAAACTGCCACACCAACACTATTATGTAATGAGGGACTCACCACATTCTTGTAAAAGAAGTAGAGGATCATGTTTGCAAGGCGATAGAAACACCAATGTCCATGAACCAGCAGCAGCTTCTTGAGGTGGTAGAACCTGGGAATGGCGAAGTCACTGGACATCACAGCCTGGAGAAAGAAACATGTGTGTGAGGAGCTCAGGAGGAGTTAAGGTTAGGGTCATTTATAGAAAGCACACTCTTATGTCATTGCTACCTGCATTCCCTCCTGACCGGATATCCCAATGCCCACATCTGCCACCTGAATCATGCTCACATCGTTGGCTCCATCACCTGTGCAGCAAACCTTATCAGACAATCATGCACAGACTGGCGAGCTTCACTGAATTCTGCAGCAGTGACCACAGTTCCATGTGACTTTGCATAAACACTGTCCCTCACTTTCAAACCGACATTGTTTTTGTCTGGTAGTAAGTTGTAGGAAATGCATATGAGCCAAATCATCTGTGGTTTTGTGACTTTTGATGACATGACTTTAGCTGCATCAGCATTAGCTGAAACAGCCTCTATGTGCTTTTAGTGCATAGAGTGACACAAACCTTCATAACATGCTGAAAACGGTCTGGATTTACATTACTAACAAACAATAAGTTAGGGATATTATTATTTACATGGGTGTTTTTCTTATTTAGCCTGAATTTTAATGAAAAAAATGATTTAACTAAAAATGAATTAGAAGAAACACCACTTTCACTAGTTGAATATTTATTACCATAAAAATTTAGACAATAATAGAGATATCCCAAAATAACAGAAAATAAACATATCAGTAGCGGATATTTCCACCATTTGCTGCTCTGACAGCGATGTCTCATGCTCCTTGCTAGACTCATGATGTTCTGAGACATTACACTCTTCCACAGGCTTTACATGCAGTTCTATCAGATCACTTGGGTGGGGGGGGTGGGGGGGGGGTGTATACACACGATCATCTATTCTCTGCTTCAGCTGGTTGTGCTCTATGGGGTTTAGGTCAGAGGTCATATCATGTGAGCCACTCCCACTTCCTGAAGTTCATCTGTGACAGTTCTGCACCATGTGATGGAGCATTTTCATCCATGAGCAGGAAGTTGGTGATGTTCTGGTGGAATTGGGAAATGATGATGGTTCTGTGATGTCTCTGATGTAAGAACATGCAGTGACTGGACCGTCTACAAGAACCAAATCCGTTTTGTTCTGACTGAGGATGCCTGTCCAGACTGTTGCCCCTCCTCCACCAAAGCTGACCCTGATGACTATGTTGACTTTGACGAATCGTCACCAAGCTGACGTCCATCATTTCTGTACAAGGTGACCCAACACTCATCAGTGAACCGGACTGTAGACCATCGTTCCATTGTTCAGCTCACATGGTCTTGTGTCCACTGCAAACGTTCACGGCGGTGTCTTTGTGTCAGTGGAGTCGCCTTCATCAGTCGTCTGTCATTCAAGTCAAAGCGGTGGAGTCGGTTGTAAAGGGTTTGTCTGGAAACCCTAGTACCCTCACTTCTGGTAAACGGTCCTGCAGCTGTGTGGCATTTGTTAAAGCATGTCTGAATGCAGAGGTCTTTTGGTCGTGGTTGTGGTCTGTGACTGGTGGGGCTCCATTCCTGGATCTGTCACAAACTCTGACAGTAGTTACAGTGAGTTTCTCTCCTGCTGCTGTGTTGATTGACGGTCGCTTCTGCAATGTTTTCTTCTCTAACCGAGTTCAAATGCTTTCTGTCATGCATTAACATGAGAGGGCAAAAATCAAAGCAAGAATAAAATGAGGGAACCTTTTTATTATTGTCTCAATGAAATAATAAAAACATCATAAAGTTCAGGAGACCTGATCAGACTGCTTTCCCATCCAGCAGCGGCGCTCTGTCTGACCACGAGCTCCTCTCCCAGGAGCCGACATAGTGAGCGTTTTTCACTACATCCCCACAGGTCCTGCAATAGAATCTCTAGAGTGAACCCGTCTCTGCCCAGCAGAAACCTGGACGGGATCTGGAAACCCCACTGCCCAGAAAGGGATACAGCGGGTTAGGAAATGAATGGAAGTTCAGGAGAGCTATGGATCAATCCACCATATTTAGTGTTTTCTCCACGCTGTCACTGAAGCGTCATGTGTCCGAAGTTGATCCCTGATTGGTTGAGGAGACGCAGCCTCCTCCCCAGAGTTCAGACGCTGCGGACGCTCAATTCGCATCTAAACCATTGACTTTACATAGAAATTGTCCGCCTCCGTCGTGCGTATCGCCTTCGATGTGTAAGCACGTTTGTTCGCATGTTCGATTCCCGCCTTGCCCGCCCATATGTTGAAGTGTCCTGAACCCCAAATTGTCTCTGGTGGAAGGTTGGCCCCAGTGTCCGGCAGCCGTCAGTGTGTGAATGGGTGAATGAATGTAAATCACTTTGGGCCTATAATGAAGGTAGAAAAGCGTTATTCAAGTATACACCATTTAACGTATCCCAAACTTATTGTGAGTAGTGTGCTTATTTGTCTCAGTTGGAACTAGAGAAGATAGCATCTCACTAAACTGCTATTATTTATTATCTTGTGAGGCAAACAAACAGGATCTCCAGTTATTTTCAATGGGGTTTTTTCTACCAGGCTGACCAGGACAGTCCTGTGAACCTGACTGGAAGAACTGGTAATGGCAATAAATGCTGGCCTCCTCTTGTTTGTTACATACGCAGAGCTTTATGTCTCTGAATCTTTAGATGACTTTACAGTAAACTAGAGATTTGTAAGCAACCTCTTTATGCTGAATACACAGATTGAGGAGCAAGCTTTTAGCCTCACCCACAGCCAGGGTCATGACCCTTAATTGATCCCGAACCAGCTGGACCACCTTGCTCTTCTGCAGTGGAGTGGATCGGCAGCAGAGGACAGCCTTGCATTTGCAGCTGAGCTCCAGGAAGCTGCACCTCAGGTCGTCTTGCAGAGCCCAGTCCAGAGTCCGACCATCTATGGCCAGAATGAAGCCAGTTGATCCAGAAGACGGGTCTTCTCTCTGTTCGCTTACACCTTCTTCTCCACATTGCACCTCCACAATGAGCTCGTTGAGTAGAACTGCACATGCTTCCTGCAAGACAGAAGATCCAGACACACACATCTGCTTAAAGCTTCAGCTTTAGCACAACAAAACACAGCCCACTGATTTTGAGAGGGTTTTCCTGTTGTGGAATTCTTTTGTAATGAAGTTGAAGCATGACAATGTTTTGGTTTGTGCACGCTCTCTCAAGTGTAAGCCTCAGTCAGTCACTACTGATACAGATATTTCAGATCATCTAAAACTCCTGATCTGTAGAAAATGGAAGATTTATCAACAACAGAAAACTCACTTTGAAAATGCAAGATGTAAGATTTTCACAAATACTAATAGTTCAAACAAAAGTTCCAACATGGCTGAAACTGAAGTGCTGATGTTTGGGTACACTCCTGCACCATAACATGACCCAAACATCAGCTTTGACCTGCTCTGACCTTGTTATCACAGTTGGCCGTCAGCAGCAGGTCACTGGGGCGGAGAAGTTTGCAGGCGTTGGCGATGTTGATGGCTGTCTCCTGTTTGTCTCCAGTCAGGACCCACACTTTGATGCCAGCCCTCTGAAGAGCTTCGATGGTTTCTGGAACCTCCTCCTGAAGTCTGTCTACAATACCTGTGCTTCCTGGAGCACACAAACATAAAGGTGGATTTGGTGAGGTGACTGCAGAGCTTCTCCACAGATACCCATCCTTGTATTCAGAATGAAGAACAAACCAAAAGGTTTTCCAGGAGTTGCTCATGTATACAGATCATAACTAAACCACATTGAAGATTATCTGATTCATTGGAATAATCTAGACTGAATCAGGGGTCTGTTTGAGGCGTTATCCTATGGGCCCAAACCCCAGGTCTGGCTCCAGGGTCGTGCCGCGGTCAGTCCGGGTGATGTAGTAAACTTTGCTTTTAATGTTTCCAAAAAAGAACATTTGAAACTGCTATTATTCTGGCTAGTTACCCCAGAATCAATCTGCCATGGAAAACCCTACAAGGAGCATTTGCCCCAGACAGCATTGTTTAAAGCTTGTGAAATCTCTTTGTATCCAAATCCAACTTTAAACTTCTCCACAACAGTATCTGGGAACCTGCCTGGTGTGTTCCTTGTTCTTCATGATGCTCTCTTTAAACGAACCTCTGAAACGATCACAGAGCAGGTTCATTCATATGGAGACTTGATTAGACACAGCTGGATTCTATTTCTCATCATTTTAGTCATTTAGGTCAACATTGGATCATTCAGAGATCCTCACTGAACATCTGGAGAGAGTTTGCTGCACTGAAAGGAAAGGGGCTGAATCATTCTGCATGTCCAATTTTTCTGTTTTTTATTTGTGAAAAAAGTTTGAAATATCCAATAAATTTGGTTCCACTTCATGATTGTGTCCCAGTTGTTGTTGATTCTTCACAAAAATTACAGTTTTATTTCTTTATGTTTGAAGCCTGAAATGTGACAAAAGGTTGAAGAGTTCAAGGAGGCCGAATACTTTCGCAAGGCACTGCATCACCACAAAAAGGCAGGAGTTCAGGAATAATAAATAAAAGACTTTTTATTATTTATCCTTTATGACTCCGACCAAACCAGTGCCAGAATCATGTGGCAGAAATGTTGGTGTGCTGAGGGGGTCATTTGTCAGGTCTCCTACCCAGCAGAGTGAGGTTGGTCTCCAGCCTCTGAGCCGACTCCTGCAGCAGCTCCTCTCTGTTCTCAAAGCTGCTTTCTGCCAGCAGCTGCCTCTTCATCCACACATCATACTCGTCCTCCTCCAGAACCTGATCCAGAAGCACACAGTCACTCAGGAACATCCGTCTAGGATCTGACCTACAATCTGCCTCGATTAGAGATAGAGAGCAGCACTCGTTGTTTTTGATCACGTGCACTCTAACCTGGAAGGAAAACAGTGATCCAAGATGGCGGCTGATGAAAGCAAAGCCAGACACTTTCTGACTGTTCCCTTCAATGAATGTGTCAGTTAACTCTCAAAAACCAAAGCGTGCAGATAAAAAATATTTCTGCAAATAATGAAGTTCTTTGTTTTCAAATGTCATAAGTTATTCTCTATTATACCATGGTTTGGGTGAATACTCGATCCTGATTGGCTGAAAGGTGTCCATTAGAAAGCAGTAATGGACACCTAAAGAAGAAGTTGCGGTCACATACAGTGCACCTGGAAAGTATTCCCAGCACCTCACTGTTTCCACATTTTATGTCACAGCCTTATTTCTAAATGAAGTAAATCAGTTTTCTTCCTGAAAAAATATCTGAAAACACTCCATAATGACAATGTTGAAAAAGTTCTTTTGAAATCGTTGCAAATGTATTAAAAATGAAAAACCTGGAAAATGATATGTACAGAAGTATTCTCCGCCTTTGGTCAATACTTAGTTGCTGAACCTTTGGCAGAATTACAGCCTCAAGTTGTTCTGAATATGACGCCACAAGCTTGGAACACCTTTCTCTGGACAGTTTGGTCCATTCCTCTTTGCAGTATCGCTCAAGCTCCATCAGGGTGATGGAAGTGTGGGTGCACGGCCATTTTCAGATCTCTCCATAGATGTTCAATGGGATTCAGGTCTGGGGTCTGGCTGGTCCGCTCAGTGACACTGACAGAGTTGTTCTGAAGCTGCTCCTTCCAGATCTTGGTGGTTTGCTTTGGATCATGGTTCTGCTGAAAGATGAACCGTCGCCCCCGTCTGAGGTCAAGAGCGCTCTGGAGCAGATTTTCATCAGGATGTCTCTGTACATCGTTGCAGTCAGCTTTCCCTCTATCCTGACCAGTCTGAGGGTCATTCAGGTGCCTTTTGGCAAACTCCAGATGGACTTCCATGTGCTTTTTAGTAAGAAGAAGCTTCCGTCTGGCTGGTCCGCTCAGTGACACTGACAGAGTTGTTCTGAAGCTGCTCCTTCCAGATCTTGGTGGTTTGCTTTGGATCATGGTTCTGCTGAAAGATGAACCGTCGCCCCCGTCTGAGGTCAAGAGCGCTCTGGAGCAGATTTTCATCAGGATGTCTCTGTACATCGTTGCAGTCAGCTTTCCCTCTATCCTGACCAGTCTGAGGGTCATTCAGGTGCCTTTTGGCAAACTCCAGATGGACTTCCATGTGCTTTTTAGTAAGAAGAAGCTTCCGTCTGGCTGCTCCACCATACAGGCCTGATTGGTGTAGTGCTGCAGAGATGGTTGTCCTTCTGGAAGGTTCTCCTCTTTCCACAGAGGAACGCTCTGACAGAGTGACCGTTGGGTTATTGGTCACCTCCCTGATCAGGGCCCTTCTCACCTGATCACTCAGCTTAGATGGCCGGTCAGATCTAGGAAAAGTCCTGGTGGTTCCAAACTTCTTACTTACAGATGATGGAGGTCATTGTGCTCATTGGAACCTTCAAGGCAGCAGAAATGTTTCTGGACTCTTCCCCAGCCTTCTGCCTTAAGACAATCCTGTCTCTGAGGTCTGCAGACAATTCCATTTCTTTCATGCTTGATTTGTGCTTTGATATCACTGTCAACCCTGGACTTCATGCAGACGGGGTCGTCCCTTTCCAAATCCTGTCCAATCCACTGGATTTACCACAGGTCGACTTCAATGAAGCCACAGAAACATCTTTAGGCTCATCAGTGGAAACAGAATAAACCTCAACTCACTTTGGAGCTTCACAGCAAAAGCTGTAAATACTTACCAGTATGTACATATTATTTTTCAGTTTTTTTTTATTTTTATTAAATTTGCAACAATTTCAAAATAACTTTTTTGACATTGTCTTTATGGAATGTTTTCAAATAATTTTTCAGGAAGAAAACTGATTTAATTCATTTTGAAATAAGGCTGTGACATCATAAAATGTGGAAGAATTGAGGCGCTGGGAATACTTTCCGGATGCACTGTAACCTGCATATTCTTTATTATTGCGCTGGTCTAAACATCATTATCCGTTGATAACTGGAACATCAGCAACTTGGAACATAGGCGGACATAAATTATTCCATAGTTTATCACAACTGCAATAAAGTAGAAAAGATCTCTGTCGTTCAAATGGCTTTAGGATGGGCATGGACAGCAATGTTGGCTTTAATTTTAAATAGTTTGTGGTCTGTCTTTCTTTCTTGCTTACCTTTATGCTTGATACAGAGAAATTATGTGTATATAAATAATTTTATTAACAATAAATGAAATGAATTGTTGTTTGATGATACAGATTTTAGGATTAATGGGGATTTTTCTTCAGTTATAGCGATCTAGGAAAACACTTGTGGAATTTGTTTCTTTGATACAAACTTTTTCTCCATCATTCGGACAAAAGGTGCGGTAAGAGGTGAACTTTCCCCCTGAAACAATGCTTTGTATCACTTAACATGACGTTAAGCATTTATATCACGTTCCTCCCCAACGTGTCACACTGCGCAAAATGATTTAAAACAAAAAAAACCCAAGATGAAAGTACTAATAATTGATTTAATATTGCTTTCTTTCACAAGGGGCCAGGATAATGCCCACTGAACTGTCCGTTCTCAGAAATGAACAGATTTTGCAAAAACAACTGTTCTCTGATTTGTGTCGGATGGTTGTTTCCGCAAAGTCCATTCATTTCTAATATTGGACACCTTGTTGGGCATTATCCTTTACATATAAAGTCTAAATGTTAAACAACAAATGAAAGAAAGCAGCATATTTAACTAACATTTGACACAACCTAAGTGCTCCATAAAAATGTGCGTGTTTAATCGCGAAAACCTATTCTTTCTGGATTTTCATTATTCAAAAGATTTCTTTTTCTCTTCCAACACTGGAAGATCTGGTGGAAAAGCAACTCCCTGACATGTGGAAATCTCCCCTTAAAAATCTGACGAACATGGAAAAGTTGTGATTTTTTACCCCACAGGGGCCGGTACACTTACACTGAGACTCACGTGAAAACTCACTGCTGTGTGGAGATGGGGAATGAAACTATGTCACTCAAAGGTTACCTTCTTGGCGATACAGAGTGTGCGGAGGCCCTCCCTGGCGTAGGCATCCAGATGTTTCTGGGTTTGCTCCCGGATGTGGCTGTACAGCTCCTGAGCGTGTTCTGCACCTTTTCAACGGAAAGAGGAACACATGAAGTCTCAGCAGTTACAGAAATATGTTTGGACAGCAGGAAGAGCTGCGATCTTTACCTTTAGGCCTTTCAGCTAGATCCATGATGACAGAGTCTGCACCCTTGGTGTAAACCACCACTTCTCCGGTGAGAGGGTGTCGGATGACCACCGACATTCTCTTCCTGTTGGAATCAAATGGCAGGACGTGCAGCAAGCGCACTGGCAGTGAGCCAATTCCTGGCAGCTCCACCAGCAGGTTCTCAGGGGAGCGAGCCCTGAGGGTGCAGTGATACGCCCGGGCCGCATGGACCAGAGCGGCCTCATCTGGACTCTCCGCTTCATACAGCAGCTCATCCTCACTGTCCTCCCCTGAGTTGTTGTCTTCATCCTGGTCCTCCATGTTCTCCTTAAACCTGTCTGAACTGATCTGTGCTTCCTTCATAGCCTCCTTGGAGTCCTGATCTTCTGCCCAGACTGGATCTCCTCTTCCTGCAGACATATCCAGCCTTTTCAGGCTACTGGTTTCCTCATAGCTCTCAAGTCCTGGGTTCGGACCGTCGGGACTGTTGTTGATGGGTGTCGGGAATGTCAAAGAGCCGGTCTTGCCACGAGTGAAGAGCCTGCTGGTGAAGCTGCGGGGACTGCTCTTCATCTGAGGGGTGGACATTGTGGTGAAGGGTGAAAAAGTAAGGCGTTGGAACATCAGTTTGATTTCCTCCAGAGACTTGAGGGGGGTCCGGGCCTCACGCATCTGCAGGAAGAGAAGACCATCAAACCAAACTGAACTCGTGGACAAACACAAGTGGAAGATTAGAGAGTTGGTGATGTGAAGGATAGAAGAAAGGTGGATGTCCAGTGTGTTTAACAGAGCAGACGGAAAGAGATCAAGGCTTATAGGTTGGCAGCAGCTTCAAGATGTATCATCCTCGGTCTGGATGGAAGGAGGAACAGAGGAGAAGCGTGACAAGAATGTTCTGGAGATAAAGAGAGTGTCAGAGAGGATGATGAGTCAGAAGTTGAAGGCGTGATGTTGTATGTTGTCCCCCAGGTATGATGTAAACTACGGGAGAAGGAGAAACTCAGGAGAGAGATGAATGAGGAGATTCAGAGTATCTCTAGAGTGGAGCGATTGGAGCAGATTTCAACTAACAGGTGATGGGGAAGTGATGAAGAAGTTTGGTGTTCAGGACAGAAATGCAGAAGAATGGAAATAACAGTAGTGAAGACATTTTTCCAGAAAACAAGAGCATAGCGTAATATGTACGTTTGCATGACATCATTGCTGCCTCATTGCCTGTTTTAAGATCTCTTTAGAAGATCATGTTGAGATGATGCAGATAAAAACCAGCTAAGTTCTCACAGTTCTTATTAACAAGGTAAAACCTGGACCTCTTGTAAGTAGAATTTAGACGTCTCTTCTGTTGCCACTGGATAATTTTACATTTAAAAACCCACTCTGTTAAAAATTGTGTTTTTTATGTTTTTAACATACTCTTGTGGCATTTTTTTGATGATGGAAGACACATATAAACTCAAAACTTCTTTTCTAAATATTGTTTTATGCAAATCATTGTGAATCAGGAGCAGAAAAAAAATACAAAAAAAGAGCTTATTTGTGACGTAGAAAATGTGGTGGGAGGGCCACAAGCTCCCCGCTACACTCCATTTTGGATGCATCAGACAAACAGATCAATACACGTCTTTGTCTTCCTTGTCTGAGCTGGAATCTGGATCATAACTGTAAGGCTGGATAGATCCAATATTGATCATCATTTTTGTTGCACCCATAATGATAGCTTCGGGTTATGAGGGGCTGTAAGCTAGCAGGAAAAAGTGTAAACAGATGGAAGGCTTTATGATTTAGCCTAAAAATGCCATAGTCATAATTAAAAGAGCACTGTGAAGGCTTTGACAATAAATCAAAAGGTGATCAAAGTGAATCTTTAGGAAAAAAGTCTATTTTAAATAAAATTACTTGATTATTATTAAAATTATTTTGGCCCACTCACCACATGGCGAGGTTGTCCAGGTGAGGAAACCACCACAGTGTTGCAGATGGTCAGAGCCAGGAAAAAGTCGGTGATGTAAGTGAGCTCCAGGTTGGATGTGGTCTTAAACAAACCATCACTCAGGTGCAGCAGTGGGGAGCAAAGAGAGTTCAGTTTCTTCTCCAGGGTAGGGTCTGGTACCACGTCCTTCGCCTGAACAAACACAAACACCATAGTATCCTCTCATAGACTATTTGTCATTGGTCAGAACCACGCACACCACTGGAGGTCTGATTCTGATTGAAAACTGGGTCTATTTCAGAGTTCTTTTTAGTAAAAGAGCCATGCCTTCATCATATGCACTTGTGTGGGGGGCAGACATGCACTAACGTGCCCCTTGCTCAGTGTGCACATTTTGGTGGGGTAGAAAAATGTTGCCCATTTTTTGCCCACAGACAAGCCCGTTTCCACCCTTTAGGGCAGTTGTGACGTAGGCTTAAAACACAGAGCGGCAGCTTTTTGGGTGGAAAACCTCAGTTCAGACTTCATACTGCGTTGCTGTAACTGAACCCTACCAAGTCATAGCTGCAAGAATACACACACATTACTAACAAACACACACAATTACACACGCAAATACAACCACAAGGGTCTTTCAAATCAAATGAAATCAAACTGTATTTATAAAAAGCGCTTCTCATTCTTGGCGTAAGTCGAAGTGCTTTACATTTAAAAACAAAACAAAAGCAAAAACATGGATGGCTTGGAGGATCTTTATTTATTAAAATATCAATGGTTTTAAAAATAAATTTGGGATTGTTTTTATTTTCTGAGATGAGATTTGAAAATTATAAAGTTCTGGCCTTTTTAACTGAGTTATTGTAAATTTTGAGTTGTTCTTTAAACGTTTCTTTATGAATTGTTAATTTCATCTTCCTATATCTCCTCTCTGCTCTCCTGCAATTCTGTTTCAGATGCTTAATGTCATCAGTTTTCCATGGTGTTTTATTAGTGGTTCTTCATTGTTTAGTTTTGAATGGAGCAACTGCATCTATGGAAGACTGAAGTCTGTGATTAAAATCATCAACAATATGATCACAGGATTCAGGTAAAATCTGAGCAGGTGTTTGCTTATAAATATCAATAAAACTTGCACCCAATTCAGGAGTTATGTATCATTTTCTCACAGTTCTCAGCAATTTTTTTCCATGCTAAGGACCCCTTTTCCATGGATGAAACTTATGCATCCAGATACATCAGTGGTCCACAGAGCAAGTGGGAGTTAGTGTGTCTGTCCCAACATTTTGAAGGAGACATAGAAGACGTCAGATTTTTGATAATCAGACACATCATAACTGGAATCTGCAGATTTCAGATTAATCTGGCAGTCTGGACGCTGCAAACGGCGAGAGTACGTGCTTTCTGACGTGTTTTCTGAGTGGTGCACTGATAGTCCTGTCCCCCTCATTCCCTGTCCTCCCATCTCACATCATTATCATTTGTTTTGCACTATTCCTTTTCTGTGGGGTCTTCTTTGTTTTACACCAAACACTGCACTGACGAGAGCAGAGTACAGACGTATGCTCTTTTCTTTCCTGCTGTTTTTGTCATGTATTCATCATTTTTCTCCTCTAGAAAAAAAAGAGTAATGACGATAAAGAAAATTCATTCACATCATAAACAAATGCAAGCACACTCATGCACACGAGCCCACAGACACACATTAACACAGACTTACAAAACTCATACACCCCCACCCCACCCCCCCACCCCCCCCCCCCCCCCCCACACACACACACACACACACAAACACAAACACACACAAAGTCTGCATCTCCTCAGGAGGTGGTCCCCGGCCTCTCTGGGGGTTTTAGGTTCAGCAGGGGATCTAAACCGTCTCCACTGAGGGGGAAACCCTGCTACAGAGGACGGGTTCTGCTGGACCCGCCCTTGTTTCAGTGTTGTGAGTGTGGGTCTGACCATGGGGCTGCAGAAGGCACCAGTCTTGGCCTGTGGGTGGCTGGACAGCTGGTCCTCCTCCTCCTCAGACTCGGCGGTGAGAGTGTGTAGAGACACAGAGCTGCGGTTGCAGCTGAGTGAGCGGCACGTCAGAGATTTCCGGCTGCAGGCTGACTTGAGGGTCACGGTACGACTGGTAGCTTTGTTCGGGTCCTCCTCGTACACCTCCAGCCTCCGAGCTGACCAACATACATGGGTGGAGAAGGTACAATGAATCACATGATCACAAATCATAACTTATGATCTATTCTCTGAGAAAGAAATGTATTCCCCGAGGTGAAGATAATAGACTTTTTGGCACATTCAGGGTAATTAATAAAGGGGGAAACAACTACATACGATCATCCAATGTTCTGAACAGGTTTTATTACTTTACTCTTATGACGGCCACTCGGAGCATTATGATCTATTTAGGTGTGGCACTGTCAAGCTCAGCACCTTTTTTGAAGGAATGTTTCTGTTTCTGCATCGTCTACCAAGCAGCTTTGCTTTTGGTCCAAACAACAAACCAAAGAGGAAAGAAAAGGTTTGTTTGGTTGACCTGGATGAAAGACAGTTTGACCAACAGAGCACATTTCTGATGAAAAAAGAAAAAGAAGAGAAATTTGATGACAGAAAGTGAAAGATCGATTTTTGAAAATGACATGATATAATATTCACTTAATACCATGATGCATTTAAGCCTCACTGAATCACCTGCTGCAGGTCTCAGAATAGTTAGATAGCAGAATGGTTACCATGGTTACCATGATGCAGCATTTGAGTTCCACGCAGAGGTTACAGGAGTTTCCTGGATCATTAAAGGGCGTCACAGACAGTCATGTCCATGAGTGATGCAGTCCCTCACACACAGAGATTTCTCTGTTTTGCTGATATTATGCTCCGCGGTTTATTACATTTTCAAAGCCTTTACAGTTTGATGATGAGGAACATTGTTCTACATTGTTCAATCTTTTTTTGTGAACTCTTTCATAGATTTGAAAACCTGTGTCCATATGTACTTCTAAAATATTTCAGTTCTTTAAAAACATCCTTTATGGATGATCAATTTCAAGATCTGAAGTCTTTAACCTTCATTTGTTCAGTTTTCATTTGTTGTTTTGATGTCTTTTCTTCTCAACCTTTTGTTTCTTTGGCGTCTTTATATTAAGACCTGCAGCAGCACTAATGAAATGAGCTCTTTCAGTGCATAAAAGTAGAAAAGTATTCATTTAATCTGGTTTTTGTTATTAAAAGCTGGACCTAAAACATTTTAGTTTTTAATATTATTAAATTGCAGAAACTTTTCACCATTTTGCAGAATTTGGGATGTATTTTGTGAGTTTGTAGGAAATCTCTTTAGTCCCACTGCATATTCTTAAGAGTCTCACATCAGCATGTTGAGTCCTCGCACTTTCTTACCGTTTTCCTCGTGAGGATATTCCACGCCAAAAATACTGCAGCGGCGGAACACCATCTTGTTCTCTGTCAGTGTTCCCGTCTTATCTGAAAACACGTACTGGATTTGTCCCAGGTCCTCTGTGATATTGAGAGCCCGACACTGGATCCTGGAGTCCTGCTCTTCGTTGTACAGGTCCAGGTCATTATGAATGAAGAAGATCTGACCTAATTTCACTATCTCGATGGACACGTACAGAGAGATGGGGATCAGCACCTGGTGGACGGAGATCAGAAAGAGTGGTGCTCTCAACAGTTTGTAAAAGTTCTTTTTTAAAAAAAGTCCTTGCTGACAACCGTAAGCACGCAAGCCTCCCACTCCTGCTCCTCCTTTAGCCGTCAATTATCTCAAAAGGGCAGTAACGTTTTCCAGAAAAATCCTCCCATTTGTGACCATGGAGTCTTTAAAAAGAGCAGAAAAGAGGTTTTCTGCTCACCTGCAGCACAATAATCATGGTCCAGAAGACATAGAAGGCAGCAAGGGCAGGGGACAACTCCCCGTCAACCTGAAAGATTGGGTCCTTGAGGTTCTTCAGCCAGAGGCCATGACCTGCAGATTGACAGAATGGTTGTTCTCAGAGGAGGGACACATGGCAGATGTCTGGTTTTTAGGTCAAACTCACCCACAGCAGCAATCAGACACATGACGATGAGGAGGAACACGCACCACAGGATGTCTCGGTTCAGGCGCCGCTCCAGCAGGCTGCGCTTGTACCGCGGCCCGCTGTTATTCATCATGGCTTTGGTCTCGTGGCCTGAGCCAAGACAGGAGAAGAAAGGTCAGAGCAGGACTGCAGTTCTGTTGTCTCGGTTCTGATCGTTAGCTAACAGGAGAAAACATGCCGAGGAACCGCGAGAAGAAGCAGAAGAAGAGCTTCTGCTGTACCGTTCATCCTGCAGTCAGACACTCATGTTTGAAAACAAACTTTTTTCTCAGGAAGTTTTTCAGTTTTTAGTTTTTCAGGAAATTTCTCATACTCAGCAGATTCTGGAATCTAACACTTTCTTATTTGCTTGTTTCCATTGAGTGTACATGGGAACTGGACTGGAACCACACACACACCCCCTGACATTCCAAACAGCAAGTACCTGCTGGCTCCAACAAGACAAAATCTCATAGACTTTCTTCATTCTGTTTGTCATAAAAACAATTTGAATTTTTGCTCTGTTACTTTAACATGTTTTTTATAATTCTACAAAGATATTCAGGTTATAAACTGACCAATCAGATGCCTCAATGAAAGTAGTTGATTGGTCTCACGTTGAATGTTTAAAATGTTTGTGGCTTTTCAACAAGCTCAGTCCTGATTGGTGAGAGTGGTTGCCATAGAAACAATGACCAGGCTGTCTTGGATCGAATACTGCTTTCTGAAGTTGTGTGACTCCAACATGGTGACACCCGTGTCATGAAAATATGATGACTAAATTGACTTCATATGGTTGGAGCCAGAAGTAAACCCTTTTCTGTGAGTGACGTCACACTCACTCAGTCCAGTTCTCAAATACAGTCAACGCTTGTTACAGGGTAATGTTTACATACTTTAGCATTTCCTAAAAACAAGTCATTCAGTCTCATTCAGATGTGAGTGAGATGCAGTTCCTTGAATTTGTTTCTAAATAAGTGTCAGAAGCTCATTTAATTTAATTTAAAAAACATGTTCGTTAAGGTTTAGCATTTGCAGTAGAAAGCAGGGCCTTTCCACCATATTCTGGACTGTATTTTGAGCATTAAAAATTCTTGTTTTCCTGATGCTTGACTCTAGAGTTCTTT
The DNA here is from genome assembly GCA_014656515.1 of Oryzias celebensis. Lineage (NCBI taxonomy): Eukaryota > Metazoa > Chordata > Actinopteri > Beloniformes > Adrianichthyidae > Oryzias > Oryzias celebensis. Next base: position 30,153,230 of record BNCR01000005.1, on the reverse strand, counting down.
AGTGTGCTGGTGGAACAAAATTGGGACAGCCAAAAGCCCAGAAAAAAGCCCTCATCACCACCTCTCCACTACCATGTTTGACAGTCATGTGAGCTGCTGTGGATGGTGCAGTATGAACTCTGAATGTTTTCCAGAAACCATTTGGTTTGTTTTAAACATAGCGTTCTGAGCATCAGGTATTTCTTTAAAAGACGAAGTGACCTCATTAGTTGCTGATCCAACTTGCAGCTAAAAAAACAGTTCTTATAGTTTCTGAGGGATGGTGGATTTGGCTGTAATTTTTTATCGTTTTTTTTTTTGGAAACAGGCAGTCTGGACTTCCTCTGTTCCTCTGATGGTTTTGAGGTTACTAGACACTGATCCAGAACTGAACTGAAAGAGGTGAAAGCTTCTTTGTGTTTAACCTTTAGCTGAGTGAGTGACCTGCGGCATGCCTGGAGGATCGCTGCCATGTTTAGCCTCTAAACTGAGCGTGTCACGGCCTCCGTCCTCCTGCTGTCTGCAGTCTGGGGGCAGGGTTGATACCAGCCCACATTCTAACTCTGGTAGAGTGATCTTGCTCCTCGCCCTCATCTGATCCCTGACCCTCCCCTCCCCTTCATATCATCTGTATCATGTGACTGCGCTTCACTACACAGAGTGAACTGAAGCGTCACTGTGCGTGACTGTTGAGGGTCACATCTGGACCAAGAAAGCAGCAAAGACATTTTTGTCTTTGACAAGACAAGATTTTCTTTGGTTCTGTAACTCTTCTCTCCAGTACTTTCTTTTCCCTGGATGCCTGCAGTCCACGAAAGTCTTTAAAATCCCAATCCGATCATCTGTTGATCTATTGTCAAATTGTTCCCAGACGTCTTTTAATTATTATTATTATGCTGTTTTTAGCCTAAAAAAAAGGAAGTCTTTTCTAATACATGGTTCCAGCAGAGCGGCGGGAGTTCATTAGAAATTAATCTCTAGGTTATGGGTGGAACTGTAGGCACAGAGTAAGCCTTCATGCACTTCCCATCATCCCTTTGTTTAGACTTTCTCCTGCTAGCTTACAGCTCCTTACAACCCCAACCTAACATTACGGGTCCAAAAAATGGCAGGCAATTTTTGAGCTATCCAGCCGTACAGTGTTGCGCCTTGTGGTGGAAAATTGTAGATCCGATGAAATAAAGAAATGTTCGTCAAGAGGATTTAAGATTATTTGTTCAACAAAGAAAAAGAAGCATGCTGAGGAAAGCATGGAGCGGTCTGCAGAGCTCTGAAGGGACAGAAGCCCTTTATACAGTGACACAAACTAATCAGAAACTTAAGATATGGATGTAAGGATTCATATCTAGCATGGACAAGATGTTCTGACAAAGTCAAAATGTTGTGAATACTATAATCAAAATGTGCTGACAAAGAGAAAAGAAATCTTGAACTATCTAAGCTGCAAACTGTGCACAAAGATCAATCGGAGTAGATGCCAAGACATTAGAATTTAGTAGAAGGACAGAATGTATGATTTTCATCACAGCCAGATGGCATCTCAGACAAGGAACACTAAGACACACAGGATCTATTTGTCTACAAGTGGACTCAGCAGAATGAAGCAGAGCAGGGAGCTTGTGGTACGTCAATTGTATGTCAACTACAAGCTTTTTCAAGCAGCATTTTTTTCTATCTGCTACGGTTTTAAAATTATTTGAATGAAGACATACCCAGAAATGCAGTTTTAATCTTTAATTTCCTTTATATATGTCCTCCATCATCAGAAAAATGCCACAAGATGTTAAAAACATCATTTTAATCAGGGTGGGTCTTTAACAGTGTCATGCCCTTTACTGCTCAGTTCTCTCTTTATCTTCAGTAAACCGTTTTCAAAGTTCTGAGTTTTCTGAACAACATTTCAAAGTTAAATCTTTCATAATATATGTTTTCCTTTGGTTCTTCAAACATGAACTGTGAGGATGAGATGAAACGGTATAAAAATCCTATATTCTTACCAGCATAAACCACAATGCCGATCACCGTTTCCGTGTTCCGAATGGTGCAGCTCCTCAGCAGGAGGTTACTGCTGTGGAGGCCAACTCGAACTCCACTGGCGTGCTCTCTGTGAAGCCCACACACACACAAACGATGAGCAGGCCAGCAGAAGACACGTTGAGCTGCTTCAGTCATCATTTCTGTAGCAGACCACTCACATGAAGCCTCTGAACCTGCTCAGGTCATTGTTGGGGTTCTCACATTCAATGCGACTGTGGAAGTTCTCAGGGCTGAACTCAGAGTCCTGAAAAAAACAGAAACGAAGCATTCACAGGACTGTGGTTCCAACATTCACAGACTTTTCTTAAACAAATGGAAAAGTTAAAGTGAGCCAGCAGAAAATCCGGACGCCGTATTCTCTTTTGATATGGATGCAGATTCCAAGCTTTTTTTTTTTTTTTTGGTGAGTGAAGGTCTTTGTTCTTTCTTTTGCTTTTAGATTGAAAACTGTTTTTCTCTGTAAAGGTCTGTGTGTTTCATGCGTATGAAAAGTGTTTTACAAATAAAGTTTATTTGATTCCTGCACTTGTCTGAGCTCTGGTTGACTCTGCCTTCACTCCTCTGTCTTCAGGCTCTGCTTTCAGAGGCCAAATCAGAAAATAAGCTGCACTTCCAACGTCCTCTGTTTTTAGATCTGCATCATGCTCCATGTTCAAGCATTATTGAAGACTGCGTTGATGTGTGAGTAGGGATGGCCGGTCTGGACTCATGAGTCTTCCACGTCAAGCTTCACACACTAAGAGAGTGGGAAACATCATGGATGTCACAAACGTGAAGCTGGACTGCATGAGCTTTAAGCTCAGCAGGCTTATTTCCTGTAAACAAGTTGTTCCTGTTTCTGTGACAGTACATGTCCCTGTGAACCAGTAGACTTCACACGTTCCTGAGACCATCTCCGTTCAAAGTGGAGAACAAACGTCCATCAGTGGGCTGTCTTAAGGATGTTTATCTGCAGTGATGCCTCACTGTGCTCACATAGCCTCACAAATCCAAGAAGCTCATTTTTGCACAGAAAGAGTTCAGAATGACCCCGCAGCAGCTCAGTCAAAAACCACCAATCCCCCACCCCCCCCAATTTGAGGCAAATCTGGATGAAGTACCAAACAGGTGGATCCGTGGCTTCACAAAACTGTCCATTCTGGGAATATTCTTTATTCTGCCAGACCGACTTCACACTTATAGACATCAGAGTTCAGAATGGAGTGGAGCAGGGAGCTGGCGGCTTGCTGTTGTAGATTCTATGTCACAAATACAAGCGTTTTCAAACGGCATTTTTGCATCTGCTCCTGATTCACCATGATTTAAACAAAGAAATACTCCAAATTGCAATTTTAAACTTTTTAAAAATATATATGTGTCCTCCATCAGCAGAAAATTGACACAATAACATGTTAAACACACCAAACAGATTTTAAAATCTTGATCTTAGCTTGGTTACAACTGGAAATATGTGGTTGAGGTGGAGCTCATTACCAGCACGTCAGCTTTGAGAATTGAACTGCTGTGTCATGCTATGCTGGTGAGATAAGATGTTTTCATGTTCTCCTTGTACATGTGTGGGTTTTCTCCAGCTTCCTTCATTTCTGCAAAAGTGATTCAGTCATTATCTGCCAGCAAGAGTGTCCTTTAGCGACGTAAGTGGTTGTTAGTATTTGTTTGTGGCTCTGCAACTGGTAACAGGAATTAAATACTTCTCCATTTTTTTATTTCATGGCTTCAACTCTTAGTTTCCAAGAAAAGTACTTCTCATTTTGGCATCTCGTGGGATGAAAAATGCAGTAGGGCTGTCCCTAACTATTATTTTAAAAGTTGATCAGTCACTGATATTGTTTTGATTAGTCAACGGTTATTTTTAACGTGAGATGATGTGCTTTTTCCCCAAAAGATGATAGTGTGGGTACCGACCATGGAGGTTTGCGTCATGTATGGTACCACTAGTGCTCAGTATATCCATTCACAGAAATAGAAATGTACATATATAGTTCATGAATTTCACTTTCACTTTATGAAATATAAAGTATGGTCCATCTGCCCTATGCTAGAACAAAAAAAGTCACAATTGGGTCACAAGTTAAAGGGTTCCTGATCCCTGAACTAAATCATTGTCTAAACGTCCCATAGAAGTAGGAATCAAGAAATAATTTAATGAACATGGGTTTGATTTTATTTCAATTAGTAAACACTAAATTATTCAACAATATTTGTTCCTTCATTAGTTTGCAAAAGTGACTTAGATGGCAACCAGGTTCCCAATCATGTCTTCCAATCTTCAACCAATGACAGAGGTCTTATTTCTTTTAAAGACACATTTAGGATGTGTTGGCCATTTATTAATAACATGTAACTACTACTATTAATTACACTAACAGTGTTATAATTTTCAGTAGGCTTTATAAAATTTTGATTTATTTTAATCTAACAACAGCACCTACAAGTTCCTTTCAAAATAAAATTAAGTGCAAAAAAAGATCCTCTCTAAAGCAGTGATCTTACTTGCACTTATTATGCAGTTCTTTCACTGAAGAACTTTGCTTCTGAACAGAAACTATAGGTACTGCTGTGCAGCATAAGATAAGAACATGTGCTTTAAACTTAATCCAATAACAAACAGTTCTTACAATAGATGTAATCATTTTAATCAGTCATCTGACATGTTTGCATTTTGGATGACTGATAAAACACATAAGGCCTCTGAAGTTAGTGTCATGTTAGGAGAGGTTAAAAACACATTTATTTTTCTATTCTAAGATCATCTCATTAAGAAAAATAAAATTAAATACGGTAACAAAATGTAACCAAGAAACCAGTTATTGATACACAAAAAGAAACAAATCCAGCTTCTGTGAAGCTCCATGCAGAAGCTTCTGCTGAAACATTTTAACAAAAAAAAAACTATTTTACAATCAGAACAACACAAACTTTATATTTGGAGTGATATTTGTGCCATCATATAGCGAGCAAAAATCTGTTTTGAGATCAAAATTTTATAAACTGCAAATAAAATGTAAAGTTTGGGGAATAAAACTTCATAATTTGCAAATGAAAACATTTAATGTTTGCTTTCTTCTTTTTTTTTTTGCCTTCAAAAAACATTTTTGAGTTTGCAACACAAATGTTTTCAGATGCGTAGTGTCCCATCTCACGCCATATCTTATATCTATCTAATTTTACGTTCCTTAGGTTCATTTCGTGCAATGTTTGTGCTACCAAACAGCCTGCTGATTGGTCTTGATTCTATCCAACCAAATCGCCATATTTATCTGAGATGATGTCTGCTACTCAGGCTAAAATGTAGAACAGGCTCTTTAACCCTAGATTTTTAGAAATAAATCACTTTTAACAATTTTAAAAATAATTCACACTTTTTTTAAAACATTGATTACATTTTTTAGTCAAACTTGTCAATTTATGGCTGAGGATCTCCTGAAACCATAGAATAAACTGTAAAGTTTATCTGCTGACATTACACTAAACAAGCCTGTGTGATCTAGAAAAAAAGTGTGATTTTCTTAAGATCCGTTTGTTATTTTAAAAAAAAATGGAAGTACATAATATTTTTTTCTGTACAACAGTGTTTTTTTTACATAGATTCACCGTTAGTTGTAAGGAAAAGAATGGCTCACCAAAGTAGACTTTCTGTATAAGCATTAGAAATTGTTTTTTTTAACGTTTAATGTTAATTTTTACAGTCTTTGGACGAAAGAAAACTCGTTTGCTTCTGTCCAAAGTAAAAAACAAAAATTATTCATGAAAAAAATGCTATTTTCTTTTAATATTTAAACATTTTATTCGTGAATAAATTTATACAAATCATAGTTGTAACATATTATAACGTCCGTCTGAGTGATCTCAAACATGTCTAATATAACGTCCGGCTGGATGGAGGCGGAGCTGAGACGATTTTTCTGCTGCTAACATTTTTAACATTCTGGTCTCTACACTGACATAAATAAATACAGAACCCAGTTGTATATTTTGGCATTTCTCAAAGAGAAACGGGCCAGAATCCCAGTCCAACAGTCCAAACATAGAGTTCATAGAGAATCTTTCCAGATCTGTCTGGAAGATCCATGAAGTATTCCCAGAGAAAAATCTTCCATTGGCTTGATCACAGGAAATGAGAAAATGCCTTGTGACTATAAATGAAATGGGCCGTGTAAAATCAACCCTGCCAGTATTACACTTGATACTGACAGCAGCGGTGGACACGTGTCTCTGTGATAAAATAATAAATGAATAATAAAACCATAGGTTCTACGTCCAAATCAACAACAGTTGACCTGATAAGGATATCGAGTCTTGAAGAGAAGCGTCATGTTTTCATCAGGAACAATCCCGGCAATGTTAATTATTGATGGAGATTTTCTATCTTCTTTTGAGACAAAAACAACTAAAAGGTTGACGACCACGTAGATATGAAGGCATGGAGGTTTGATGCCACAACGTTTCAGAAAAGCACAACTCCAGATCCTTGGTTTTATCTTAGTCCTCCTTGTGTTCTTCTGATTTAGGAGCAGTGATGATTAGGTTAATGATTACTCATCCGGTCCTGTTCAGTTAATGACCCATCCTCAGTGAATTCTTAGAAATTATTGGTTTTATTTGCTTGAAGGTCAGGTCAACATAGTTCTGATTCCTTGCTTTGCGTTTTGTTGTTGTTCCTCTTTTAGCTTTGGAATCCTATATCTTTTTAATAATTGAAGTTTCTCTTCACTCGTCTCTGGTCTCCTGCATTTGGGTCCTATTTCATGACTCCTTTGTTCTCATCTTTCCAGAGCTAAAGTCATTGTCTTTCGTAGTCTGTTTAATTGGAGAAGGAAGCACCAAGCATGACTGAGCAGCTGTTATCAACACCAAGGCCCACACTGTCTGCCCCCACACATGACCACAGAACAGTAACTGATTACTGCAGGTATCACTTTAGATTGGGTACATGAACTTCAGACATCTGGTTTCAGATGATGGTTTGCTGTAGAACGTTCACAGATTAAAAATCAGTTTGTGACCTGAAACTCAAATGTTCAACTGTTGTTTTTTTACCATATGACCTCAAAAAGGTCGAATTTGACATTACTGGGGAAATGATTGACTGCATTGCTGCAATAGACTCAGGATTTCTCCTGAAGTAACAGTCAACAGTTTACATCTTCATAAAAGAAAGTTCACATGCAAAAGTTTAATGAATGACATCAAAATGTATCAGAACGATGTAGATTTTCTCTGGAAGGCGTCAGATTCAGAGGGTTTGAAGGGAGCACACTGCCTCTGATGGATGTGAAACTTCCTCAAAAAGCTGAATCAGAAAGCCACACACCTGTAGGGGAAGGTCCGACACCACCTGTCTCTGCTTCAGGTTGGTCTCTCCGTCCAGGTTGGCAGTCTCGATGTAACAAACCCCGCGGGGGTCTGAGGAGTACAGCATCAGCACGTCGGCTGGAATGATTTCATTACAGGACAGACGGACGAAGTCACCGACCCGTACGTCCTTCCAGCAGCGGTCCACATAGTCCTTCTGCGTGCTGACAGACAGAACAAAACAAGCTGTCAGAGTTCAGGAAATATTCTAAGGTGACTTCTTCTTCCTTTCATCTACAGTTTCTCCACTGGGGACCACATGGGTCACTGTTTACTTCCTGTTTTAATGTATTAATGTGAAAAGCTTAACCTTATTCAGAACATCATGGTTTAGAGAGGCAGGACTTCTGTAGTCACACAAACATCTACTGAAGAAAAACAGCATTAATTCAACGTAAGACATGAAGCAGAACTGAAAAGCTTTATTTCTGTATGAAGACAATGGGGGGAGTCGTTTAAAGAGCGATTTGGGGGTGGGGGGTGGAGGGGTGTTGAATGGTGGAGGGAAATCAGCCAGAAGGCCACGGTCAGGATCTTCAGCTCAGCAAACCAAGAGTCACTGGCAGGACATGACAGTGGTGATGGTGGAGGGGAAAGATCATGATGCATTTTGAGAATTCCCAACACAGGCCATTGACTGTACATGAGAACTAGACTGCCCCCTCCCCCTGGTGTTCCAAACAGGACATAAACAGCTTTTACTCTATTTATCAGAATCAACATTCTTGTTCTAATACCTTGTTTTAACATGTTCTTGATGATCTTGATAATTTTTTTCATGATGTTTTTTTCTGTAGTTATTAAAGTTATAAACTGGCCAACCAGATGCTTTAATAAAAGCTCACATCAAACATTTGAAACGTCTGACAGATTCTGCAGAGCTCACTTTAAAGCTCACTCCTGATTTGTAGGAGTGATTGCCAATGAAACAATGATTGGAACCAATCACAGCTTCCTGACAATGTCTGGCTCCAACATGATGACGTCCGCATGGCAATAAGTCCAGAGGGAGGAAGCATCACTATGGCAGAAGCAAACGTTAAGGTGACACTTATTGTCACCCTGGTGACACATTGATTGACTACCACTGACTTTGTGTGGAAAAAAAAAAAACTTCGGAGCAACCTATAAAAATTGCCAAGCAAGCAATTGCATTGAATTGTGTCTTAATGTGTCTGTGTGACGTACATTTTTTCAAACGAAACTGCCTGCACCTTGAAAAGTAGTGCCCCTCAAGGATCAATAAAGTTGTTTTTGAATTGAATTTGAATTCAACTGAATTCAACTCATTCCAGTTTCTATACAAAAGCATAATTTCAAAACTAACTTTAAATGAAACTGAAAAACAAGTTTTAATTCAATCCAGTCAGTCAGTTAGTTGTTAAATGTTAGCAACAAACAGAATGGAGGAGTTTCTGGTGAAATCCCCACACTGAGTATGAAAGTGTGCAACTAGAGAGGGAGACTTAAATGGATAAGCAAGAAGAAACAGAAATGCTTCAAAATGATCTCTGAAGAAAGGTGGGAGGAAAAAGGTTTTACAGAGAACAGTGTGAGACTGAATGCAACACCATTCCTAATGAACCTCATAACAGTCCCTCAAAGCTCTTTGCTTGAAAGCCTGCTCCTCCTGGAGCTCCACAGAGATGTAGGAGTTACCCCCTTGGTTCACAATTTTCCCCAACAACTCTGGAGACAGTAGAGATGAGGCACAGCTGACAGAGGAGGAGGCTGTTCAGTGACAGGGAAGACCTGAACAGCTTTACTTTGGAAATGATCGGTCCAGATGTGTAAGAGAACAGCATCCAGACACAATCATATGAGCTGAGCTCCTCTGAAACGCACTCAGAAAGAAAATGCATCCTCCACCAGAGCTCAGTTCTTTAGGGACCATCTTCTACAGGTTCTATCAGCCATGGAAGTCTGAATGTGTGGATTTTCTGGACAACTGAGCCCCTCTGACAATATCTTCTGTGACGTCTGTAGATTTGTCCAACAGCAAGTGTAAACAGAACCTGATGCCAACAGCAACACTCATCCGTGTTTAGAGATGCATTTTGTGCACACTAATGTAAAAGATGAGTGCAAACCAAGACGACTCAGAGAAGAAACTGCATTCGTGACAGCTTTTCCAGATCAAGTGTTTGTGAGCGGCTGTAATCTTAGGTCCAACAGTCTCATTTCCCGGCGGCTCCAGGTTAATTGTCACAACTGTTGCCCAACTCCAAGTACGAGCAATAGACGGGAGTTTACTGTAAATCCAGGGAGGGTTGTTGCACATTTAGAGTTCAGTCACGGTGAATTGCCCAACAGTGGAAAGATCCAACACTTTCTGGTAAAAACCCTCTGCATAGAGGCTAATAAACCTAATAAACAGAAAGATTTACAGCCAACAGTTACAAGAGTAAAATCCCACTGAAAGTGCCAAGGAGATAAAAATTCTTATTTTGAAAAACATGAATTGCTTTTCCATTGTTTTTTGTTACCTTAGCAATGGCTAATGGGTTCAAAGTTCACATTTACACACGTTATGCAAGATACTCAAGTTCATGGACTGTAAAAGCAAGAAAACAATAGAATATTTGGTTATAATTTAATGCAGAATCTCGGATTCACTTTAGGCTTCTCGAACTCTCGTCACCTCCACATCTCCACACAGAAACAGCTGAGATGATGAGGGTCAGTCAAACAGGAGCATTTCCTCACGAATCATTTACAAGCCTCCATAAAACTGCTAAAACGGACAGATGACGGACTTCCGTGTTTGTTTTCGGAAGTTTCTCCCAAAAACTCGGACTCACTTTGACCAGATTTTCACAAGACAAAAGGAAAAAAATATTTTAATCAGAATCACTCTCACTATGGTGATACAGAATGGTGGTGAAATGACACAGAGGTTAAAGGGGAAGAAGATCTGTTTTATCTGTGTAATTCCGTAAAATCCCTACTGAAAAAAAACCAGAAACAAAACACCCCTTCAGATAGAAATGCTTTAGCTTTTACAGCCCTTTAGCAGCATAACCAACATTTTAATTTCTCTTCTGGACGCATTGGTCCTGCTTCAGTGGACCTTTGAGTGTTCTCTATTAGTATCAAAGCATTCATTAAAAGCTTATTTTAGCTTTAGCTTTTGGAAATTGGTGGTATTTTTCAACATCCACGAATCTCTCTAACCCTTTTAAACGACGGTCTTCCAGGGTTATGAATGTTGTGGTGGGGGATACAACCTATTCCACCTGCCAACAGGAAAGGACGGAGATACCTGGGATTCTGTTAAGCTTTGAATCTACAGTTTTCTTGACTGTTGCGCTCCAAGGTTTGAGCCTGACTCTGTTCCTGTTGCAGATGGCTGCAGCTTCAGCTGTTGTCTTTGAGCAAACACAAACACGAGCTTTTACATACCTGCTGTAAACATCACAGAGCTGCCTGTTGACCACACGATCCGAGTGGAACCTGCGGAAGTCCTCAAACACATCTTTAAATGCCGTCACCGACAGTACCAGCACGATGGGGATCAGAGAAACCTCTGGCTGGAAGGCCTCTACGGCCGGAACAAAGTTCAGGGCAGCCAGGAAAATGAAGTAGATGTTGGCAAAGCGATGAAGCTGCTCAAACAGATTCTTGGGGAGGAAGGACAGAAAGGAATACTTGGTGGTTCGAATCTTGTTGCTCTTGTAAGACTTGAGTGCTTTTTTCAGATCATCATCGTCTGTGAAGGAAGGTCCAACAGTCCTCTTCCTCGGCAGGCGGTCCCTGTGGATGTGGAACGGTAGCTCCAACCTATTCATGAGTCCACAGTCGCAGTAGATTCCAACCTGCCAGGTTCTGTCTGCTGCCGGTCTTCAAGCTTACAGCCAAACGCAGTCTTCCAGCTGTGCCGTCTGTCTGTCCGCCATTCTGATCTGGATCTTCCCAAACAGCAGCAGGAAACACTGAGAATGGGAGGGATGAAGTTGCCTTAAACAGCTAGGGTGACGCAGCTTATTGCCACTCCTCTGGATAGAAAAGTCAAGGTTCAACTTTTACAGCCATCTAAAGGACAGATTGGCACACCTGCACAGATGGGAGGCGTGCCAGCAAGCAGCAGGAGGAACATCTTTCATTTATTCTCCAAGAACAGATTCAACTGAAGGGTCTCTTGCTTATCCACGCAGTGCTCAGTAAATTGACAGGAGGCTGGTTCACACAGATGCACTACAGGGGTTGATGGCTGGAAAAGAGCAGGACTGGAAGCTCAGAACGTGCAGGTGTTGCATCACAGAAATCCTCACATTAAAAAAAGCTCTCAAACTTGACAGAACCAAAGATGTTTCAGGAACTGCAGTGGATTCTGATCATTCAATGCGTGTGCAAGAGACACCAGGCACACATGAAAGAATGTGGGAACATTTCCTTAAAAAACAATTTTCTAATCTGTTACTCAGATGAAAGGTCAGATGATGGATTAAACAATGAATCGATTTCTATTCTTATGATCCAACCAGATCAATCTGTCTGGAGGCAGAATCAAATCATATGGGCCTATACCTTATAAAACTGTTTCAAAATTAAATAAATCCATTATATTCAATATTGGAAAATACCAAATGGATTGTGACATGTTAGGTTTATTTTACTATAACGTAAAAACAACTAAGGTCCACGACGGACCACACACATGTGATGCAGCAAAAACGGATCAACCATCATTCCAGTCTAATGTGTGGAAACACTTTGAATTTATCAAAGACATGTGAGCATACAGTGTTGCTAGAATGTTCTAATGATGTTCCATTTGGAATATTTTGATGTAGAAAAACAACAGTGGACTGAACTTAATCAAACTAAAATGTGAATGGATTTGACATGAATTCTTGTTTACTTGTTTGCTTGTGCACATATTTTATTTACTCTTGATTATCTTGCAAGAAATACAAGGACTCTGGAAAACTTCACCTGCACTGTTCAGTACCAGGTATTTATCTCTGAGTCCCACTGGTTGAAGTTTTGGCTAAAAACGTCCTGGATACATTTTAGGTCAATGAATCGGAACAATCAAAATGAATCAATATTGACTATGAACTGTATCGACAACCACAAATTATGATATGAATAAAATAATTATAATTACGCAATTTTTAGACAAACATAGTTTCTGCAGAGCGGCAGAAGTTCATTAAAACCCACTCTGATTGAAATGGCTTTTTTGGTGTTTTAAACACATTCGTGCAACATTTTTATCACCTAAGGCGGGCATATGTAAATTAATTTAGGATTAAAACTTAGTTTCTGGGTATTTCTTTATTGAAATGACATTGGATCAGGAGTAGTTGAAAATGGGATGTTGGAAAAAGCTCAGGTTTGTAATGCACACACTGCCATGTGTTCTGCCAAAGCCGTCCTTCACTTCTACAATTCCGAAGCATCCACTTGCAGACAAATGGATCCATTAACGTCTTCATTTTCAACATCTGAGCTGCCATCTGGCTCAAAACTGCACGGCTGGATCGCTCTGATATCGCGGGCCGTTTTTTTTTTTGGCTACAATAATGTTAGCTTGGGCCAGAAGAGCTAACAGAAGAGAGTGTAAACAATAGGCTGATGGGAAAATTATAAGAGCTAACTTTCATGCCAAAAGTCATTCCCACAACCCAAACGAGGATTTCCAAAGAACTCCTGCCACGCTACAGAAAATGTGTCTTCAACAAACTACACAGATTTTTTTGATTTTGCTGTAAAAATAAACAATAGCAAAATTATGCTAAAATAAATTCTGAAACAGTGAAACCGCAAAAGGACAAAAAGTCACCAAACTTCGCACACACCTAAAGAAAACTGAAAATGAATTTTTCCCCCACCCCAAGACGATGGCATTGTGGCGAGCAGAACTGTAAAAAAAATGACTGGACCAAAGAAAAATAATATTTCAAAATACACCGACAAAACCAAAACACACGTGTCGAGGATATCCAAGGGAACTTTGAAATTATTATGGGATGGCCACACGGCCGACTGCTTTGCGGCCAATTTTTGGCAAAATGTGCGATTTGGCAAATGTCACGTTTTTTCCACAATATGGTAAAATGACAGTTTTGTTTCTCCAATTTAACAAAACTTCACACACATGCCACCAGCTTTAGTCTACAACCACCACAGAGATTTCATTGACCTTTGACCTTGGGTAGAGGCCGTCATTTTGAATTTGAAGAAAAAGCACCTTTAGGACCAGCTAAAAACGAAAGCTCCTTCGGTTTTTTTCATTGATTGTCTTGTAACTTCTTGGGCCTCATTGGGAAGCTACTGCAAACAAAAATTTTGCAATTAGAAGTTGTAGATTTTGAACAGCATGCGTGGCAAGCTCGCAAAAGTAGCGTATTCTTATTACTCGCACATTTTTTGATGGAATAATGTGAAAATGTAATGTGTTGATCCCTGACTAAAGCTGGACATAATGTTTTAAGATCGGATACAAAAATATTAGGAATGTGGGCATGGCTAGCAAATAAGCTTGGTTGCTAAAGAAATTCAAAAGTTTACTTTTGCCAATTCTTCTGAAACTGACATCTATCTGTTCGGTGTCAAGGGGGGATTAAAACATAAAATGGTTGCTATGGAGAAAAAACCAACAGATAAGCCGCCAATTTGAAAAAAGTGCTTTTCACATCAATTTCTCACAAACAGCTCAGACCAGCCTTAAAAAGAGATAAGGGGGTCAGGCGTCCGTTGTGGCTGCAACGCAAGTGGATTTGGGTGAAAGGTGGGCGCAGAGGGCGGCAAGGGCAGTGGTGACATGGACAGGCCGGAAGCGAGGGCGACAGGGGGATGGGGCATATAGGTGGGCGGCGAGGGTGAGGGCGGGTGGCGCCTGTAGGCCATCTAACGCCGCTCACAGCTTTAATTCCATATTATGTTCAGATTATTCATGCAGGAAGTTTAAAAACCCTTTGTCTGGTTCCACATTTGGCTGTCGAGGTTCACTCACCCACAAAAGACTCCAACCATGTTGTTGTTGACCTTCTTATCAGACAGGTAGCGTCTGTAGTCTTCCAGGGCGTCTTTGATGCCGATAACTGTGAGGACCACCAGCAGGGGAATCATGGTGATTTCCTTCTCAAAGGCCTCCACCACAGGGACCCAATTCAGCAGGGCCAGGAACAGGAAATAAAGATTAGCACACCTGTGGACAGTAGCAGAGCAGCAAGTTATGGGAAAAGCGTCTGAGAATGCTGCGTTTGGTTTGCTCTGAGTGAATTTTTCAAAGAAGGAAACTGACCTGTGAAACTGCTGGAAGAGGTTCATGGGGATGAAGGTCAGCAGGCTGTATTGGGTTGTGCAGATGGCGTTGCCCAGGTGTTTCTTGGGCATAGCTTCATATTGCTGTTGGAGGGGGCCATGACAGGCAAACACAGTTCTCCTTTTTCCACAGGGCCCCTGAGAGGAGCTTTTGTTGGCTGAACCATCCGGGGCCGAGTACCAGCCTCGACTTGAGTCTGCCGACAGCAGCTGTCGGCAGCGATGCTGCACCCAGTGGAAGTTCTCCATCTGCAGGATGGCGGAGGCTGTGAGCATTCCCCTGTGGTCCACAACGGACGATCACAAAGGACTCATCCTTCCTGTTTTCAACACAGAGAGAAGACGATTTTTGTCCTCAGTGTGCAAAAGCAGCAGGTTTTACAGATGATCTGATTCAGATTAACCTTGAAGTCTGCTGAGAGCCCCCCACCTCCCCACCAGAGTTCATCTGGATGGTTAAACATATAGCGGACAAATGTCACTGCAGCCTCTAAAAGTTTGTTTTGTCTGAAAAGATCTTGCATCGACAATAATCTAATCTGCTGCTATGAAAAATCAAGCGGCAGTTTGCATCCAGGAAGATGAGGAGCAGGAAAGAAACTCTGTTACGAGTGACTTTTAAAAGAAGCTGGTTTCAAATTCCAGGAATAAGATCTTTCCCAGGATTCCCGGGCTAAACACCAACATGAAAAACATGTGGCTGAAGGAGACAGAGTTTATTCACACAGACTGTGGGAAACACAAAAAATTGTTTGTTTTTGTGTTGTCTGCATATTAACTAATTCTTCTTTGTTTATGCATTTTTCTATCGAACACGTTCATATTTGCTTTGGGTTTGAATGCAGCATTCAAACTCTTTCCTGTGAGCTGCTGCTGTTGTGTGTGAATGTGAATTTGAGAGGAACTTCCTCCTACAAAGGGGACAGCTGAAACAGAAACAACAATGAGGAAGTTGTTTGGTTTATTTTTATTTCAAAAATATTATCCAAACAACAATAGATAAATACATTTTCTGATAACAAGTCATTCCTTCAGTCATTCCATCGCTTTTAGTTTAGAAAATAAAGATAACAGTAGTGCTAATCCATTTTTGATTGTTTTTTTTAAGCTGATACTGTCAAATCTGACTTCACTCACACTCATTAAAACATACATTTAAAAAAGACAATTATACTTCTCTAAACTTCAAATCTGTCTTTGTCTTGTTTGGAGTCAGATTATTTTAACCCTTGATGAATATTCAACATGTAACATACAGAGTTAGAAAATGTGTTTAAAGTCCCACTCCGATCATCTTTTGTAAAAGTGTTTTATTATGATTATACTGTTTTCAGCCAAAATAAATAAACAATCTTTGTTGTTTTCTAGGATAGGTTTCTGCAAAGCAACAGGAGTTCATTAGAAATTCCCCTTTAGTTGTGGGCAGGACTGTTGGCACAAAGCAATCTGACCCCTTCCCCTCCCAATTGCTGAGAGCTCTCTGTTTACACACTTTCCTGCTATCTTACAACCCCTCACACCCCTAACCTAACAATGGCGGTGAAACAAAAATGGTGATCAATATTGGAGCTCTCCAGCCTTACAGTTTGGATCCAGATTCCAGCTCAGACAAGGAAAACAAAGACACAATGGATCTATTTGTCGGCAAGTGAATGCATCAGAATGGAGCGGAGCAGGGGCCCCACTGATTGTGGCGTCAAGTTCACAGCAACAAGCTTTTTCAAACATATTTTTTTATCTGCATGTCCTCCAACATCAGAAAAATGACACAAGAACATGTTAAAAACAACCAACAGGTCTTTAAATAACCTTGAACATAAAGTCTAGTGATTTTTCTCCTTAAAAAGTTCTGCCAGTGTTTAATGAAACGTGTTTGGAGTTCATATTTACTGTAATGAAATGTTTCCAGTTCTGTCATAGTGTCTGCTGAGAGGAAACGGCTACTTTAAGTAGAATTCAGACAAATGTTCTTGAGTTCTTAGTATATTTTTTCTGCTTCAGACTGACAGCTTCAAAGTGACGCCACACGGGTCCAGTTTCCCAGACTTAAGGGGTTCTGTTGTCAGACGACAACTAACAGGAGTTTTTTTTAAGAGTGAAAAGAAAATAGAATTCTATAAAAGTAAAAAAAACCAAAAAGAGGTTTCTGGTCCACACAAACATCTGCACAGACAGCAGAACTGAAAGCTTGGATCCAGACACAGACAGCACAAGGGGATCGTGTTTTCAGCACGAAAACCAGCTCATTCACAGGTGAGTCCAGCGTACATGTCTGATCTTTGAAACATCTTTGCTGCTGACTCTCCTTCATGCTCTGCTCGTCTCCAGGATCATGTCTGAGGAGCACAGAGGAGGATCAGCTTCACATGACTTCTCTGCTGGAGCCCTCACCCTCTGGAAGGAGGACGCAGATGAAGTTCTACTGCACCAATGCCTGCTAGTTCTTGACCCTTCAGTCCTAATGATTCTTGAGTCTTACTGTCCACAATAATACAGTTCTTACAGACTTTTCATTCGTCTACCATCCACCCATAGGTACAGAAGGACTTGGGAACATAAGAAAAGAGGCTCATGGAGCTGAAAAAATTGCTCAGAGGTCCATGAGGTTCTTTCCGTACAGCACCGTTCTGTTTGTCTGATTGTTTGTTTTGTGGTTTTATGTCCAGACATTTCCATCAATGATTCCAAGTGATGGAACATCACTGACACGAAGGCTTTAGAAAAAAAAAAAAAATGCCTTGGAACGTTTAGCCATCACAGCAACACCAGAGTCCGCTGAAGTGTGATCTGGACCCGCTCTGCTTCTCACATGCCATTGCTAAAAGAGACAATAGGTAACTGTTTTGTAACCATGACAACCAGTCTTTAGCTTTCAGGGATGTTCTGGTGCTGGACATCCCAGGAGATGTGTGACTAGACGGAGCAGGATTAATTCAAAGTTGTGTGGTGTGGTTCTGAAAGTCGACTAACCCTATCAGAGCTCTGCATCCCAGAGATGCTCCACATCAGGGTTTGTTCTCCTTCACAGGGAAGGTGAAGGTCAGACTGAGGGGATGAAGGTCAAACATTTTTGACCCTCAGAATGTGGGTTTGGTCAGCCTGGTTCTGCTGGTCCAATAGTCTAGATCTGAAAGTAGTTTAGGTACCGTCCTTGAGCTCAGTGGTTGTTATGTAGACCGGAAGTGGTAGAATGTGTCTCTATAACCGAACTTCAGTCAAACTCTGTATAAGTTCGGCTGAGTCGGGTTCGGAGAACTGAAGTTCCGGGTCCCGACCTTCAGCATCCCTGAATAAAACCGAGCAAACCAATAAAGTTCGTCTCCACTGTGGGTTTATTTCAGAACTGCTCCGGGTAGGCGCAGGTCCCAGTCCGGTTACCCGGTCCAAACATAACCTTCAGGGAACCCGCGTGTCCCCCGAGGACATGCCGCGGCCTGCGGTTCGGCCCGGCCCCGCCCGGCCGCCTAGAACACGAAGGCTCGCAGCCCGGCGTCTGCACCGGGGCAGAGCCGCTTACCTGGCGGTCCGGTGGCGCTCCGCTGCTCCGGTTTCATCTCTGCTTCATTCCAAACACGTAAAGACGCCAGACAGGATGACAGGGGCCGTCCGCCCGGTTCTGAACATCCACGCCGCCCCGAAATTCCAGGAGGAAAAAACGAAACCCTGAACCGGGTCAAATGTTGGCTGAAGCACTAAGAGGCGAACCTGGAGCCCGACAGAGACCCCGGTTCCGGATCTTACTGACGTTTACATCACAAAAAGTCAAGAAGGAAACTTTCTGAGCCACATTGAACGCACCACATCTTGTCATGTGATGCAGGTCAGCTGATCTACAGAATGCGGAAGCGGAACCAAACATGGAGGTGATGGACCGTTTACCAGAACCGGAGTGCGTGAAGGTGAGCTAACGTGGGGAGGCGGGGGGGGGGTTCTGAACCGAGAGTTCTGCGCGTAAAGGGATGCTTTTATTTTGAAATAAAAGATCATTCATGGATCTTTGATGGAAACTGAATGCGAGTAATTGTAAAATTTCTGATGTTTGACATGTTTATTAATTTATCTTAAAAAAAAAAAAAGAAAAAGAAAAAGAGGACTGAAGGCCTGAAGGCCTGAGACTATCAGGGCGACAAAGTAGGACATTTATTTGTCCTACATATCCAGAAATGTTTACAAGTCCAGGTCAGTTCAGGGGTGGAGCGTCGTCCACGTCCACAGGTGTATGAAATCATACAGACTGCGTCTACAAACAGCTGAACGATCAGAAGCTCAGCGAGTTCCAGTGTGATGCTGTGTTTAACAAGTCCACTCCTGAAATGATCCAAACGGCTAAATATTCCACGATCAGGAGTCAGTAGGAAAGAGGAGGGGATCTGGAAGGACAGCAGCTCAGCCATGAAGTGTTGGAGCATCAGCTGACAGGGTAGGTCAGAGGTGGTCATCACTGCAGACCTTCACGCCAGCTCAAGACCACACAGACTTTCAGGGTAGGGGTTTCCATGGCAACCAGCTCAAGACCACACAGACTTTCAGGGTAGGGGTTTCCATGGCAACCAGCTCAAGACCACACAGACTTTCAGGGTAGGGGTTTCCATGGCAACCAGCTACATCCAACCATCCATCACCAAATTGCTCTGAAGTGGAGATGCAGTGAGGTAAAGCCTGTTGCCTCTTAACTTTAGACATGAGAAGATGAACCTTCTCCTCCTGAGAATCTGATGGGCCAGTTTGCAGGTTGCCATGGAGACCATACCTGTTGGACTGCATTTTAACAGGTATGAAGTTTGGAGGAGGATTATAGTGTGTTTCAGGAGTTGTTTTTAGATCCACAAACCTGACTGAAGACCTTCCTGTCCAACATTAGAGTCAGAGCTCCAAACAGAAGAACACTGAAGGACTTCTTGTTGTGTGTAACTTTGGATTTGTGTGTGTGCGTAATTCTTGATTTGTAACTCGTACAATACATTTTGCATGTAACTATATGTGCTTGCAATTGTGTTTTCACATGTAAACTCAAATATACAAATGCAATTTACTTGCGCATAGCTTTATTTTACAGCAGCTTAAAACTAATTACAGATTTAAAAACAGTTCCATACATATATAATGTATGATTTAACTCTTGTAAATTTCCTCCATTGTGAAGGTGATGTCAGCGTATATGAATGTACGTTTTGAGCAATTCTAAACACAACAGCAGGAAAAACAAAAGAATTGTATTGAGCTTCATTTTCTTTCTTTAAGAAAGATTCACTTTAACAAATCAATTTTAATTATTGCTGGGGTAAAATTATTCTGTGAAACTGATGTCCTGTCAAATCCAGATCTGGTTATGGGCCTGAGGTCTGCAGGTTGATGGTTGAAAGCTACTCTGGCATTGCAGGTGGGTTTTGAACCCGCATGCTCATGTAGAATGTCTTCAGGAATGTATTTCTTGGTTTCTGCTGTGCAGCTCTGTCACAGGCTGGTGGATGGGCTGTGTGGGAGGGAGCCCCCCTGTTGGGGGGAATATGGCGCCACCTGGAGTCTGGAAGAGTGGGTACGGCTGCGGGACTCTTTGACCGCCCTCTTCTGTCGGGCAGTGGGGAGCAACGCTGAAGATGAGGTCATTGACAAACCATATTTACCCATAATTTCTATCTATTCATTTAGTGGAGAAAACAGCTTTTTTATTTGTTCTATTCAGATTTGATTCCTGTCATTTCTGTCAGGAGAAACTGTTAAATCTGTTGCAGAAATTCCTTCTTGGTTATAGAAATCAGACAGAAGCCTCACAGCACTGATCTGTTGAAACTGAAAAAAGCTTTTCAACTTTTCCAATTTAACTTCAGAGTTTTTAGATTCATTCTTCAGTTTTTAAATAATTCTTTAAAACATCACAATATTAAAAGACATTTTTTTGGTGTATATAAAGGATGCCTATGATGTGTGGATGTGAGCAGGACTCGAGTCTCAGTCCTTCTCTGGTCCTCTGTGTCCAGGTTCTGGCTGAGATGCAGAAGACCTGCAGCAGACACTCTCTCGCCGTGCTGAACGTGCTGAGAGCCCGCCAGCATGAGATCCGGTTGGCTCTGCTCAGCAGAACCAACTGCATGTCCTCAGCCGTGTTGCAGGACTTTGACTGGAGCCTGAAGGTAAACTTGTACAGACCTGCCGCATGAATGAAGCTGTGGAACATCAGTGAGAGCTCACCTCGGACTTTCATGAGAACGTTTCTCTGAGGGCACTGACATGTTCAGAACAACCAACAGCCTGAGAACATCTAGAACCAACAGAACTGAGTTCAGGATCTGGTTTTTACATCTATAAGGGTTTTAAAAGTTTACGTCTAGAAGAAAGTTTGTTTCAACTCAAATGGGAGGATATCTTAGATCTGCCTTTGACCTCTTTTGTTTTTTGTTTTCTCATCTCTCCTTTGTAAAAACTGGCATTCACAATAAGCCTGAGTTGAGTTCATCCGGACTTCTTCTCTTCTTGGTTTTCATTTCATTCTCCATCTTTCTGTAGTTTTTTCTCGTCTCACTCTTAAAGACAAACATTTTATTTTGAAAGTTGTTTGTGTTAACTAGTTGATAGTATTGAGATTGTTTCTGGCTAAGGTGGAGGTTACAGACAAATAAGGGAGGAATTTGGACCAAACTGAACACAGACTGTTGAGAGGTGCCCACCTGAAGCCTCAGTACGGTGGCCCTGAAGTGCAAACCCCATCAACAAATGAATATTAAAAAACAGAACAGAATTACATTTTAGAAAATAAAAACATAATTCCAGAAACCCAAATGAAATGTTAAGAAATGAATGGGTGCTGGGTGGACATCACTGATTGGATGATAATGAAAGCAAACGGATGTTTACCTGAACTGTAGTGATGAGTTGATTGACTGCTTGATCACCAAACCTTTGCAGTGATTGTGGTCAAAAGCTTCAAGAAATACCTTTTGTCTGAAGATGTTGCCATACCAAACAAATTCCTCTTGAATAGGTGAACAAATGTCTTCATCCAGTCAGGGATGTCCCAAAGTATCTACCTTTCTGGTTTATTATTTGATGTTATATTTTAATATTCATTTTGGTTTCTTCAAATTACATTTGTTGTCTGAGACATTTCCTTTTTTTATTTAAACTTTCATGAATTACATTTTGTTTTCTGAAATTCAGTTTTGATTTTTAAAATGTAATGTTGTTTTCTCTGGGTTTTTGCTGATGTTTTACACTTCAGGGCCACCGTACCTCAGTGACCCTCCTCCAGTCTCACAGCCACAAAGCTGTTTCTACTTTCAGTGTTGATCATCAATGTTAAGATGTAAAATATGCAGTTTATACCAGAAACCCACAGATAATGGTGCAGATGAGTCTGCCAAGTTCAGTTATTTATTTATTTACGGTCAATGTTCAGTTGTGGATTTTGAAACATAAAATGAATACACGGAAGACCATATTTTGTAAGAAATGAAGCAAAAATCCAAGTTTATTCTAAGTTTTTTTTTAACAAATGTCACAAAAAACCATTTGATGAAATTTCATATTTAAGGAAATCTAACCTTTAAGAAGGAAAACAGAAAATTCAGAAAATGTTATTCTGCATGATACAAAAGAACCATCTGAACTCAGCTTCTCCTTTGTGCTGCAGTTAGCTTTATCCAGCGACAAGATCTCATCCCTCAACACCCCGCTGCTGAGCCTCAATCTGGACGTGAGAGAGAATGGAGCGCTCCGGCCCATCGCCGTGGAGATGAACAAGGAGGAGCTGAGCTCCCTCATTAACTCTCTAGAAGCTGCTAATAAGGTAAATTCACCGAAAACTGCTCACTGCTGCACCCGCTGAAAGCTGACGCTGCATTAGCCACAATGCACCTCTGCACCGTGGTGTGCATGTGACACCGCTCTGAGGAGTTGTTCCTCGTCTTCAGCTCAACCTTTTCTAATCTCTTCTTTAGTTTTTCTCAGAGTTCTCCATGTTCCAGTCTGGGGGTTCCGGGTTCTAAATTCGTTTTCAAAGCTGACTGACCAAAAACAAACCTGGATTTAACTGATCAGCTCACACCTTTGCTACAATAAGCTTAATCCAAGGCTGCTGTTGCACTCTCTCACCACTTGGGGGCAGCACTGTCAACGTTTAAGCTCTTGGTTTTTTCAGCAGGTTGAGGACGCTCCTCACTTCAGTCTTTTGAGCTGTAGAGGATGAGCCAGCGTTTTTTGAAGTTGTGTCTGTGTTTCACTCAGGTGATCCTGCAGATGAAGTGATGAAGATCCTCAGGATGGAGGTTTCTTTCTTTGCTGGAGTCCCATCATCATCTTCCTCATCCAACCTCCTTCACCCCACTGCAGTATTCAGTGTCACATGATCCAGAGCTGAGGGTGCCATCGGCGAGATATCCTGCTGTTCTGCAGGAGTCGCATGAACCTGCTTTCATATCTGCGGACAGGACTGTTGGTGAAAGATTTACATCAAAAAAAGAAAACATGTCGTGAGACTTTAGTTCAAACAACCAGAACAAAACAATTCCAAATTCACACACACTATACCTGCTTTATTAGTGTATCTGAATCAGAAATGAGAAATAAATTTAGAAAAACTGGGAAGAAAGCATTTTTCTTCACATAACCAGAAGCTTATGTAAGTCCAGTTTGTGCTGCAGTCTGAACAACCTGCAGGCATGAACCCAGTCTGAACTGCACAGGCACTTATGTTTATGAAGGGCCTGAAGGTGGGGGGGCAGCTCTAATGTATTCCCTGAAAAGCCCCAGCAGAGGAGTTACTTTGTGAGTAACTGATGAAGAGCTGCTGACCCAGTTCTTCACTGCAGCTGCAGAATCTGTGCCGCGCAGTAAGCTCTACTGAAATGAACGTCTTTGTCCCGCACGTTGAACTGCGGCTTTTCTACACGTTAACCAGCAACAGGTATTTTATTTCCATCCTCTGTGACGAGCACGAACTTCACCTTCATCATCACTTGAACGTCAACTTCAAAGGCCCTGAAGTGAAGCTCTTAAAAAGCCTCACATTTTCTTATATTTTCAAAATAAAAGCAGATCTGGTTAAGCTTAGCCAGGCTCTGATCAATCATACACTTCATGTAGCTCTGCTTTTAGCTATAACTTTAATGACCAAGTGATGTTCAATGACTACAAACCTGAAGAAAAAACAGAATTGGGCAAATGTAGCTGACATGTGACTGCAGAGGTTACACAGAGTGTCTGTGGATCCTTGAAAAGGTCTTAAATGTAATTGAAATAAAAAAAGGCCTTAAGATGTCTTTAATCCTGGTGAATGGGTCTTACAAATGTATCCTGTCAACGAGATGTGACTTCCTGTCACAAAAAAAAACATGTTCAGGTTACGTTGTCATAACTGCTGATAAATTGTTTAATCTCATCTGGAGTATAAACTCAAAGTTGTTGGTCTGGGAAAAAAAGGAGTGTAAATTCATAGAGAAATGGCTTGGAAATGGGGATTGTTCTCGGTTAGGACTGGTTAGTTGGAATCCTTATGAAGCAAACTGCACGATTTGCCAGAAATGTTTAAACTTGTCACAGTGAGGATGATGGCAGATCACATGTGTTGAGCAAAAACAGCAGAGTCCTTCTGTTTCAGTTTCTTTGTACATGTGGTCTTAAATTAGATTTAATTCTGCCTTAAAAGACCTTGGTGGCAGAGTTTCACATTCATTCAAAGCAGGTTTATGCTGTGAGAGCAATCCACTTCAGTTCAATGGTTTAACAGAAATGTGTCTGAGCTGCCTCACCTCATGCAGAACCTAGTCTGCTCACTGGCCTTGGATAATGGATAAACAGGAAAAAATGGGTTTTAATAACTTTAATGACCTAGTGTCATTTGTACAGTTAACAGAGCATGAGAACAAACCGAGCAAGATTTGAAACATTGCTTTAACTGAGAAATACAATCCATTTTGGTAAACAACAGACCTGTGTCATGTCTATGTGAGCTACTTTCAGCATTCATTCTTTTACAAACTCCCCATCACTGAAGACATATGCTCCCCTTGACCAAATGGTTTCCTCCACTCTCATCGTTAATTTGTTTCACAACACCCATATTTTGTCCCAAAAAGCGAAGGTCCCAAAGAAGGTAGATGATTACAATATATGTTATTCTGGGACTTCTGAGAGTTTATTGTCATATTTGCATCTTTTTGCACATATTCTATGTAAAACAACAGCTTTTTGTGTTAAAAAATGACCTGTGTTTGACTAATTTGGGATAAGAAACGTGATTTATGAAAGCGACTTTGTTATGGAAACATGTAACAACGGGCTATTAATAAAGAGTTGTTGTCTGTTGTTGGGGGGCACAGATTTTGGCTGGCTGGATCAACAGAGGCCTGACAGAATCTGTGTCCCCTCTGGTTATTTTACGTAGAATATGTGGGGAAAAAAATCTGAATATGACAATAAACTCCCAGAAGTCCCAGGATAAAGTATATCGTAATCATCCACCGTCTTTTACCACTGTTTGGGACAAAATCTGAGTGTTATCAAACAAATCAACGATGCCTGAGAGCAGGGACGCATTCTGGCAGGGGGACGTACTTTGGCAAAACACCGGGCCATTGCCAAAACCACAACGTAGCTAGCTTCTGTCACAGCTTCACTGGATTTGCCATTTTTGTAAGCATTATCTGCTGTGCAGCATAGCCTCGTTGTAGCTGTTGGAGCTTATTGTTGCGCTCCTCGCTGATACATCTGTCATAGTTTTCTGATTTCTAACATAGTTAAGATTTGTATTGAATTATTTGAGCATTGAATTTGCCTGCTTGCAAATGAGGCGCAGGACTTTATCAAGCCCGTGATGAGGTACAACAAAGTAAGCGATGTCCCTCAGCATTGGCTGATCGCTGTGCATTACCTGCCCTCTGTCAGCTCTTCTCTACTGTGAATTCATTACAGATGTTCCAATGGTTCAGTTTGTCTTCTTGCTGCTCTCTTATGACTGCAGTTATTTTGTTCATCTTTCAGCAGATGTTCAGTCATGTTCTGTTTGCTCTCTGTTCTCTCACTGTTGAATCGACTGACTGGTTTTCTATCCATTAATAGGTGTTGAAGGGCTTCTGAGTAAGTTCATCCTCATGATTTTTTTTCTCCTTGATGCAGTTCTAACATCTTGCTTTTGTCTTTTAACTGAAGTTCCTGTGTTTGGGACCTCCAAAGTCCTGACTCTGATTTTGCAGGAGCTTTCTACCTACTCCTCCATTCAGACTGCGTTTTCCTCCTCACTTGCGTCTTTTGGTTACCCAGAACAGGAATTACACCAGAAACTCTTCTTTTATGCTCAATGATGTTAGCTTTTTTCTAAAAAAACACTCAGACAATTTGTCCTTTTTGGGATTGTCTGGACAGAGTCAAGGAATCTGGGAATGATGTTTTCATGTAACACCCTCTGTTGTAAAGTTGTGTAGTTGTGTGAGGTTGTTGTGTCTTCTTCATGTGTCAGCTAACCCATAATGGGAATCATTTGGCAAACAGCAAAAGACAGTCAAAGTATTTAAATCATTTCAGGGTTTATTCTGGAATATTCTTATGAAAGGCAGCCCTTCACTCCAGCAGAGGAAAGTTAGTTCTGGTGAAGTGACCTATGTTACGTCTACATGAGGCCCCGCCCCCTGAGCGGTTACACATTCAAAGGGCCATCTGCCTAAAACAGTAACAGGAAAATGTTAACTTCAAACTGAGATCCTGTGATTCAACCCAAATCTCCATGAACATTTACATCTAAGCTTCAAGCAGGTTTATTTACATCAACTTGATTCTCTTCAAATCAAAGAATAAAATGAAGGCAGGTAGAACCCACGGCTCCTGGTGCACTGCAGAAGTTTGATCCCAGTTTGAAGTTTCATCATCTAAGTAGACTATGATGACCCCCAACCAAAGACAGCTTTGTCTCCTGCTGAAGTGCATTCTGTTTGCTCTCCTACCACTTATGTATGGTCACAACACAAGGCTGAGTCTGATAACATTGCAATCATTAAAATGATCATTTCCAGGGTTAAAAATCCCCTTTGAGTTTGCCTAATTTGCAGCTAAAGTGCCAGTGAAAGCTCATGTTGGATTATAATGGACTGTCAATAAAACATGGGAACACCAACTGCACAGCAGCCCTACTTCCTGTTTCAGAGCGTCTATCTGATCATGCAATTACAGTCTTACGAGTGTTTTATCGTTCAGTTACAGACACTCCAGACTGAAGGAGGAAACAAAATACATAAAAAACAACTGAAAGTTTCTGTGAAAAACTTCTCCTTTGTTCATTAAGTCATTTAAATGGATCATTTCATTGTAGTTACAATGCTTTTTTAAAATGAGTCCTGAGCTATTGGCAAACCTGCTTTGATGATGACCCATTTGTATGAGACTTGTTTAAATGTGTGTAAATGGAATAAACATCTGATGAAATCTTTGCCACAGACACACCATGTTCCTCCTGAGCTGCTTCCAAACAACTAACCAGTCCAGGTTTACAAAGCAAAGACATAGAGGAAAGAGGGAACGGTACATTTGAAATTGTCCATGTTTTTATGGCTACTTGTTTCATTTTTAAAAATAGTCTGTACTCCCTAACTCTTCATGCTTCATGCATCTAAGTTATAACCCAATAAATTTGTGTGTCTTCTGCAAATTCATAAATGAGTTCAGGGCCCCTTAACTACGACTGACTCCTAAAACAGCTAAATGAGTCTCATTACAAAGTCTATAATGTCTAATAGAAAGATCAGAAAAATTCTGCCAGTGGGAAACCTGTGTGAAATCTTTGGAGTTAGCCAGTCCAGCGCTGACAGATGACCTGTCAAATGTGAGGGTACATAATTGACTGTATATGAAAGCTGGAGCGAGCCAGTGTGACATCATACATAGCAGATTACTTACTTCCAGTTCCAATGAAATTAAGTCAATT
This sequence comes from Oryzias celebensis, assembly GCA_014656515.1. Taxonomy (NCBI): domain Eukaryota; kingdom Metazoa; phylum Chordata; class Actinopteri; order Beloniformes; family Adrianichthyidae; genus Oryzias; species Oryzias celebensis. The sequence goes on along the minus strand of BNCR01000005.1, from coordinate 30,125,680 downwards.
CAGTTGTTATTTTCTTGTGATACGAATGCCACCATGTTGGAACCAGAAATTATTAAGAAGCAGTGATTGGTCCAAGTCAGTCTGAGTAAACATTTCTAAGGTGAACAGTCTCATCAATCGGGGGTGGGCTACATAAATGTAGAAGTTTATGGGATTTTGGCTTCTTGGGGGAAGGGGTCACTCAGTCCAGTTCTACTATACAGTCAATGGAGTACATCCACCGGTGCTACCTTTGGGGCTAAACACCGCACAACCGTCTTTATGACAAACTATTTGTTAAAAATCAGTGAAGCAAGTGGCCATGCCCAGGCAGCTGTCAATCATCACATCAAATACCCTGCAATCAGCAGGTGGAAGCTTCTGTTTGACTGAGGGAACGTCATTGTTTTACACTCTTTCTACACAGAATAAACATTCTCTTACTCTGATGCATTTTTTAACATGTTAACTTGATGATCCTCATTTTTTTCATGATTTTTCTGTAGTTCAAGTTATGAACTGACCAATCAGATGCCTCAATAAAACGACGTGGTCTTGTGTCCATTTTATGTCATGTAGCCAGCTTTCAAGTGGTAGGGGTGTGGACTTCCAACAGGTTTACTCCTGGTTGGTGAGAGTGTTTGCTGTAGTAATGTTGACTTTGACTAATTTGGACCAGTCACTGCTCATCTGGCTTCAACATGACGATGTCCATATTGCAAAAAATAAGCAACTGAATTGACTTAATTGGTTGGAGCTGGTAAGTAAATCATTTTCTATGGGTGATGTCACACTCACTTCAGTCCAGTTCTTATTTACAGTCAATGGCTGTAACCCAAATAATGATAGGAATTGCAGGTTTTTTGAGTTTCTGCCTCTGTGACAGAAAGAGATGGATGCTTTACAACCATTCATCCCCATTTGAACATTTAGAATGCATTAGCATGTATTTGCAGAGTTGTAAGCTTTGATTGTGGGGGAAGAAGGGCAGTCAACATTAAAGTAGGTTTACTGATGTCTTTGGGAGGAAGCAAGGGTCGAGCGGTACAGCAGTCATCTGCTAATCAGAGACTGCTGTCTACTATGCAGCCCTGCTTGTCATTAGTGAAGACGCACACTTATGTGGATTCCCATGCACTCACACTGGAGTGACCGCTGTGGTCAGTAAATGTAAAGCTATGCTCACACCGCCTTCAGGAATGCACATTTAAGCGGCCGCTTTCAATGAAAAGTCTATGTAAACTTGTGTTAATGTCGTTTTGAACTTCCATGTTCATGCAAAGCTGCGCACATTTTGAGACATTTTTGGGCTCTACATCATGTGACCATTGAAAGTGCATTAAAGGTTAAACCAGGTCAAACTTTGACTTGGACTTGGATTTTGTAGTGACGTTTGGATGGCATCCCTTTTGATTAAGTGTCAGTCATTTGAAAATCAATCATGGAGGAAAAAATTAATAATTGTACTTTGTGCTTGGCAGGAGTTATTTGACACCAATTCTTTCATATATCGGAATAGAGCTGTGAAAGAAAGACTGGAGCAAAATTCAGGAGATTTGCACCACTTTGACATGTCACACGTAGCCTCTTCCAACTGTAGGTGGCGGTCATGTGCTAGTAAAGAGTAAAACAAAAAAAAGAAGCCCCTCCCTGCTTGTCCGATGTGAACACTATGGGCTAAATGAGCGTTTAACTCGTTCTTGAATGTGCGTCACATCGCTGTTGTGAGCATAGCTTTAGAGGGTAACAGAGTAGAATCTAAAAGTGTCTTAACGTAGTCTGTACTGAAGATGAATGAGCTTTTCAATCCTGTCTTCATAATTAGAGCAACATCCCGACTTCAGCCAGTTTATGGTGTTTTCACCAGAAGTCCTCCAGCGGCTTCTGTTTGAAGATGTCCCTTTGTTTCTGCCACCATCGGCACCACGTTTGAGTCAGAGCTGAGGTCTCATTTCCACCTCATCACTTTTTCTATTGTCCAGCAATGACGCTTCATTTACATGCAAAAGATGGAGAAACAGAAACAACAAAACAAACTATTGTAATGTTCGTAGACCCAGTCAGTTTTGCCATGTTGTAATTAAAAATACCAAATTTGACTATGTTTTCTAAGATTCTAATCTTTTTCTATCTAAGCTTGACACAGAAAGTAAGGACATTTGTTAGAATAGATTTTTTTTAAATTGCAGATTGGCAACAAGTCTTCTTCCAGTGGAAAGCCTGTTTGTTTTCTTTCTGAAGTGTTTGTAGAGAGCTGGCACTGGCAGAGCTGGTGGAGTGAATTGATAAAATGTATGAGCCCTGATGAAGTGAGGTGGGGGCTGCCCCGACTCATGATTGCAACTCCACTATCAGGGGTCACTCAACTAAAAGTTCATAGGTAGAATCCAGAACTTTCTCTGCTTCCAAACCATCCAAAAGCAGAATGAGCTGATCTGAGCATGCTCAGCCATACTGACTTTCCCATGACTGCTTTTACAAACACCTTAAAATGGATTTCCAAATTATTAACTATTTCTAATTATTATTTCAAAATTATTCCCAATCATCCGTACTATTTATGATCTATTAGCCAACAAATGTCCTTACTTTTTGTGCTGTTTTGTATGTAGAGCAAAAATGATTGCTTTTTTATTAAAGTATATGTCTCTCTTTATATAGATTTATTTATATATCATATTTTATAATAAATTCTATTTACAATGTACAGACCAACACTTTTTTTCTTTCCAAAAGACAAGTGGTCTTACCACTTGTCTTAATCTCTGTACAGGACATAGGTAGTTTTTCTTTGAAACTGTGGTTCTGCCACAGTTGCTCACTGCTGCCTCCTAGTGGACATAATACAGCCAGTACACCAAGTTGAAGAATATGAATGTGATGGGAAAAACCACTCGTGACCACTTGTCTATGGCGTTGACGTCTGTGAGGTCCGGTATCTTGACTTTAAGTTGAGAGGCCCTCCTTCTCAGGCGGCTCTTCTTAGGTCCTAGTGGTCTGTCGATGGCAGGTCGTCCGTAAAGGTCCCGGCTGGCCATCGGCTTTCGGTACTGTATGCTGGCGCTGTCGTAGGAGAACATTGTAGCTCGTGGGTCATGGAGGGAGCTCATCATATCTGGTCCACCCATCTCTGTGGGCATGTTGGACAGGAGGATGCTGCCATGAGCATCAACCTGACAAAAGGGGTTCACACATAAAAATGAAGCAGATGGAAGGGTTTTTATACTGTGCTTTACAAAAATGACTGGCCCAGTACATTTAATATTTAAAAATTCAACCTCAGACCTTTATAAAGGTAACACTACCCCTGTATGCTTAGTTTATCCATCCACTCATTTACAGAATTCCGGCCTGTGATGGAGCGCATAATGCCTGCAGGCCCTAAAGGCCCAATTAAATAGACAACCAGCCCATAAAAGCAAAACCTCACTTCCATTTTAATTTTGATTTTATGAATTGTCAGTTATCAACTGAGGTTGTCTCCATATGCAACTCAAAGTAGAAAACATCAAATCAAGCAAAAACTAAATGATCTGTGCCCAGTTGACAATTGATGTTGAAATGGCATCAAATCAACATCAATCCTCAACATCAAGTTGATGTCAGAAACAAGTTGAATGTGCAAATCAAACTGACATCAAAACTTTCATATCAGTTCAGTGATATTTACCCCTTTTTCATGTCATGTGAATTTTAAATTTGGACCAATAAATTAATCAAATTAATAACAGAGGTATTAAACATACAACAAATGGCTTTTTGGAAAATATATACTCCAAAAAGAAAATCCTTTGTTGGAAAGTATTTCCATGTAACTCAAACGTGTTAATATAGCAATAAACGTCTGTGTCGGGGGATCTGAATGCATTTATGTTGGTGCAACAGAATTTATTATTATTTACATGGAAATACTTTATGTTCATCCAACAGATGAATGACATTTTTCTGTATATATATTCCAATAAACCATTTATTGTATGTTTTATATCTCTGATATTAATTATATTAAATGTATTGGTCCAAATTAAAAACTGACATGACATCAAAAAGGGGTAAATATGTCGATGTCAAGTTGATATTAAAGTTCTGACGTCAGTTTGATTTACACATTCAACTTGTTTCTGACCTCAGTTTGATGTCGAGCTTTGATGTTGATTTGACATCATTTCTACATCAACTGTCCACCTGGTTTGTCTAGACTCACTGCTGTGACTGCTGGCATATGCAGCAGCGTTGAATTATAGGATCCTTTCTAATTCAGTTCAAATTGAAAAGAAAATATCAAATACCATTTTAAGCCACATTCTGAGATCTAACTAACAGAAACAGACGAAGCCTAGAAGTCAATTTGATATGAAATTGACGTCAGTTTGAAGTTTAATATGCAGCCATTGAATTGATATCAAATGAACGTCTATATTACCTTTTACCAACTATTACCTACTATATTACCCAGCATTCTTTCATGTATTTCCCACACAAAAACAATGATCAATTTTGACATCAAGGTGCCTACTGGGTGATGTTCATAATCCAATTAAAAGGAAAATAATTCAAGATTTCAGTCCAGATTATTCTGTAAAGACCAGTTTGCTCCAGATGTCATTCCCGACGGTCTTTTTGAGTTACCAACTGATTCCACTAAAGAGTTTTCAGTGGCATTCTAAGCAGCATTCCTGTGTGTACGTATATTCTGACCGGCGCTCACCTGAACCCTGCTGCTCTCCAGTCTGCTCCTGTTCTCATTGTTGGATTTGGCTTTCTCTGCTGCCTTCTTCTGCAGGTGAGGACCTCGACCAAAGAAGATGTAGTTGACAAAAGCGTACTCCAGCAAGGCCAGAAAAACAAAGACAAAGCAGCCCATCAGGTAAATGTCAATAGCCTTGACGTAAGGGATCTTGGGCAGGGTCTCTCTGAGATGGGTGTTGATGGTGGTCATGGTCAGTACAGTGGTGATACCTGAATATATGAAAGAGTACATTTCAATAATATCATTTAGACTTGGTATACTGTGAGAACACACGCATGAGCAGTAAATTTCATTTGAGACCATTTGGGAAAAAAATGAGCAGCTGATGAGAAGTGGAAGACCTGCTCAGATTCAGTTCTGTAGGGCCAAGATTGAACCAGCAACCTTCTAGACAGAGTGTTGTGTCCAAATTGCTTCAAAATCCAGAGCACTAGGTACTCCTGCATTTTAAAGTCTTTTGGGAGTAAGTGAATAGTGAATAGTGAAGGAATTCTGATATAATGTGGGTTTGTTAGCAGCTCAACTTTTAGCCTGATTTCCACAGCTGCTGAACTTCTGATCTGGACTGAAAAATGACTGAGAAATAAAATCATGGTCTGTTTCAACTGAACCACATGAAGTAAGTGACAGTACACAGAATGTCCTGAAGCCTTCGTTACCTGTTGATTTTATACAGTAGAATTTGTTTGAAGAAAATTATTAACAACAAAACCTGTCATACATTAATAGAATGGAATAGAATGGAATGGAATAGAATGGAATGGAATGGAATGGAATAGAATGGAATGGAATAGAATAGAATAGAATAGAATAGAATAGAATGCATCTATATGGTGTGATATGAATATGATTTTTATCATATGATTTGACGTTGACATTTGAAATGTTTTACTTCTTATGTTCTTTATCAATGTTATATAGGTAACAAAACATCAAAGGGAAAATAAACATAAAAAGAAAAACCATGTGAAGTATAAAAGAAAAGAAAAAAATTAAAAACATCATAGTAACATAACAAATAGAGTAAAAGAAAAATAAACATCAAAAGAAAAAAAACATGAATGAAAAAAACATTAAAATTAAGAGAAAAAAACAAAGTACAAAATAAAAAACATCAAGTTAACAAAACAAATAGAAAAAAGGAAAAAAAACATTAAAGGAGAAATTAACATCAATGCAAAAAAAAAATATTTTAAAGGAATTAAAGCATCTATGGAAAAAAACAACAGAATAAACTTTGGGGGAGGAGACCAAAAGCTCAAATTAACAAAACAAATATAAAAAAAAAACAGACATTACAGTAACAATAAAAATCGAAAGGGATGATAAACATTAAAGGGGCAAAAAGTTATGTTATTATTATATTATATTATATTATATTATATTATATTATATTATATTATATTATATTATATTATATTATATTATATTATATTATATTATATTATATTATATTATATTATATTATATTATATTATATTAATAATTGAAATCTGTCTTTACAGAAGTCTACTGTTTGAGCTGCAAACAAATATTGGAAAGATGTACATTGGAGAAACACATCAGGAAGACGTATTGATGATTTGCTTACTCGTTCCCATAGTTCAGAGTCGATTTCATATTTCAGTTTGTACATTCATATTTTTCCAGAACTTTATAGCAGTTATTGCTGTGCCATGTATTTCGCTGTGTTTGGTTATGTAAATTATTTCTTCTTACTTCTGTAACATGCAAAAGGTGCAGTTTAGCTTTCCCATTGACAAAGTTACTGACCTAAAGCAACCCTGGCAGCCGAGGCGTCATAGTTTATCCAAAAAGAGACCCAGGACAGGATGGTGATCAGGGTTGAGGGCATGTAGGTCTGCAGGATGAAGTAACCAATGTTCCTCTTTAGCTTGAAGCTAAGTGACAGCCGAGGGTAAGAACCTATGAGATGAGCAAAAAATGAGTTACACTGTTTCCAGGAAGACGGTAGTAGGATAGGCTCCAACAACCCCTTGACTTCAGATGAGATTGGGATATGAGGTGGGAAGACAATTGATGCTTTTATGTAAAACAACATTGATGTCCCACTCCAATCATCTTTTGATCTATTGTAAAGCGTTCCCAGTGGTCTTGATTATCTATGATTATGACATTTTTTAGCCAGAATCAACGAAATTGTGTCGTTTTCAAGTTTCTGCAGAGCAGCCGTAGTTCATTTGAAATTTACCTCTGAGGTGTGGGCGGGAGTGATGGTGAGGAGTAAGCCTGCCACCCCCTTTCCATCATCCCTCTGTTTACAAGTTCTTTCAATAGCTTACAGTCTATTATAACTCCAACCCAACATTAGCAGTGCAATACAAATGGCGAGTAATATTGGCAAAATCCAGCTGTACAGTATTGAACCAAATTCCAGCTCAGACAAGGAAAACAAAGGTGTAAATGGATCTATTTGATCTAAAATGCAGCATTGGTTTTGCTACTTTCAGCCAAAACCAGTCTCACTCATCTTTCCTTTGTCTTAAAACAGATTCTCCAGTTCTTTTTTTCTGTCTTGTCCTCTCTGACCAGTTGACCAGTCGGAAAGCCTGTAAGCTTTGATTGGCCACATGAACCGCTAGCTTTCTCGTTGGTCTCCTCACTGTGCCATTGCCTCTCATTTTGGGTGATGACTTTTACACTACTATGTGTAACACTGAACACAAACCCCTTAATGCAGCATTTTTACCTCTATATTTCTCTCCCACTACATCACATTTTGGAGACCAGGAGCTATGCAGATAGTCTTCCATCTGGATCTCCCATGTAACCCAAAAAAGATCAAAATCCTCACAGAAAGTCTTTTAAAGGTAAAAGGTAAAAAAAAAAAAATCAAAATTGCTCAATAATCTGAAGTTGCTTCAAACAAAGGTTTTCTAGAATTTCTGATTAAAACAATAAATGTGTTCATATCCATCTTGTTGTAGCAGAAAAAAAAAAATGCAGCGGCTTTTACCTGTGGCAAACACAGCTTTGGTGGAGAGGGTTTGGTAGTCTATAATGGAGAATTGTGGCAGCTCGATGTTCTCCACCCCGGTGACGGAGCCTGCGTTGCTGCCCCCCTGCCAGTAGAACTCAATGTCGTCTGTGGTGTATCCATCTACAGGGTGAAACGAAGAGAGGCGGTGAAAACCAGTGTGAAGTCAGAGCATGACCCCAGTCCCTGAAAATACTCCTTTCTCCTATCTCGCATCTGGGCAGGGGGGCTGAAGTGTGTTGACCTGAATTTAGGGGTCCCCAAACGTTTGCTTGTGAGGGCCACATAACTGAATTCTTCTCAGATGACGAGGGGCTGGGGTCAGTTTGTCTGCTAACAGAAACAGTGTAACAATCAGAGGGTGTGCCTAAACACGCCAAAAACACGCAGATGACTTTTCTGATAGCGTTCTTTTGTCTGTCTGATCAGGAGATGATCATGTCTCTAGGTCATCATGTGATGAATTTGACAGTTTATCCCAGCACCGGTGGCAGTGGAGTAGAATGATGCTCCCCACACACATGGCCGTCCGCTGCATTATAGCCAAACTTTACGCACATGTGTTTCCATGTTTTTGCTGCACATGACTGCGCAAATATCTATGTGTGGACAGCTTTGTGGACAGTTGAAAAAATTAGATATTCATCCTTTTTTCAATCTGCTTTCAGAAGTCTTGTTTAAAAGGGGTAGGGGGTGCAGACTAGGAGAATGTGGTGAAAAGGTTAATGAAACAGGCTGGGGATTATCCACAGTGGATTTAGTAAGAAAGCAATATCTTCAGACTTTCCTGTCTTCTTAATTACAGAGTAACCAGCTGCCTAATGGCCCAACTGAATATGGATGGCAGGGCTTTCGAGCCAAAACTCTGTGCCAGATTATGTTTGGTAAGTATTCAGACCGCCTCAAACTCTTCCATACTTTTTCTATGTTTGTTTATCCAGAAATCATACCCATTTTCTTTTATAATCTGGTGCCATCCAATAAAGAGACACCACAGCACAGGAGTCCACTATCATTTCACACAGGGGCAACTACTTGAGATCTGCACCTAACAGGAAGGGAGGTGGTAGGCGCAAAAAGGGGCAGGCAGCCATTGATCTCCATTCTGAAGCTGAATAGGTTGTGTATTTTAGTGCCCTGTTAATTATGTCATATTGCTTCAACTATTTGAACAGTAGACATGTAGAAATCCTACTGTCTGTACAGCCCGGTTTTTTCTTCTTTCCAGAGGCAACCCTGGACAGAGCCTGGCTGACCAATACAAGGATGTATGCAGGAATGAGGCATCTAATATTTGCTCGTTTCCAATAAACCATTTATTGTATCTTTTTTATGCCTGTTATATATATTTTTTAATTAATTTATTGATCCGCATTTAAAATTAATGACATCAAAAAGGGGTAAATATGATGTCAAACTGATATGAAAGTTTTTACGTCAATTTGATTTGCACATTAAATGTGTTTTTGACATTTCATTTCAACATCAATTGTTCACTGGGATAGCCTATCTATTACTTTTTAACCAGTACTATGTTCCCTCATTTATTGTGGGAGTTTCGTGGTGAAATCCATGAATTAGGATTACAAATGTTTAACTCCTTAAACACTTTCTACACTTTTCTCAGACAGACATGAACATTTTCACACTTTTCTCTCTTGTTTAAACTCTCAAAGTTCAAACCTTTGTAGAAAAATAAATCCAGGATTATTGAATGAAGACAAAGATCTGATCACAATAGAATATATGGAGATCTAGAGAGCTGAGAGATTGACAAGGTCTCCAGCCAATCAGGAGACAGAACAGGGTGTGCTGTTGTTAAAAAAAGAAAAGCAGCAGCACAGTTGCTCAGACGAGAAAGATGTGGAAAAGTGTGGAAAGAGCACTGTATTCTGACACGGATTTGGGGGATGTTCAGAAAGGGGCAAAGACTGCAGAAGGACACATTTTGTGTGACTCTTGATCGTGCCGTCACATGTGGGGGTAGTTTAGGGACCCCTGGTGTAAGGGGATCATGCGACAGCATCACCCGTACATCATAACTTACATTATCCTTGCTAACACTTTATGATGCACTTACCACACATGAGACAATCTCATGCTCTATTTTCATGAGCTGATCACATGAGCCCCAAGGGAACTGCAAGACACACCTGTGCTCCCTTTAAAATGCAGCCGGTCGTCTCTACAAACCTGCACGGATCCGGACAACCCAAAAACCCACATCAGGGGGGTTGACCCGTACAGGTGCATGTGACTAAAGCATTACTCCTAATGCTTATGTTTCACTCCAGGAGTTTTACATTTAAATTTAGTGAATATTAATGACTAGTTTGGTTGTTTGTTCAAACTTTATTTTTTAGCACTTTTCATTCGTTATGAAGCACAAAAAATGCAGTGTTTAAAATATTTTCATATTTCTAATACACAACATAACCTTTTAATTCACAACTCTATTTTTTTAATATAACTGGAAATGACTTCTGGCATGAAGGGGTTAAATATGACCTTGTATATAAAGCAAATGTGCATTTTTGAAGAGGAAGGACTGAACACATGTGAGATGTGGAGACAGAAAGAATTGAACCTAAAACTTAATAATGTTTCAATAGCCACAGATTTGGGCACAAACTAAGAATGACTCACAGCTCTCAATTTCCAGGGTGCAGTTCTGCTCATCCAGAGGGTATCTGCGCAGGTCCATCATGCAGGCAGCTGTAGTGGTGATCCTAGAAGAAGCGACAGGTTTGATGTTAACAATAGGAGCAAAACAAATGTAAAAACAAAGAAGCCAGAAGAGTTCCTGTTGTCTGTGTTTGACTACAAAGATGCATGGCGTCATGTTGGTTAGCACCATCACTTCATAGAAATGAGGTTCTGCTCAAACCTGGGTTGGAGTGTTGTGAACCCATGTTCTCCATGATGTATGCTGGCAGATGAATTGATTATTAGGGGTTTATTTTGCAAACAAAGAGGTCAAAGTTGTTTTGTTTCCGTCTGTGTTGATGGATATTTTTCCCACAGTATTGTAAAAAGATTACAGATTTTTGGATGTGTTAAGTTTTACAGCTTTAGCAGAACTCAAAGAAAAAGGGGATTAAGGCATAAAAATTCTTCAGCCTCTTGATGTATTTTTTATGAAATAAATGTTTTTCAGCAAACAGCTCACAACCACTCAAAATTATTCTTCTCACTAAACATTGAGGTGATGACTGACATCTAAAATTCTGTGCCATACATTGATGAAAAACAGGCACTGCATCTCGATTGGCAAAGAAATGGAAATCCTATTTTCAAATTGAATGCATAGAAAAGAATCTCGCCACATGATCACAATATCCTGTTTTATGTGTCTCAGCTCAAACACACTGGATCTCTCACAGAGACCCAGTGTCAATGGATAGTATTGTCAGCTGATACTGATCATTATCAGTCTCTATGGAAACCAGGATCACTTTTCCACAGCAGACATCAAAAAGCTCACCTAACCCCGCCTTTAAAGGAGTGGAACATTTATGTCTTGGTGACCATCTGACCTCACCGCATTTTTTTCAGTTGGACTAATAAATGTGTGCTTTTTTATGCATTAGATATGCCTGTTATTCACATTGACTGTATATGAGAACTGGACTGAGTGAACCCTCCCCCCCGATGTCCCAAAGCGGAAGTGCCTGCCAGGAGCACAGAGCAGAGATCCTCACCAGTCTCCGTTCCAGCAGGACCTCATGATTATCTGATCCATACAGGGTGAAAGTTTACATTCCTTTCTTATTTTGCAAAGTTCCTGGATTGTTTGAGCCGAGTTTTCACAAAATGAAACTTAAACTGCAGCTCTGACATGTCCCAGTGTCAAGAAAAGGCCTCAACATGATAAATATTCATCTCGTTCCAAGCTTTTACACTTCTGTGGCTGTCAATCCACGTCTTGAGATGGATGTGTACATCATGAAGCGCCACATAAATAATGAAACGGCTGCACTGACTGCAGATTTCAGCAGAAAACGCAAACTAAGTAGAGAAAAAGGGATGAAAGGAGGATGCAGTTTGCTTTTTCTACAATCATCAAGTTTTCACTGAACTTAATCTTTGAATCCTGAATTATAGATGAGCTGATGAACTTTTAATTCTTTGAGTTCTACAGAGGTTTTTTGTGTGAATGACGGAGAAAGGGAACAGGAATGTCACACAAATGACTTTTTCTTTCAAGTGGATCTTTTTGTTTCTTTTTCTAATCAAGGCTGAGTAAATAAAAACGAATACATATGTGAGAATAAATACAAATGCTGTCTTCAGTTACACTCTATGCTCCAAACAAACTGATCAACTATTTAAATCAAATAAATGTTGCTCCGTTCACCTCATCTTCAGGCTTCAGCATTCCAGCTGCTCCTTTTAATCCCATAATAATTATTTGGTTGACGTTGGTTAAGGTGCTAACAGACCATTAGAAAACACCCACACAGAAACTGATGATGGTATAATCACCTATACATGGAAGAAAAACTTTTTTATGTGTTTTATAGAAAAAAAAGTCTGCAAAAAACAGCATCAAGAAACAATGAAGGAAAATCCGTCTGCAAAGTCCTGCTTTTAGCAATTTGTTATTCACTGTAATGGCATCACTTAAGAGTTTACTTAACACTTACAGTTTACAGTCACAGAAAAAATGTATCCGCGTTTTAGTTCAACTCAGCTTCTTTCTTTATAAGTTTAAGTTCTTTAATGCCATTTTGACAAAGCAAACACACCAGACATTTCAAAATAGGAAAATATATGTGGAGTAAATGCAATCATGTCAGACCACACAGCTAATTTTAATTTAAACTGAGCAATGACAGGACTTCTAACAATAAATTATGAATTCTTACAATAAAATTGAAAAAAAAACTACTTTTCTACTGGGAAAAAAATACAATAAGTTACTTTAGAAGAAAAATAAATCTTTGATTTGATGAATCGGTTTTGCCTGTCCTGAGTTAAGTTTTGTTAACATTTTTTAATCAAAATTGTGTTTGTAATTCCTGCCATTATGAATTCTGAATAAAAATGTTACTGTAAAGCTGGATTACAACCTGTCTGCACATATTTAAAACTGCTGAAACTAGTAATTGTGCAAGCAAAGCTGTGTTAGCGGCTAACTGGTTGCTGGAGCATTTCCAAGCTACCATTGAGCAAAGACAGGGTTTACCCTGAACAGGTTGCCAGTCTGTTGCCACATATTCACCCAGGGACAATTTAGAGTTACCAATGAAGCGTGTTTTGGGACTGTGCTTAGAAGCCAGACTTCCTAGAGAAAACTCACACACAGAGAACAGGCAGACTTCACAAAAAAAGGACTGAGCCGGGATTGGGACCAGGACCATAAATCGCTGACCAAATGTCCAAATCTTTTTCCTATCATTTGCAGTTGGATCTTCAGGCCTCTTACCTGAGGCCATAGAGTACGGTGCCATCAGGGTGCAGTCGGATCATGCGGTTCTTCACCGTTACCCCGTGGACAAAAGACTTCTTGTCGTTGATGAAGTAGGTGTCGGGAACCCAGAGCTGATCGGCGACTCGGTTATCGAGCGTCAGGTTAAGAGGAATGCCGGTGTAGGAGAGGCGCTTGTCTCTCCAGGATTGCTGGAAGTACATGGTAATGGTGTAGTCCTGAGAAGCAAAGCATCAACACACAAAAAAAAAATGTTTTTGGTCTTTTCAAAATGTCAGGTCCTCATTACAACACACACACACAGGAACAAGTGTTTGGGATTTTTGCTTTGGTTTTCTTTCCTACAAGTGAACACACACACACACACACACATACACACACACGCACGCACACACACACACACATAAACACACACACACGCACGCACACACACACACACACATAAACACACACGCACGCACACACACACATACATGTCAGCTTCAGTGACATTTTATTTGACCATTGAAGTGAAGACTGCGACTGACATTGTGGTCACAAGAGAGGTGACCTCTGGGACACCAGACTTTCCTTTGTGTTGTGCAACGAAAATTTCGACTTTTTTGCTTTTCACGTATCCTGTGCACATTTTTCTGACTTATTGTTTGGTAATTTTTTTACTTTGTCCCAAAACTTTAGATCCTGCTCTATAAAGGAGCAATCCAGCCTGGCATGGTCTGAGGATGCAGAGAACATAAGCGAACAGAAGATCAAATGAGCTTCCACTAAAACAAACGTCTTCAGTTGTTTCTGCTGCCTGTACTGCAGTGGAAACAGTGCATAAATAATAACAAGCAGGTCTGGGGTTTGATCCCCAGTGAAGATGCATTTTATGCCAAATCATCATTTCCTGCTGGGGTGACCCAGAAAACTGCAGCCGCTGAGAGATTTGAAGTATTCCACGCAGAGAGAAGCCACAGTCCAATCTGCTCTTCACGGGAAACGGCGTATTTATGGCGTTTATTCAAAAACTGATGCTACTCCGGTCAGGAAACCAGGACACAGCTCAACCTTCTCCTCTAAGTGTCACTGAAAGCACCTCAAATGAGCGTGAACTTGAAGGAAGGAAGAAAAGAAGAGGGTTGAACCAATCCTCTCCAATCTCGAGAAAGTGAACGAAGTATCTGAACAAGAGGAAAACATACAATGAGATTGTCTTGACGGTAAGTCACAACATCTGGATGTTAGGTCAGCTCTTTTTGGAGACTTTGGCAAAATGCTCCATGAAGAATAGGCCGAACGTCCAGATGCTGACTCAACTTGATGACATCACCTGGATGAATGAGAACCTTCATGGACTTAGTAAATCAAAAAGCCCCATATTATATTTCTGCAATTTGAGGGGCGTGTTTTATTGATTGGCAGGTGGGTGGACTTAACAAAGCCCTCACTTTGATTATGTGGACGGAGTCAACTCCCGTCAATATGGCAGACCTTCCTGGATGGTTTTGTCCTTCAGAATCCTGCAGGTGACGTCAGAGATTCTTGCATGTCTGTGGTTAAAAACGACACTAAAATTAAAGATGGAGCCAAAAAACGGATGTTTGTGACTTTTCTGTTGACAAATTGGCCTCTAAGATCTGTCTGCTCAGGTGCAACATCAAATGTAATCGTTCTGCTTTAACATGAAAGGATGCAAACCAACTCTATGAAGCATAATAGTTTACAATGTTGAATTTCATCCAGCTGCTGTCCTGAACCCTGTAGAAGGATGCATTGGTGCTCCTCAAAGCTGAGCTGCAAAGTAGGAGTTAAGATTCCACTCACATCCCCTCAGCTTTCTAACAAGCGATGCAGTTCAGAAAGATGCCTATGCAGGCACTTCCCCAGCAGCTCCAGGGGAGGAAATGCTCTGAAAACAGGCCTGGGAGCCTCTGAACTTCTGAAGGTCAGTGCCTGTCAGCTGACGGACTGAGTAACATGTTTGGCACTGCAGCACTTCTTATACTTCTGCTTTCCAGAGTCCAAGTTGCCTACTAAAACCTGACAGTTGTTGAGGATTACAATAGGATTTTGAAATCCTTTTTCTTGTTAGTTTACTCCAGAGTCATTAAAACAAGAATAAGATCAGATGTTAAAATTGTGTTTTTGGCGTTTTTAACATGATGAACGACATGTATAAAGACGATTAAGATTAAAATTGTATTTCTGAGTGTTTTGTTTTTATGAATTGTTGTGAATCAGGAGCAGATGTAAAAAATGCAGTTTGAAAAACATCGTATTTGTTACATAAGGAAAAAGATGGCAACAAGCTCCCTGCTCCTCTCCATTCTGATGCATTCACTTGTAAACAACTAAATACATGTCTTTTTAATTGCATTTTCAATTATTTATGTAAAACCAAACTTAGGTCCATTTTTGTCTGTTTGTTACTGTACGCTGAACCAGTGACAGAACCACAGTTTCATTCAAGTCAATCAATTCAAATCAAATGACTCTAGTCTCTTTAAAGTCCCACTCATCTTTTGATCTATTGTGAACGCGTTTCCACTGGTCTTTCAAGTATGAGTGGTTTTTTAGCCAAAAAAAAACCACTCAAAACTCCTAAAAATAAAATAACTTGTGTGTTTTCTAGGACAGTGTCGTGCAGAGCAGCAGGAGATCATTAGAAATTAATGTCTGAGTTGTGCTCCTATCGTCTTCTTTTCTTTCCTCTTTCTGAGAGCTCTCTGTTTACAACCCCTCACAACCCCAACCTAACATTGGCAGTGCAACAAAAACGGTGACCAATATTGGAGCTGTCCAGCTGTACAGTTTTGATCCAGATACCAGCTTAGACAAGAAAAACAAAGATGTACATGAATCTGTTTGTCTGCAAGTGGATCCATTAGGATGGAAGGAGCATGGAGCTTGTGGCCCCCCAGTGGATTTTCTATGCCACAAACACAATATTTTTCAAACAGCATTTTTTTTAAACTACTCTTGATTCACAACAATTTGAATAAACAAATCGTCAGAAATGCAATTTTAAGCTGAATTTTTTTACATATGTCCTCCATCATCAGCAAAATACCACGAGAACATTTTTTTGATTAAAGTGGGACTTTAAAAGTTAATAATCAAAATAAAAAGCATTAAAAATGGACTCTTTCTCTGAAGCCAGAGAAGATGCTAAAAGAACCAAAAAGGCCCAAAAATCAAGATGGCGGATAAAGTGGGTTGAATCTTTACAGATATGATCTGAAGCATTTGGAGATTGAAGAGAGACTAATGACAGTCAACTGGATTCAAACAACACAAATAAGAGCGAAGGTCACTGAAGAGTTCAATAAAAACCTTTAAAACTCTGAGTCTGAGCCCCCCAGGAACAGGAGAACAATGAACCGGGGGGGGGGGGGGGGGGGGGGGGGGGGGGGGGGCAAAGGTTCATTGTCAAGGTCAAACACAAGCTCTGATTAGAGGACCAACTTCACATTCAGAGCACACATTAGCTGTTAGATTATGGTCTGGGAAAGTCTTGCGTTGACTTCCTTTTTGGGCCTTGCCGCCTCGGTATTGGGAGGATTCAACACATAGAAACAGTTTTCCTTTTATCTCCACTGTACTAATCTAACACTTAAGGGAAGAAGATCCACAGATGTCAACGTTCGGGGGTCACCTCTGTGCACGTCAGCTTCCTGACTGCTACTAGTGTGCACAGACTAACGCTACAAGGTGAGTCCAGGTGATCAGCGCATTCTGTCATTTCAGAAACAGGTTCTGCGGCTCGATAATATTAGATAGATAAAAGCATCATTAGGGAAGCAAAGCTGAAGCCGACATCTTTACCAATATGGAGATTTAAAAATCAATCCAGCCCCTGTCCAAACAAAGTTAGCCAAACTGGAAAATAACGCAATAACACAGCATCATTTGGGGGCGCTGCTGTCCAAAATGAGCTCCGACCACGGCGGAGAAAAAAAAGTAAAAACAACAGCAGCTACTCCTCTGACAGCAGCTGTAGCTCCACACCCGCCTCCTGCAGCACTGTGAGGGCTTTTTACAGCTCCAATCCACTGTAGGTAAGATCCCTCCAACAAACACCTCTGCAGCATGAAGCCACTGTTCCTGACACTCACACACACACACACACGCGCACACGCACACACACACACACACACCCACACACACTCACACACACACACACACTCACAGACACACACACACTCACACACTCACACACACTCACACACGCACACACACACACACACACTCACACACACTCACACACACACACACACTCACAGACACACACACACTCACACACTCACACACACTCACACACGCACACACACACACACACACACACACACTCACACACACACACGCACACACACACACTCACAGACACACACACACACGCACGCACACACACACACTCAAAGACACGCACACACACACAGACACACACACACTCACACACTCACACACACTCACACACGCACACACACACAGACACACACACACTCACACACTCACACACACTCACACACGCACACACACACAGACACACACACACACTCACACACACACACGCACACACACACACTCACAGACACACACACACACACACGCACGCACCCACACACACTCGCACCCCCCCCCACACACACACACACACACACAGGCACATCTCTTCTTTACACACCTACGTGAACTCAAACACCTTCAAGTCTTCTAGAAAACTTCACAGCTTTAGGAGCATTTGTAGGAATTTGTTTGAACTACAACCAACAATAACCATAATACTGCCCCCTCGCGCACCAGTACATGCAGTGTGACGCTGATCCAGAGAAAATGGATGTAGACTTCTTATGGTCAAACCTTGGACATAAATACACGAGACGGATCCTCTCTGACCAGAGAATATCTGTCCAAAAACAAAGAGTTAGACAAATAAAAATGCCGACCAAAAACACCAACAAATCTGAGCTCTAAACAAATCAAATGATTGGCTTGAAAAGAATTCTATGGTCGTTGTGAAATAAAAGCTTTTTTGAACAATTGCAACATTTCTGATTTGCTTTGAATCCAGTAACAGAATGTGGTGCCCGAAACATATCAAGTGCGTGGGCTCAAACATGTGAGGTGTGAAACGCTGGGCTTCTGCACAGCAGTGATGGCAGATAAGACTCTACATGTGCCAGGTTTCATGATCCATATATGATCAGACCTTTTGCTCCTCAATGATTGAACACTTTCAGTGAAAGCAATTTGACCTTGGTGAAGAAAGTCAGTCTGAATGAAAGAAACCTCCAGCAGAACCAGAACCAGCTGGTTCAGGATGGGCTCAATAAAAAGACATGTAAGATGAGCTTGGACACTACTCAGAAGATTCTGAATGGTCACAATAAAGTACACTGACTTGGGTTTACTTCACCTACCACAGAAGTTCTCTAGGACTGGTCAATACGTCAGGATAAACTAAAGTCCCACCCACCTGCCAATCAAAGAAAACGCTCCTACACAAATTTAAGCTCTAATAAAACTCTAATAAATTCAACTAACTTTTTAAAAATTACCCCCAAAATGACATAAATATACTGTATCTCAGTTCACAGAAACATTTGTAACCAGGCTGTAAAACCATGTATTTGGGTGTAAAAATGCGGAATCGCTCCCTTTGCAACCTGCCTGCTTGGGTTTGTTTCCAGTTCAGAAATGAAAGTGATAGTTTAATGTAGACTCCAGCACATGCATGTGATTCTCCTGTTTCTGATTCTCAATGTGTAAAAACCAACTCTGATCATATTTGATCAAAGCTCTCCCAGTGGTCTTTTAATTATGATTATCCTATTTTTAGCTCCCCAAGAATTTTTTATACTGTCGTTATCTAGGACTTGGGTTTTGCAGAGTGGTAGGAGTTCTTTAGAAATTCACCCTGAGTAGTGGGCAGGACTGCTTGAAGAGAGCAACCCCACCCCCTCTTCCCATCACCCATCTCGCTAGCTTAGCTATGACCCACAGCCAAACATTACCGACATAAATGGCAAGTAAAGAGGTTAGAGCCAGATACCAACTCATACGAGGAAAAGAGATGTATTCTGTGATGTATTTTCTACATCACAGAATTGAATAAAGAAATACTTAAAAATACTTAAAAAGGCCATTTTTATTTTAACTTTATAGGATATATATATATCCTACATCATTAGAAAAATGCTACAAGAATGGGGATTGATTGTGTATTTACCATTAATCAGCTGTTTTTGTTAAAGTCCTCGTACCGTTTTACACACAGCTTATTCAGGCTGGTTTTTCTCTGACTTTCTCAGGAGGATCAGGGTCAAAGGTTCCTCTGTGGTGGAGTCTTCTATGGAGCACAGAGGCGCCTCTGAGGCAGAGAGCAATGGCTGTATGGAGGAACCTTCTGTTGAATTGGATGATTTGTTGTCTAAGTGGACCACACTGCCACACATCACTGCATTATCTCAAAGACTTCTAACTGCTCTCAGGTCCAAAGTCTTTCAGAGTTTTCACTGGAATTTGAATTGACATCTGACTTTTAAATTGTCTCCTTGTGGTACCACCACAGTTCTGCCCCCTCCCTCTGCTTCACACATCGTTCCACGTCTCTGCTCTGATTCCTGATTCTAGCACATTTATCTAGATCAGTCAGATCCAGAAAAAATCAGAGTAGAACAACCTGAAAGTGTGGGAAACATTTGTGCTTGTCTTCTGGATGTAGATGTTTGTGTGATGGCCTGCATTTGCTGCAGCTATAGTCCTGATGGAAGTGTGGGCCATGTGGTCTGATGGTTTCACAGCTCAGGGTGCTGTTTGTTCCTGACAGCTCTGTGTAACTGTGAAACCACATGTCTGAAGATCAGCGCCTCTGCAGAGCTGTGGCTCCTCCACCCTCAGCTCCCTCCACTTCACCATCTGAGGGTGAGCAGGCCGCTCCCCTGCTGACGTAGCTTGAACCCCGCAGTGATAAAGACGCTGGGCTGCAGGGCCAACACTGCAAATTCATTCCAAAACTGGGTCAACCTGTGGGTACAGGGCGCAGTATTTCCTCTTTAACCCGTGAGGTGCATTTGTCACCAATCCCTGCTGCTTCCTGTTCCACATTCCTGCGGCCTCACAAGTTCACTTTGAGGGTTCGAGTCCCTTTTGGACCCGGGCGCTGCTCATTTCCTCTGCAGAGCCGCATTGAGTCCCTGCCTTAAATGATGGGGTCTGCAGACTCCTCCGGCACTCCCTGCTGCCTGACAGCCGTTATGTAATTACTGCGCCGGGGCGAGCGGCGGCGGATGTCTCCGCGCGCACTTGGCCGTTAGCGGCTCTCTATTGTCAGCTCGGCGGGAGGAACTGCGCGCAGACGGAGCGGCAGATTTCTGACTCTGTGGTGCTGAAAGGAAAGCAGGAACGGGAGGAGGAGGTGGGATGCTTCAGCTAGAAGAGTCTCTGCGCCAAAGTGAAAAAAAGCCTCATCCAAACAGCGTCACGTGCTGAGCGAAGCCCGCGGAACAACTCACCATGTTGACTTCAGACACCATGTCGATGCTGGCGATGTCTATGCTCATGCCCACGTCTACGGGCGCTCCTGTGGAGACATGACAGCAGAGAATCGGTGATCGGGGGGTGGGGGGTGGGGTGCAGCGGCACCGGCGGCGGTTACCTCCAAAATCAGGCCGCAGCCGGATGTCGTAGCCCTTCAGCAACTTGTCCACCGTGGCTTTCACATACGACATGTTGCTGGGCTCGTTGGCACTAAAGAAGCAGCACACGCATCAGTTTTTTCCTTTTTATTTTCATGGGCAGCGCGTAACAGGGCCCGACCCGCGTCTGCGGGACGCAGAGCTCACCTTTGCGCAGCTCTGGTGACGGACACCAGCAGAGACAAGCAGCAGCCGACCGTCACCCACATGCTGCCGGCCCGGACCCACGCAAGATCTACGATCACGCGGCAGGACGACCCGGAGAAAACGCGCGCGCCCGTCTGTCCACGCACATCTGAGGAGCAAACTCGGAGCAGACTGCCTGGGAAACGCGGCCGCTGCGAGGGAAGAAAAGCCCCCCGAAAATAAAGAAATAAATAAAACTTAGGAAAAAAAGAGAGGACGACGTGAGTCACCAGTGGAACCGAGGTCTGCACGCGCAGCTGCACGCGCGCTGCTGCGGATGCATGACCGTCCTCCGCGTCAGGCTGCCGGTGTGCGCTGGGAGGAGTGGAGGAAGTGCGAATCCGCGGTCACCTTTTGGGGAGGGTGGAGAAGGTGGGGTGGGGGGGGGGGGGGGGGGGGCCAGGAAGAGCGTGCGCAACCGCGTGCGCATACTTCGATTTTAGAATCAGGATCAAGACTTGCGAACCAGGATCAGGTGCTGAAGAATTCCAAAGGGAAAACTTTACTCCGCATGTAGACAGAAGAATCCCGACCTCCGTGCGTGCGTGCGTGCGTCCGCGCGGGGTTTTTAGTCTGTGTGAGCTCAAATGTCTGCATGTTTGGATGTAAAGTTAAAGTGTCATCAGTTGGAAGGTCTCATCTCTGCTTCCATCTTCAGGCTTCGTGATCACATTAACTTTCCTTATTGCACTCCTCGTGCACGCTTCCCATAAGGTAAATGATGGATGTTTTAACGTAGTTCTCTGATGCTTTTATTTTTTGAAGTATTGGATTTCATTACATAACTTTTAAACATAAGGTTTACGATCAACAGAGGACGAACAACAGTGCCATCTGGTGGCTAAAGGAAGCAACCACAGCCTCTGAAAGTGTGCTCACCTGATCTGTGGGTTATTTCTACTGAACTGAGTTTTATCACTTTTTATTTAAATTATTTACACATGCTTTGATAACCCAAGGTGGGGGTCATATTAAAAAAAATCACAAACACCGAAAAAGGAAAGATGTTTAGGTTTATATTGATCATTTGTTAATCACTTAAATAAATGAAATAAATCGCTTCACTGTAGATACTTTAATGTGTGTAGGAGATTTCCATTTTATTCTGTTAGTTTTTTATATTGTTCACTTTCTTTACAGCCATTTTAAATCTGGTTTTTCATTAACAGTTTCCACGTGTGTACACTGTCCAGGGCCGTTTCTAGCTTTGTGGGGGCCTTAGGCAATATTCTGTTTAGGGGCCTCCATTATGTGAGCTGTAATGAAGAGATTCCTAAGATACTAAGATACTACTAAGATAGCACAAAGACACTTCATGAGCAAAACAGGATGATTTAAAATCGAACCACTCAAGCAAGTTAAACTGGTTTTAAGTAAGGTTTAATGTTTTTAAAATGTTTATTTTAAATATGCAAGGCTAATAAACCAATAGGTGCAAACAACAACAAATTAAGACTTAAATAATATTTTATTATCTCAGTCCCAGATTTATCAGTGTAACACCTCATAATAACACCGTATTTGCTGTAACAGGCACAGGGAATTTTCCTCTAAATGCCAGCTTCCTGGCCTTGTTTTTGTAAAGTCATTAAGCTAAGTCTGTTTTATCTTTTCTTCATTCATTTGAGTTCTTGGAAAAAATAATGATGATGAAAACTTTTATCACCCTCTGTTTTGGAAGAAGTAAAATCAGCTGAAATGGGCCTCTGCATCACTTCTGAATACATCAGAGAGAACCGATGGCAAAAACAGGCTCATTATCTTGTAAATGTGCAGATATGCTGTTTTGGCTTAGGGTTAGTGGGATTACGGAGGTTCTGAGTTTCCTGATGCTCCTGGAGATTCCTGGTCAGGAGACCCCTCAATGTCTGAATTTCCAAAATGTCAAATAATCGCTCCTGCAAACATGAAGCTCATTAGATCATCAAGTAAAATAATTCATGAGTGCAAACAAAGGAACTGTGGTATTGTCTGATAAAGTGTGGAGTGACAGAGAACTAGAGCAGGGCTGGACATGTATGAGGGCTGTAAGACAGTGGTGAGGTGAGCTGTAGGAGTGACAGAGGAGTTCAAGGTGGAGGAGGGATTACATCAGGGATCAGCTCTGAGCCCCTTCCTGTTTGTAATGATGATGGACAGACTGACAGAGGAAGTTAGACAGGAATCACCATGAACCATGATGTTTACAGAAGATATTGTACTTTGTAGTGACAGCAGAGAACAGGTGGAGGAGAAGCTTAAGAGGTGGAGGTTTGCCCTGGAAAGGACAGGAATGAAGGTTAGCCGCAGCAAGACGAAGTTCATGTGTGAATGAGAGCGACCCAAGTGGAAGAGTGAGGCTACAGGGAGAAGAGATAAAGAACGTGGAGGACTTGAAGTAAATAGGGTCAACAGTCCAGAGTAATGGAGATCTGGCGTTAATTCTCCTGTGATTCTCTGGCGTTGTTTACTGCAGAAATACTGCGAGTTTTTGACCATCCTCTTCAGGGCAAAGAGACTAGTAATCATCTGCTCTCCTTATACCAAGGTTTGAATCTGGTTTCAGAATATTGCATGAATTTCTGGATTTTAGCTGGTGAGTGTAGGTAGGATGAGAAGGCCCTCAAGGGCATATTTTACCGCGGTCTTAGAGAGGACATTAGCAGCTCGGGACAAAACGTGAAATCTAGAGAAAATTAATTTCCCTTTCCATAAGACTGGACAACCGCCTTCATTAGAGACGCTGGGAAAGAGCAGGTAGACCCCCCCCCCCCCCCCCCCCCCCCCCCCCCCCCCCCCCCCCCCCCCCCCCCCCCCGGCTCGTCCCCATTCAAGCTCCAGCAGCAGCCGGTGATGCATTCACTGCCTCTCAGCGGGACGCCATTCCCACTCAGACACCGACCCGGCCGCTCTGCAGCTCGGCAGGATGAGACTCACTTCAGAGGAACACCAGCACCGCTTATATCGAGGGGCTCTGAATGTACGTGTACCACCCGGCCATCTCCGGCGCAACCGCCCTGCACGGCCAAAAGACCGGGCTCATCAGGTTCAGAGGGGCACTGGTGAGCCGCACTCCTGTTGATCCCTCCTCCAGACGCCTCCTTCTGGAAGGTACTGTGTCTTTTGACTCTACAATGTTAGAGATCCAGACTTTAAAGGACTCAGGTGCAGATGACAACTTCATTGATTCTCAGTTTGTAACCCAGACCGGGATCCCTACTGAACCACTCCCCAGCCCAGAGAAGACAGTAGACGGTAGACACTAGACGGTAGACACGAGACGGTAGACACTAGACGGTAGACACTAGACGGTAGACACCGGACGGTAGACACCAGACGGTAGACACTAGACGGTAGACACTAGACGGTAGACACTAGACGGTAGACACTAGGCGGTAGACACTGGACGGTAGACACTGGACGGTAGACACTGGACGGTAGACACTAGACGGCAGACACTAGACGGTAGACACTAGGCGGTAGACACTGGACGGTAGACACTAGACGGTAGACACTAGACGGTAGACACTAGACGGTAGACACTAGACGGTAGACACCGGACGGTAGACACTAGACGGTAGACACCAGACGGTAGACACTAGACGGTAGACACTAGACGGTAGACACTAGGCGGTAGACACTGGACGGTAGACACTGGACGGTAGACACTGGACGGTAGACACTAGACGGCAGACACTAGACGGTAGACACTAGGCGGTAGACACTGGACGGTAGACACTAGACGGTAGACACTAGACGGTAGACACTAGACGGTAGACACTGGACGGTAGACACTAGACGGTAGACACTAGACGGTAGACACTAGACGGTAGACACTAGACGGTAGACACCGGACGGTAGACACCAGACGGTAGACACTAGACGGTAGACACTGGACGGTAGACACTAGACGGTAGACACTAGACGGTAGACACTAGGCGGTAGACACTGGACGGTAGACACTGGACGGTAGACACTAGACGGTAGACACTAGACGGTAGACACTAGGCGGTAGACACTGGACGGTAGGCACTAGACGGTAGACACCGGACGGTAGACACTAGACGGTAGACACTAGACGGTAGACACCGGACGGTAGACACCAGACGGTAGACACTAGACGGTAGACACTAGACGGTAGACACTAGACGGTAGACACTAGGCGGTAGACACTGGACGGTAGACACTGGACGGTAGACACTGGACGGTAGACACTAGACGGCAGACACTAGACGGTAGACACTAGGCGGTAGACACTGGACGGTAGACACTAGACGGTAGACACTAGACGGTAGACACTGGACGGTAGACACTAGACGGTAGACACTAGACGGTAGACACTAGACGGTAGACACTAGACGGTAGACACTAGACGGTAGACACTGGACGGTAGACACTAGACGGCAGACACTAGACGGTAGACACTGGACGGTAGACACTAGACGGTAGACACTAGACGGTAGACACTGGACGGTAGACACTGGACGGTAGACACTGGACGGTAGACACTAGACGGCAGACACTAGACGGTAGACACTAGACGGTAGACACTGGACGGTAGACACTAGATGGGAATCCAAGAGGGTGATGAATGAAAGACGGCTTTCTCTCCTCTCCTCTCCTCTCCTCTCCTCTCCTCTCCTCTCCTCTCCTCCCTCTCTTCTCCACCTCCTCTCCTCTCCTCCCCTCTCCCCTCCTCTCCTCTCTTCTCCACCTCCTCTCCTCCCCTCTCTTCTCCACCTCCTCTCCTCCCTTCTCCTCCCCTCTCCTCTCCTCCCCTCTCCTCTCCTCCCTCTCCTCTCCTCTCCTCTCCTCTCCTCTTCCCTCCTCTCTTCTCCTCTCTTCTCCACCTCCTCTCCTCTCCTCCCCTCTCCTCTCCTCCCTCTCTTCTCCACCTCCTCTCCTCTCCTCCCCTCTCCTCCCCTCTCCCCTCCTCTCCTCTCTTCTCCACCTCCTCTCCTCTCTTCTCCACCTCCTCTCCTCTCCTCTCCCCTCCTCTCCTCCTCCTGTTTTTCAAAGTCTGATCAATGTTATGTGCTGCATGACATGTTGAATAGATTTGTATTTGTTTATTTGGATGATATTTTGATTTTCTCACTGACTCTCAAGGAGCACATTCAACATGTCAGACTTGTTTGCAACAGTTTCAGCAAACAGCAAGAAATGTGACTTTCATGTATTTACTCTCAGTTTTCTTGGTTCTGTGATCAACTACTAATCGTTCCAGCGGTTATTGGGGTTCGCAAAATTTTATAGTAGGTTTATCCAGAACTACAGCTCTGTGGCCTCTCCCCTCACCAAACTTACCTGTAAAAGAACCTTTTTCCTGTCCTCAGAACCTGATACTGCTTTTAACAAGCTGACATGTCTGTTTTGCTCTGCTCCTGTGTTGCCTCTTCCGGATCCAACAGCTAACTTTCCAAGTCAGTCCATTTTAAACCACCTCCCAAGCTCCCGTCTGCCTTTGAGACTGCCAACCTCCTTCTCCAGCATGTGTTCAGGTTACACGGGCTGCCCCAGGACTTAGTGTCAGACCGTGGCCCCCAGTTCACTTCCAGGGTGTGGAATCCCTTCTGCCGGGCCATCGGAGCCACGACAAGCCTGTCCTCTGGGTGCTACCCCCGAGACCAACGGCCATACTGAGCATGTTAACCAAGACCTGGAGGCAGCTTTGCGCTGTGTGGCAGCCAGTCACCCCGCATCCTCCGCATCCTGTCAAACTCCACGCCTCGATGGTGTCCTACATGTTTCCCAACCAACCTGCTGTTGAAGCACCTTATTGGATAAACACACCTGATCCAGGTAATCAGCAGCAAATTCAGCAGGATTTCTAGAAAACTAGCAGGAGGCTATACAATACAGGATGAACATGCAGTTTTGGAGCCCCCTAGTGGCTTGAGAGCCCTTGCCAATTGCCTAGTTCACCTGTAGCAAGAAACGGGTCTGACGCTGTCTCAGGCTGATGAAGTATGTGTTTATGGGTGAAGAACCAGGATCAAGGCCCACCATTACCATCAGCAAGTAAATGAAAAACAGCAATTTTACTCAATGAAGTGTCAAAAACAGGAAACAGCTCTTCACCCTTCTTTTCAGGTTAGACATTTGTCAGGGACATGGGTTTGTGATGACCTTTGTTTTGGAGGTCAGTCTGGATGTTGTATTGTGAAGTCATACAAACTCAAAAAATGTAGTTTGTAATCTTTAGATCATGTTTGTTCTAACCATAGACCGTAAAAAAACAATGGACCGCTCAACTCCTCCCCTCTCTTGCTGCAAACAGGAAGTACCTTCTTCTCAACATGTTCTTTGTAATCCTACTTTTTTAAAAATATAGTTTTCTTTATCACAAGTTATTCAGGGTATAAACTGACCAATCAGATGCCTCTGTAAAATGTGGTGTCCGCTGGCTCCACCTGGAATGACCAATCACTGTCGACAGGTTGCAGTATGGTGGCAGACAATCAGGAAGTGATAGAGAGTCCCCCGCACACCTTTCTTTGTTCACAGCTGTCCCACGCCTCCCTGTGGTTAAATGCAGTGCATGTTTGTATGGTCATGTGATGTTGATGAGAATCAACCACTGACAGTAACGGTGCCCTCCCCATGAATGTGATTCGCACGGCAGAGGCGGGAAGTTTCAATGTAAAGCCCATGGTTTAGACTCAACTTGAGGTTCTATGGAGCAAATTGAGTGTCCAGCGCTGCACGAAAGTTTTGAAACAGCGTGAATTGAGCGATGCGGCACAAATTGAGCGGTTACCACGGCTGGCCAGAGTTTTAAAAAAAAATCTGAACTGTGGGGAGGTGGTTACATCTCCTCAACCAATCAGGGACTCAACTTCAGACACGTGATGTTTTCAGTGACAGCGGGGAGAAAACATCCAATATGGTGGATGGATCCATGGTTTTCCTGAACTTTCATTCATTTTCTTAACCAGCTGTATTCCTTTCTGGGCAGCGGGGTTTCCAGATCCCGTCCAGGTTAATGTTGGGCAAAGGCGGATACACTCTAAAGAGTCTATCGCAGGACCTATGGAGCTGTAGTGAACACGCTCACTATGACAGCTCCCGGGAGAGGAGCTCCCGGTCAGACAGAGCGCCACTGCTGAACTTTATGATGTTTTTCTTATTTTCATTGAGACAATAATAAATAGGTCCCCGCATTTTATTCTTGTTATTTTTGTCCTCTCATGTTACTGTGTGACAGTAAGCATTTGAACTCGGTCAGAGACGGAAACACCACAGAATCGACCATCAATCAGACACAGCAGCAGGAGAGAAACTCACTGGAGCTAAAGGGAAACTCTAAATGTTTTCATGAACTCAAACATGGAGACGTGATCTCTGATTTGATTTGATTTTATATTTTTGTAGAGCTCTTTGAAATAAATAAACCTGATAACCTGATAAATAACTTGCACAACAAAAAAAATAATGTGAACATTTAGGATTAATAAGAACACGTTAAAAAAGTGTATCGGAGCAAGAATGGTTAATCTGACAAGTTGAATGACTGAGGAACAGCTGTTTATTTCTCTAGACTCTATGGGATTTTGGCTTCTTGGAGCCAGCAGGTACTTCCTGTTTGGAACATGAGGAAGGAGGAGTCACTCAGTCCAGTTATACAGTAAATGACATCAACAAGCAAGAATTCTCCAAGTTCTTCTGTTTGTCAAGCATTAAATTAAATCTTTTAAACTTATTATTAGGTCAATTTATTAATCAATGTTGATATCTAAATGTTGGATCCATGTTTTCATTTTTCAATTGTTTAAGCAAAGGAGGGAAGACACGAGAAAAACAAATAAAAGCAGCTTCAGTTTCTGTTCAGGCTGCTGCTCCTGGTTAGATTTGGTCTCATGGATCCCCAGGGCACAGGAGGAACAGGACTTCCCTCTACTTTTTGACAAAACTCCAGTCCGTTAACGTGACTGATGCTGGATTGGGACTCAGTACTCTGCAGCAGCCTGCATTGAAACAAGGACTGGACAGATCGTTGGAGAAGGACATGTCTGAGTGAGAGGCAGCAGAACACTGGACAGTCAGCTTGCTATCCATTATGAACTGTTTACTTCACTGTCAAATTGAATCATACAAAAGTGCAGCATGTGATGATAAAAAAATACAAACAAACAATTATAATTTATGTAATTCCAGCTGCATATTTAGTAATATTGAGGGATCTACAGTAGTTTCACATACATGTACTTTGACGTTAGCAGTATGTATGCAGTCTTGTCTTGTAAATCCTGTATCAGTTTTCTGTTTTCTGTTCATGCATGTGCAGAGTGTCTGTGTCTTCACACAGGTTCGGTGTTGGAGCAAACATGAACCTCAGGATCCTTCAGGCTGAGTCTGCAGACCTGCACTGATCTGGCTCTCGTTGGCTGCAGCTGCCGGCATTTTGCTGGGCTTCCTGGTCTTCTGCAGAGATCTGGATAAAGTTGGTTTGGAATGTTTCCTTGGCAGGCGTAGAAGTCTGGTGGCTCCCATGACTTTCAGTTTAATTGGAGCTTCGGATAATCCGGCCATATTTCGTGCCTGGCAGCGGTATTCGCCAGCGTCACTGTAGGATAACCCATTCAAACTTATGATTGACCAGCGAACTCCAACACGAGGAGATTCCTGCATAACTGCATAACATAGAGAAAGACATTATCAGCCTTAAGATGATCTTCTGGTTTTATACATGGTCAGCATGGCTGTTTCCTCGCAGCATGTTTCTGAAAACAAAGATTCAACTTACAACTGTCCAACATTTGTGGGAACTGTTTGGATTTTTGGAGCTCATCTTGCTGGCAACAGTCTGCAAAGAAAGCAATATCACAAAATGAGCTCTGATGTGTTCACATCCTCACTTCTCTATTCAGAAGAATGTGAGGATGTGCTGCTCACCAGTGTAGGCAGAGGTCTTGATCCAGGTCAAGGTTGGTGTTGGGTAGCCGCTTGCGTCACAGCGCAGAAGGACATTGCTGCCCAGAGAGGAGGTGACTGTGGTGGCTGCAGGTTGGACAGACGGCCTCATACAGCGAGACAGCTCTGCTTGGGTGAGCAGCGTCCCTGACTGACCAACGGGCCGGCTGCACATCAGCAGCGGGTCCATCAGAACCACTGAACTCCCCAGAGACATGGACAGTGAAACCAGCAGGGAAATCTCGCAGTCACACAGCCAGGGGTTGTCATGCAGACCTACACACCCAAAACAATTTGACAAGATTGAGTTTTGCTTCTTGGAAGCGTGTTTCATGATATCAGGTTCTTAAACTGAGTAACTTTTCATGTTTGTTTTCACTTTTGGCAGTCTTAAGGTCCTTTTATTAAAAGATTTTCATTTCTGAAGTTCATAGAAACATGGAAGTGCAAGACATTCGATTTACACAGAAATACAAAAACTTTTTTTCAGACAATTATTATGTTAAAAGACTTCCCTTTACCTTAAAAGGTCAGAGATGCAATTTGATAAATTGCAGCTATTTGCTCTAAATTTGATCAATAGAATCTAACAATTTACAAAATGTAAAGTTTTAGGTTACTTTGACTTGAAGAATGAAAACTTGGAGTAATCCTATTGACTGTATATTAGAACTGGACTGAATGACCCCTCCCCCCTGGCGTTCCAAACAGGAAGTACCTGCTGGTTCCAAGAGGCCAAAATCCTATAGACTTCTATTGAGAAATAAATGGTTATTGCTCAATCATTCTATTTGTCAGAATACTTAATCTGGCTCCGATACCTTTTTTTAACATGTTCACAATAATTCTAATTTTTTTCATGAATTCTTGTCTGTAATACAAGTTATTCAAGGTCTAAACTGACCAATCAGATGTCTCAGTAAAACCATGTGGTCTTAGGTTGAATATTTATTTGACAGATTCTCTCAAGCCCACTTTCAAGTGCTAGGGGTGAGGCCCTCCAACAAACTCATTCCTGATTGATGGGAGTGGTTGCCATAGAAACGGTGACTCTGACCCACTCCAACCAAACACTACTTACTGATGTCATCTCATTCCAACAATGCAAAGTTGTGAAAAAAACTGGTTTGAGCCAGATGTAAGTCATTTTCTCTGTGTGATGTCTGACTTTTTCGCTCCAGTTTTCATTTACAGTCAGTGTGTGATCTCTGTGTCCTTTCCCTTCATGACCCTCACTGCTGTCTGTGGCAGAAAAGGCTCCGAATGTGTTAACTGCTGCAGCCGCTAACCCAGACGTCTCATTTCTGTCACTATAGGTCTCATTAAAGTCAATTAGCTGCACTTTTATTGTTACTCAAAGCATTTTTACAGCCAGAGAAATGCATGCACAGACCAAAGGACTCAGTCTGCAGGATCTGGAAAGGAAACTACTAACCCTGTGCCCAGCCCATCCACAAGTGATGGATTAAGCTTTGGAGGGGTCTGCTTTGTGTCTGGAATGTTTTCCTCCTGAAAAAGGTCAACAGAGTTGACAGACAAAACTGAACACCTAAAAAAAAGTTTTTAGTCTTCAACAAGGTTAAGGTAAGGAGAGTCTGTCTGTTTCTATCACAAAGAGCTGTTCATGTGTCCTACGTATCCACATGCATGGTGTTACGTCCCCCTGCTGCTGCCTCCACATCCTGTCATGCTGCCTCACCCGGCAGGTGAAGCCAATCGTCCTAATCAGCACCTGCCGGGTATTTAAGACCAAGGAGGCCACACCAAAGAGGGCAGGAGCCGGAGCCGGAGCCGGAGCCGGAGCCGGAGCCGGAGCCGGAGCCGGAGCCGGAGCCGGAGCCGGAGCCGGAGCCGGAGCCGGAGCCGGAGCCGGAGCCGGAGCCGGAGCCGGAGCGGGAGAGCAGTGGGTTTGGTTTGTGCTGGTTTCTGTTGGTTTGTGGCTCTTTTGGTTCCTCAACAGTCTTATACTGTTGGGTTTTGTTATTTTAATTTGGGTTTGGGACCTTGGTAGTCTTAGTTTGCGCACTTTGTTTCTGTTTTTGTTTTTAGGTAGTTTTGATCAGGCAGCCCTTAGCAGGGAGCTGCTGACTCCGACGGCCAGCATGGCTGGGTCAGCTGTCTCCCTGACCTTTTGTTATGTTTAGCCAAGGTTCCAGTTCCCTTTGGTTCGTCATTTTGTTTTAAACCAGCATTCGAATTATTTTACTTTTTATGTTTCCAGGACACAGAGTTTCGTTATATAAATAAACTGTGTTCGTTTTAATTCTCTGGTGTTCAATCATTTCTTTATGTTGCGACCCCATCTTGTCTACCCCTAGACCTGAGCCATGTTGGGGTCGTAACATGAAATACTTGTGATGAAATACTTTCGTTTTTGAATAGATTTCAGTTTGGTACTTGTGAAGCATGAAGAGCCAAAGAAGTGAGTGTTTGAGGAGAAAGACTAAAGATCACATAATAAGTGCTTTCCCCAGAATGACCGTTTCTTAGACTTATCAGTTGGACCTGAAAGAGGGTTAGAAATCTCAGAAGGATCTGGAGTTTTCATTTTTTAATTTGTGCTTTTCAAATTATATTTTGAACCTTCATTGGATAATTAAGTTCTATAATGTGCCCATTCAAATTCCTACCCCTTTAAGACAGAGAACTCTTGGGAGTTGTGTTTAAAGTTCAAGTTATGAAAACATCTTTACAATCAATTACAGGGGAGCATCAATCGCTCTGCCATTACCAGCTTTAACAAGCTAATACCTGGTAAACCTCTTGCTCTAAACGTGATCTACTGTAACAAAGACAAGTTCATTTTGTGCTTCTGTCATTAATTAATCTAAAAAAAAAAAAAAACATTATATCTAAAAATTCTGAATTTAAGAATATGACTTCTTAAATGATGTCATAACTCAAATTAGTTTCATCCTTGTATTTGTACCAGCTCAGTGATTTATTGGAAAAAGGTCCACTCTGAGACTGGGAGGTTGTGTCATTAATCAGTTCTTACTGACGTCTGGTTCTAACATGGTAACATGCGTATCGTAAAAAAAGTTGACTAAAATGACTTAATTTGATTGGAGCCGGAAGTAAACCATTTTCTGAGAGACGTCACCATCACCAAGTGGAAGGTAGAAAAGCGCTATACAAGCACACACCATTTACCTGAAGCAGCTAGCATCGTTCTGGAACAGCATTCTTTGGACAAATAAGTTCAACCTCTATCAGAGTGACAGTAAGAAGAAAGTTTAAAGAATTTGAAGATTTCATAAAGTCTTTCCTTTATAATCGCCTCATATACTGATTCACCTACTTCCTGGAGAGTGTTCCTCACTTGAGTGGTTAATGTGAAAGGGTTTTTCTTCACAATGGAAAGGATTCTGCAGACAAATAGGTCCATGTATGTCTTTGTTTTCCTCATCTGAGCTGGAATCTGATTCAAAACTGTACGGCTGAATAGTTCTGACATTGCTCACAGTTTTTTTGCTATGCTAATCTTAGGTTAAAGTTGTAAAGGGCTGTAAACTAGCTTGAGAGAGTGTAAACAAAGGGATGATGGGATATCAGCAGAGGCTTACTTCCGTGCCAACTCAAGAGGCGATTTCCAATGAATTCCTGCTATTCTGCAGTAACTATGTCCTAGAAAATGACAATTTCTTTTATTTTGCCTACACTACAAATATTCTTATCATAATTTTAAAAAACACTGGGAACACTTCTAAAATAGGTAAAAAATATGACTAGATTGGGACTTTAAGCTCATATTATTATATAGTTGTGTCCTGAATATGATGTCATAGTTGTTTTGTGAACAACTAGAAATAACAAAACTTGTGTCTCTATTCAGATCCTTCTGGAGTTCATCATATGTCTGTCTGACAGATTCTCACCTCCCTCATCTTTATTTCTTCTTCTTTTTTTGCCTTTCGGTTGTTCCCTACAGTGAAGGTCCAGGTATCCCTATTCTCTGCATCCTCTTCACTCATTCCAACAACTTAAAAGGTTTATTTGTCCCAGCAGCAAGTCACATTATTTATCTGTCTTAAGCCATATTCTACTTTACCCAGAATTTGTCTTTGAACTGTTCCTTCTTGAAGTCCTGGAAGAGGAAACCATAAGTCCAAAAGCTCAGCTGGTAATTTTGTCAGCCTGAGAAGAGAGGAACAATCTGAAGGTGCGACTCGAACTGTTTGATTCCGAGAAACATTTTTTCATCCCTTTGGTATAAGTAGGAGCATGGCCCACCTGTTGCTGGACAGGTCGAGGTAGGTAATGTTTGGAAGAAAAAGAGCAGCTTGAGGTGGAAGATTGCACAGACGGTTGTTGTGGAGTACCAGCGTCTGCAGGCGGGGCGTGTCCCTCAGCCCCTCCCATGGGAAGGCAGTTAGCAGGTTTCCATCGAGACGCAGCTCCCGAAGAGCCTTCAGGTTGACAAAGCTGCTGGGGTGGACGGATGTGATAGAGTTGTAGGTCAACCATAAAAAGCGCAGCTCTGACAAATTGAAGAAGGCTGCTCGGGGCACCCTGGAGATCCGAGTCTTCTCCAGACAGAGTTTGAATGTGTTTGCTGGGACATTAGCTGGTATTGCTGACATTCCAGGGTCTCCACACTGTACCATCCTGCCATGGTCAACACAAAAACAGAAGGACAACTTTTGTACTTTGATGTTTACATTTTTTTAACTAAAGAAATAACTCCATAGTGCTGAACTTAAAAAAACTCAGAAGTTGATTTACACTGATGCTACCACTGGGGAGTCCAAGTACAGCGCTTTGTTTTTGTGGCATCGTGTTTGTATTTTTCCCACTTGTACACAGGTCCCAACTCCAGTGTCCTACGTATTTTTCAGCTAACCTGCCTTTGAAGCTCCATATTGGTATTGGTTAAACACACCTCATCCAGGTATAACCCGCAGGTTTTATATGCGCTGTACCTTTAAGCAGTTGCATAGGCCTCACACACACTCTTGAGAAGTTTTGCGAGATTTTATAACGCAACTTGTCACCACCAACTTCCGGGTTCTGTTTTTGTTATAAAAAAAGTGGCGAGGACTGCCGCTAAAACATTTTACGACAGTTACTACTTTTTTTCTTTATTGACAATACTGCACGTACAAGAAAAATCTTCAGATGCCACATTACAAATTTGTATTATATACAAAACGTTTTTAAAACTATTTTGGTGTACTTATTCAATGGAAGAAAAAGACTAAGATCTGAAAATGTCTTGAAATAACTTTGCCTTGTTTGAAATTTTCAGTGCCCAATTTCAACTTTCTGAACGTATTTAAAATTGAAACACTTTTCGGACGTCAACCAATTGGAGATTTAAGTACACTCATTCATGTAAAAGCTGTCAATTTTCAATTTTATTTATTTCTCAGGGTCAACACCATGCATTCATTTTAACAAGTTTACTATGTATAACACAACAAACAACGAAAAGGGCAGAAGAAAATGAAGAAACAAAAATGTTCAAAATATCTACCAAAAAATACTATATTTACACATAGACATCGAAATATATTACTAAATAATATAATGCTGGAATAAGAACAAAATAAATAGTAATGTTAATGATTCCACTATTTCTACTACTAATATTAACAAAAATTATGCAATGTTAATAACAACTATAATAACAACGATGATACTGATTAACAATGATTATAATAAACTAATAACTACTAATTTGGCAAGTTACAAGTAATTCCAAATGGCAGTGGAAGAAGACTTGCTTTGCAGTGTTGATGCCGTACACTACAGCAGCATGGTGAACGTCCCAGTCATTGTGTTTGCTGTTGACACATTTTCTGAGAGCATGCTTTATATTTTGGGTGGTCCTCTCATGCTTTGAATAACATTGTAGTGTAGAATGGATAATTGGGCACGAATGATTTGACAAGATTTACTCAAAGTTAGTTATTTGAATGCTCACCTGCCCAATAGGTCTGGGGATGGTAAGCACTGGAGACGGCGTGTTTAATATTTAGCATTGTGAAAATGCTCTTGAGCTGCAGTAACATGAACAGACTAAATATTGGACAAAAACAGACAAAAATATATTGGTTGTCACAATCACAGAGACATCTGCTGCAGTTTTGGCCTTCAGGAGTTCTGCAATAATGCACTTGGTGAATAAATTGGTCATTGTGAGGATGTATTTGTTTTCTTCTTTTGCTTCCAGAAGAGGCCCAATTAAATCCATTCCCAGCACCTCCCAAGGTTCTTTCACCTGCAAGTCACAGAACTTATCCATTTAAAATGTAAAGATACTTTGTAGCATGCAAGTTGTTATTGGTATGAAATTGAAATGGATGAAGAGGGTTTAAGATGTACTACCTGGATGGGATGTATTACATGGGCAACTGTCCCGATCAGATCATTTAATTGACAACATTGACAACTTTTGACCTGAAAAAAGAAAAATACATTTTACAAACAATATGTTTAGTGCCATTAAAAAAACCTTTTAAGTAAAACAATAATAATAAAATGGAAAGAGAAAAGCAACATTAAAAGGTAGATGTACATAGTAACACATTTATGCAGAAATGGATACATATTTTAGATCACAGTTTATGTAGATGTAGTCATTTATCCTCTTCTAGGTCCATACTCATTCGTCTACGTCCTGTTTTACTGTTGGCCTGCAGTGGCTAGCAACGACCCTGTCTCTGGTGCCTCAAACGCCGTTGTGGTTCCCACCTGGGTTGTCATGGCATTCCAAGAGAGCAATTCTCTTCTCCTTTTCTGACATTATCATCACTTGCATGAACTGCAAGCTGGGCCAGTATAAAAAAGTCTGTCGTCTCCACCAAGATAACGAAATACACATATATTTAAAAATACCAATAAAAAGGGTTGAAAATGCTGGTGACGGAAGTCAGTGGAAATGTTGAGTTTTACTTGAGTGTGGGGTAACAGAGCTGCATTTAATTCGTAGTTTTTCATGAGCCAAACAAACAAAAAAATATAGTAACTTATACTTACCTTTAATTGTGTATTTTGGTGTCATTCTTTGAATTCTTTGGCGGTGTGAATCGCTGTCAGGGAGTTCTCTATTGGCTAAAAAAGCGTAGAGTTGGGTAAGCGCCGAAGTCTCCGTGTTTTCTATGCTGTGTGATGTTTAAATGGCTCTTAGTGTAAAAAAAATGTCAAAGCTGTCAGGTAAAGATATTGTGGTGAAGTTGGTTAAAAGAGGAAGTAACCTCTGATTCGCGTATGCGGGGTAACGGTCTTGCTTCCAGGTACTGGTCAGGCTGTGACAGGGATGATGCAACAGAACACTTGAAATTTGCAACACAACAACACTACAAATTGTCACAACACATACCAATCAGGGACTCAACTTTGTGACATTTACAGTGACAGTGAGGAGAAAACATTCAATATGGTGGATCGATCCATATCTCTCCTGAACTTCCATTCATTTTCTTAACCCGCTGTATCCCCTTCTGGGCTGCGGGGTTTCCAGATCCCGTCCCGGTTACTGCTGGTGAAGGTTACACTCTAGTGAGTCTGTCGCAGGATCTATGGAGCTGTAGTGGACACGCTCCCTACGCCAGTGAGGGTACCAGATCTACTCGGCCAGTCAAAACAACTCGGGATCCTGTGACTGATGATGACGTCACACTATTATTGGCTGTTAAGTTGATGACGTGTAAGATAGTGATTGACCCAGACATATCCATAACCATAATTAGGATAGCCGTAACTTGCAGTTATTAACATGGATGACTTGTACATCGAGATGTCCCACTACATTGTACAAGGGACTTACTGTATATCTAAGGTCCCCTCGTTTTATTCTTGTTATTTTTGTCCTCTCATGTTACTGCACAACAGTATTTGAACTCGGGCAGAGAGAGACAGAAACACCACAGAATGGACCGTCAATCAGAAACACCAGCAGGAGAGAACGTCACTCGCTAAAGGGAAACTCTAAATCTTGTTGGTCGTGACCTACGATATTTTGTAGCGACCTACGGGATTTGGTCGCGACCAACAAGATTTGGTCGAGATTTGGTTGCAACCAACGAGATTTGGTCGCGACCTGCCACCGGAAGTTGCTCGAAGTTGTTTGCAGCGCCTGCCCCTTTTGCTCTTTCTGCACTGTATCTCTGCAGAGAATCCTACCATTTCAACAGCTACAAATGCTGCTTCCCCCAGCAATTCCTGCTGAACAGACCCCTTTATACCCCAGCAAACCAGAGCCACCCTGACCTCTTTAATGGCATCATTGTAACGGTTCAGTCCACAACTCAAGCCTGTGACCGCCAGAGGGAGCTCTCGCTGAAATACTGACTCCTCAGTTTCCTCACTACAACTCCCATCAGCCACCGGCTCCTTCCTGCACAGCTATTCATCATCATCATTGTGATCGGACATTTAAACGTCATCCAGTCCACCCTCGTGTGCAAAGTCTTGGTTGTTTGCTACTCCAGTCTGAACAGTTTCATGTTTAGTCTCCTCCATGTTTTGACCTTTGCCTGTCTCCTTGTTATCCTGTCTTGGCATTGTGATTTTGACCCATGCCTGTACTTTGACTATGATTATGTCCTGCTCCCCCTCTACATCATTAAACCGTCTGCATATGGATCCACACGTCTCTGCCTCTTCATTACAATCACAGACAATGTAATGTACCAGGTCTGTGAGCGAGTTCTCAGAGTGTCTATTGGTCATTACCACCTGATCGACCTGGAATATGCTGATGATCCCATCCTGTTCACTACATCCCACTGTCAGATAAGAGACACTCTGAATATTTAGAGTAAAAAGGCAGAGAAACTTGGCCTGCAAATGAACTGGACAAAGATCAATTTCATATATGTAGGTGAATGTCCTGTCCCTTGTCCCTCCAGCTAAGCAAATATACAAATGAACCTGTCAAAAGCTTTATATATTTGGGTTCCCCAGTGACACAACAGGGACCTAAACCCAGAGATCTTTCCCAGTAGAGTCATGGCAAAATCAGCCCTGTAGTCTCTCTCGAAACCATTCTGGTTTCCAGCTTCAGGTTTATACCTTGAAAGTTACCCCCATCCTGCGGTATGGCTCATAGAAATTGGCTCTAAGCAAGACCTTGCCAACAAGAATAGATTTCTTTGATGGCACAGCTTTCAAAATTATTGAATTGAATACACCTAATGGCCACAACATGTCTCCAACAAAGTGCCGAGGGCTCACACATGCCAGCCCAGAGTTTCCTGCCTGGCTTGGCCATGTGCTCTGCATAACACTTGACTACCCTAAAAGACCCATCCGCCCGTCTGATCCAAGAGTTACAGGCAGTAGACAACCAAAAGGCAAGCTTGACCCCCAATCGCTTGATTTCACTGTCCACCATTGTGGAGGATGCAGGGCAGCTGCCTCCAGACGGACAGCAATGAAAAAACTAGTCCACCTGGTGGGATCAACACACAGGGGCAGGTCCCCGTCCCCCCCACCGGAGAAGATGGTGTTTACTTTTTATTCTCAGATGGGTGGACCCTGCAAAACTCCCCCTTTATTTCATCCTGTCCAATCAGCTATCTTTGGAACATTGTTGAGGCAGAATTAACTAACATGTATGAACTGACGTCAGGAATCATTTCACCAGTTAGAAACATTTGGGAGATTTTCAGTCTGAGCCCTGCGGAACCCCTTATAAAAGTGAAGCAGAAAAGTTAAAGTACCATCACTTGGAACATTCCTGAGTGTGCAAATTATGTTCTCCACATTTGACCTATCCCGTGGGGGAATGGTGAGCTGCAGTCACTGGGGAACATTTGGTGGTTTGACCCCCTCGATCCAGTCCTTGAGTGCTCAAAGTGTCAAGCTGGAACCTGACCTCCCACTTTCAGAGTAATTCCATAGTGTAGTCTTCCACTAGGCCACTGAGCTGGCGAGGACACAGTCACAAAGACTTAGAATTCCCACGTTCCAGTTAGCGCCAGAGACCTGAACTCCCACCCATTGTTCCAAGCCAGGAATCACTGCTCAGTTGTGATGAAAGTATAAGAATAGCACAATCGTTAGAGCTCACTAGTAATAATGACAATAAGAACACAAAGAAGAGTTAAGTTTTAAAACAAGACCGGATACCCTCAAGTGGGTCATTTCCTAGAAAGGTCACTAACCATCTTTTGTTATCTTCTGTAAGATTTAGGAGAGGCCTTTGGAGGACGACCTAAAACTACTGAGAGCTGTGAGAATAAGGTTAGACTTATTGTGGCAAAGTTGAACAAATGTCTGTTTAAGAACATCTTTTAAGCAGCTGTTTGTAGGAAAAAAGGGAGGGAGGGTCGACATGAGGGTGGAGAACACAAAGGCTTGAAAAAATAAATCCTCTCCTGTAAAGAAAACACAAAATCAACCGAGTTTAAAAAAACCTGTTTGGGGACATAAATTGGAGCTTTATGTGGAATGTATTAGGAATGACCAGGAGGGGTCTTACAGAAAGCAGACTGTAAAGTCTTAATGACATATTACGGCCCCACAAGTATTTTCTCTTAGATTCTCTAATGACTGCCTGACATTTATTCTAACAGTCCCTAAAGCTTCAGGTAAATTGGGCTACCCTTTATTTTCAGGTTACACTGCTGTTGAAAGATCCCAAAAGAAGTGGAATATTTCAGAGCTGTAGTTATCTTATGACAGGCCTTAGCTGTCACGGGCTGGTCTACGAGGGCCCAGATGCAAGGCGCAGATACGAGTCCAAAAGTCTGAAGATTCAATAACAAAGAACTTTTTGGAAAAAGACGAAATCAAGGGAGCAACCTGAGCTGACAAACACAGAATGAGCATAAAAAACAAACCAACACTGAATACAGAAGGATGTCAACTTCAAAAGGGATCAAGCTAATTTAACTAAGTTCAGACAACTGTGCACTCCTTCACAGAGATTAGGTGAGGGTGTGGATCAGTTGGGAGGAGACACAGTCAGCCTGCACAGAAAGAAAAGGTGAAACACCAACAAAAGCATGAAAACACATGCAGAACACAACATAAACATGTGCTCTCCATGCTTCTGTTGTGTTCTGGGGTTACGCCAGGTAAAATAAAAATTCAATATTTTGACTGTTTCTCTTTAGCAGATGAAAGGCTCTTCTGATGGCAAAGCTTGCTGACCCCTCCTCTAGTTGAGCTGCATGTTGGTGAGACGATGATGATGATGCTCGTTTATCTGCGATCTCGTAAAACCCTTGATGCAGCCAGCCAAAAATCCAGAGACCTTTCTGCTGGTGGTTCTCCCTCCTCTTCTGGGCTACAGCTGCTGCTTTTCTATTACTGCTGCGATAGTTCTTGGTTAAAAAGCAAAGTCTGGCTGCAGCACCTGGACCTGTCAGAAAACTCCCAGGATTTCTTTGTCATTCAATGTGGGCTTTTAGGTATGCTCAGACAAA
Organism: Oryzias celebensis; assembly: GCA_014656515.1. NCBI lineage: Eukaryota > Metazoa > Chordata > Actinopteri > Beloniformes > Adrianichthyidae > Oryzias > Oryzias celebensis. Next base: position 30,084,387 of record BNCR01000005.1, on the reverse strand, counting down.
AACAGAAAATGTCATTAAGAAATATAATAAGCATCACCTGAGATCTGCTGCTCCAGTGCTCCAGTTTATGCAGACGCACGTGGCTGGACAGGGGTGGACCTCCACCACACCAGACTGCCCAAGGTAGAGGAGAACCAGCAGGAGCATCTTCCATCAAACAAATCTGAGTTCATAAATACCGTGCCTCAGTGTTTTCTCCAGGCACTGCAGAGTGAAACAGAATGTCAGATTAGCTGGGATTACTCTTCTTAACAGCAGGGTGTAATCTCTCGCCTCACTATCAGATCAACAGCATCAGAGATCCCCTTAGCCTTACGGAGCCTTGATAACAGTTCAGCCTCAATTGCACTCTGAGGACCATTTCATCTGTTTTTGTCATGACTGGACTTGTTAGGTTGGCTGTTGAGTAATCGACAGTCATTTTATTCTATTTTCTAATTCACCTTGCAAGACTTTTTTAAAGACCTCTGATTATTTAGTAAACATTTATTTTTTAGATAACATTGTATTCACTGGTGCAAGTATTTTAAAGTTGGAAGGACAAAAGAACAATTTTCAAATATTTTCTAGGTAAATGAGAAGTTCAGCACACGACAAGGCTAAGATTATAAATTCATGGATGAGCTTTATGTGATCAATCTGTTAGATCTGCCATTTACTGGCAACAAAACTGCTACAAAGAATACAAATAGTTCAAAATTCCCTTTACAGTTTGATGGGAGTGTCTCCAACTGGAATAATCCAGATATCCTAATAAATAAAACTGTTAAAGTTCTCAGGTTGGGGAGACAACCCATTAAACACCTGGAACCCTTTATCATTTATAAAAACCATTATGTCATTTCAGGAACTAAAAGAGAAGCTTAGAAGAAAATTTTAAAAAGGTATTTTTGAAATACCAACAACCTTAATCTGTCATTTGATTAACGTTTCAATGTATTCAAATGAAGCTAACTTTTCCTGAGCTACCTAAAAACTTTGTTAATGTTTCTCTGTGTCTAAAATGTTTAAACTCATATGTGATTGAAACCTTAGTCTTGGGAGTTAAACTGTACATGTGTTGTAGGTCCAGGCCCATGGAGGGTTGTAGAGAGGAATGGCTGCATTTTATGGGGTGTGCAGGTGTGTCTTGAGGCTTGTGGAGTCACTGCAAGAGATGCCATAAAATGGATCGTACCATTGTTGCACGTGTGGTAAGTGTATCTTGAATGATTCATAAGGTGAATCATAAGTTACTGACTGACTGACTGACTGACTGAATGAATGAATGAATGAATGAATCTAAACTTTAGGAAAAAAATGCCTATTGACACTTTTTTATATTCACTTATTATTATTCTGTTATTATTCTATATATTTTTAATTATTCTTTATTTCCTGTCCTATTCTCCTGGTCTTTGCATTGCAATGTTGGAATGTCCCCACAGTGGGACAAATAAAGGATATCTTATCTTATTTTATCTTAAATTGTATTTTAATGTTCTTTTTAACAACCTCTCTTTGTTAGTTAAAATATTTTTGTCAGAAATTGTCAGGGGAAGGGTTGTGTAAACCCTTCCTGGTGAGACGCTTTGGGGCCCTATGCGGGGCCAGTGCCTCTCACAGATGGGGTGGGTAGGGATGATGCAAATTTGTAATTGGTCAGGTGTTGGGGCTTCTAGTAGGGCAGAGGGAAGGGACTTTCGCTCGGCTAGAATGCAGGTCTCTGGGTGCGGCTGAAGGGTTGGCCTGGGCTCTGGGTCTGCCCATGGGGGACCTGTGGCCTAGGCTGAGTTTTTGCTGATCCCAGATCTAGGGGCAGGATGGGGTATGTGCTGGTGTGTTTGGGGTGTGTGGGGTGAAGTGTAATCATTGTGTACTGTTGATGGGACTTTCCACCAAGACCAACGTGAGTGACTCTGGTTTGTCTGATTTATCACCAGTCATTGTCTTTTCCTGTGGGAGTGATCACCAGCTGGTGGTGTTTGTGGTTACGATTTTAAACTCAATAAGAACATTTCATTGGATTCACAAATTGAGGACTATGGTACATCTCTACTGGGAGATGTATTTGCACCCAGAGGACCAATTTGCCTTACACATCGCATGCGGTCTGGCTCCGGTGCGGCTGCGGACGCCGGAGTCTTAAACATGAAAAATGCAAGAGCACTCACACTGCATCCAGTCCGGTCCAGCCTCTGCAGCGCTGCATTTCCGTTTCGTTGGCTTCAGATTTTTAGGACGCCGGAGTTGAGCCCTACCACTGTATTGTGTAGTTGATTTACTACCTAAACCGGAAATCATGTGACCAGATGTAAAGTGCATCCGGTACATTTTCAAAATAACATATGTTCAATGATAGAACTTATGGCTTTATTGTTTTTAACACAAATGAAGCAACATCTTAAAGTCCTACTTTGACCAACTTTGACTATTCAAAACATTTTAATCGGATTTCTTTGAGACTCTAAAAACTTGGTTTGTGAGGTTAGATTTTTTATTACTTACTCATTTATTTATTTCAATGGTCTGGGTTTTTTATTTTTTATTGAACACTTAGAAAAAAAATAACAAAAAAGATACCAGTACAAATGCACATAAGAAGATAGTAAAAATATGTTAAAATGCTATTATTCTTAATTACTGTTGATAATGCAAGAAGTAATAAAATAGTATTCAACTGTAAAATGAATAATCTAAAAATATTCTATATAAAGAAAAGCATAAAAAGTAAGTAATGAATAAAAATTAACAAAAAATAGAAACGTTTTTAACACAGACATAAAAGAAAATGAGAAGTGACGTCATAAATCAGTGTCGACAAATGTCCTATGTTTATTCCATTTTAAACTTGTGCATACAATCTAAGGATTATAAAATACTATAAAGACGTTATATAAAGTATACTATGACTGTATTTTTTTTAATTGTTTTTTTAAAAAAGTAGTTTTGTTTAGGAAAGATATCCGACACCTCTTCTCAAATATTCGACTTCGGCGCGAGGAGAGATGACACCAGGTAAACAGTTAAACAGTTTGTTACTAGTTCTTTATAAACCAGCTGTATTTTCTCGCTAAAACTTTCTATGACAATGACTATTTGAAGAGTACATGCTTAATATTTTTCTTTATAAAGTTCTACCACTTTGTTCTGTATGATACGGTTTTCATCCTATATTGATCTGTAGATACATATAAACATAGTCTTTAGCGCACATTTGCATTATCTAACAATGTTTTTTCCAATCCTTTTAGTGAGTGATCTGTTGATTTTATCTTTAGATTCATGTATCAACTATAAAGAAGGATGGATGCAAAGGGAAGACGGGGCTGCAGGCAGAAATTCTCCTGGACCAGAGCAGCATTTTTCATTCTTTTTCATCTTGGTTTCATTCTTTCTTTTTAAGTTTATTGTTGATGTTTATTTTTGACAGAGTTGTAGCTTTACCTTGTTTTATTTGGTTTACAAATAAAGTTTATTTCAAACTGGTGCTCTTTCAAGTTCTTAATGTTGTATAAATGATGGAATCATGAAGGAAACTTGGTCTTAAAAGTCGGCTGATATCAATGTTGCAGCAGGATGGTTCTGGAGTTTACGTCATGATTTAATATTATCAACACTTAATAAGGTGTTCCAGAAGGAAGATGATGTCCTGAAGCTTTGTTTCCAGCAGGTCAGACGACGACCATGATTGAGTTCCATTGAGTTCTGTCCAGGAGATCTTCAAGTGCAGCTTTGTTGGAAAAAACCACATGCAGACGTGTTTAATGTCAGTTTCATCTGCAGCTGGGAGCCTCTCGTCTCTGCAGGTTTCTTTCCTCCTTCAAAGCAATCAAAATAATAACAGTCGACAGCATTTTTCAATGTGTAATTCATATTGAGCTAAATCCATTGTGCCAGCTCAGAATATTAGTTTAGAGTTTGAAAGTTCTGCTTCATTAATAGAAATATTAAGAGTCGGCTGAACAAACATGGATACATTTGATCTGGTGTAAACACAGCAACTATTCATTTTCTGGAGCTGAACATTGTTTCTCTTTGCTCAGTAGAGGTTATACGCCATCTTGATTGAAATTTCTGTAACACTACAAATAAAAGCAAATGTGAAGTAAAAGAAAAAGTCGTTTGGAGAATTCAGTTGTCATTTTATTTTCACCTGATGCAGCTCTATTGTGAAAATGAAAAAGCATTTCCGCTATGACTTTTATTTGAAATATGAGTCACGTTCACTTCCATAACTACAGGCCGATGTCCCGAACTCCATTTGGGATATATGACAACTTCCGTGGGATATGATGACAACTCCGTTCGAATCCATCTATCCATCCGCCATGTTACCTGCAGCCGGCTACTCTTTGTAAATTGGCGCCGATATGAGTTTTGATTCCTAGTTCCTCTATATTAAAGTTATTTACAAAGTAATTAAATTACCATATGAACTGTGGCTGTTTATATTCTAGTGGGATAAATACATAAATAAAAATATATCGTTTTTTTTTTTTTTGGTCATGCTTTTTTTCCGTGAGCGTGATTACGTAACTACTGGGTGACGTTCCTCCATTCGCTTCCGGTCAGTTTGCAGTGATCTCCATAGTCGGATCCGGTAAATCGTCAGAAACATTCCGTAGAACAGCAGCCCGTGGACCGGCCGGACTTCGCGGACCGACCGGAGCTGGACAGACTGACACTCGAGGCCCGGAGCCGATCGACACCAGCACTGCACGGCCGGGATCCACACAGGGTAAAGCTCAGTTCCCAGAACGAACGACCTGCCGCCGCCTGGAACAGAACTTTGAACAGCGTTTCACCTTTTCTGAGAGATTCATGTAAATATGGCCGCCGCAGGCTTGATTCGTTCGTGCGCTCCAGTCCGCCTGACTAAGATCCCGATCCCGGCCTCGTTCTCTGTAAATCGTTACGGGTCGCAGGAGTTTAAAACAAAGTTTAGCAAACCGTAAGCCAGTGAAACTGTCAACGACGATAGAAAGGCCATCACACCGGCGTCGCTGTGAGCTTCCGTCCTGCAAAGAGGACTGGGAAGCAGCACTTGACCCAACCAGACCCCTGAGCCAGGAACCAAAGACCGTAAGTCTTCACGGCGTTTGAAGTCAATGGCCGGAACTGACGTAGGTCCAGAGGAGCTGCAGTAGTCCTAGAGTGTATTACAATTATGCTAAATCTAGACTAAACTTAACGTTTGTTTGTCTCTATATCCTATTAAAAACTTAAGTGTTCCAACTTAGTCTGAAGAATATCCAGTTAGTATCTTCCTACACGGAAGAAAAGTAGTATTTTTGCTATACTATACTGAAATACACTTAATAACATAAACATGAAGTACTTTTCATGCTATGGGTAAACAAACTAGATTTATCTGATATTTATCAGTATTGGGTTTTTATTTATTTATTTTTTTTATTTATTTATTTTTTGCTTTTGGGGGGGGATTGACAAAAACAACTTTAACCAAAAAAATGCAAATAAATCTAAGAATCAGACATTAACAGCACAATTTAAACTAAAAAGCCTAAACTGGGTTTCCTTTAAACTGTAAACAAAATCTCAAAATAAAAATTGCAAACAATGTAAGAAAAACAAACGTGGTATAAATACTTTTGTTTCTGGGTAAAAATATAAATCCTATCTCTCTACAAATCAGATTTTTACCCTAATTTAGGTGACACTTTGTGTTTGTTAATAAAGGATAAACACATGTTTTGTCAAACTAAAAATGTTGCATTTGAAGTGAATTAGGATTACAAAAATCCCAAACTGTTTCTTCTTCAACGACTGAAGCTCCAAACCCAAACACTTCCACATACCATAAATGTCAGATGGAGTTGAGTGGATGATGTCCATGAGCTAAATGACATTGTATAGAAACACAGGAAAAGCTCAATTTACCTGAGCAGCCATTTTGTGTCAGACTAGATCTGGAGATCAAACTGATGCTGCGTTCACACCAAACACAATTTGTCCATCATATTTGCATCTGCCCATTCTCTTTTGACACGTGTCAAATTTGCTGCAGGCGTTTGTCCAAAAGTGTGTTCATAAGCTCTCCTCTTGTTGGAGTAGCTACCATCTCGTGCTCGTAGCCTCTGCTACGTTACGGAAGACACATAGGATGTTTAGCGATCAGGTTTATTCATTTTGAAGAGCTCTACAAAAACATTTGTAATCACTTCTCCATATCTTAGTTCATGAGATCATTCACTCTCTCAGCACAGCGAGCTTCACCATCTACTGCAGGAGCTGCGTATGAATGATGGATGTTTTCAGCGGTACTTCCTTCTCTCCGTGACTTAGTTTGACGACTTGCTGCGTCATATTAGTCTGAGAAGGAAAAAAATACAGAATAATATTAGAGGATATTTTTATTATTGTCTTGATACAAATAAGAAAAATATAAAGGTCAAGAGGAGAACAATCATTCTCCTCCATGTTGGTTTTTTGGCTTCACCTGCTGATCACATCATCAACGCGTCACAAGCCAGTGCTGAGTTCCTATTTGGGTTTAATTGAAAGCTTTGCCAAAGTTCAACTTTAGAAACGGCCACAAATGTGCTGCAGCCAGAGCGCTGCACTTGATGCTCACTTGTGCTGCCAGACCTCTCGCTGCATTTATATATTGTCTTAACATTGAAACTGAATGCTCCTGACGCGCGAATCGCCTTTGGTGTGAATGCAGCTTTAACCTTTGGTGCAGAAGTGTTAAAGATGTTTCATATGTCTTTTCTGAAGTGATTCAAACCTGAAAGACCTGAACACAAACCCTGGGTTGTTAGGAAGCTGCACCCATGCCAGAAAGCCTGTCAGCCTATGTGTTCTGTCTCAGTAGGTCGATGTCGACCTGACCCAACTGCGACCTGCCAGCATTGCTAAGGAGCCTCTGGATGATTGTGAGCGGATGGGGACGCTCTTCGGGATGATCAATAAGTGCCTGCGCGGGATTGGCTTCAGCCACATGTACTTCGGGAATCACACCGTGGAGCCTGTGGTGATCATCTTCTTCTGGCTGCTGCTCTGGTTCCTGGGTATCCAGGCGTTGGGCCTGGTGGGAACTCTGTGCATCATAATCATCTACATCCAGGATTGACCCTGTCAGAGGAGTGCCGCCTGCTCCTTCGTGTGGGATCTGGTTGATGTGGAAGACCTATGGACGTTTGTTTCAGTGGTTTGGGGTTTTTTGCCAGAGAATGCCAGGAACCAAGCCTATTTTTCTGAGGATTGTCTGATGGATTCGTCACACTCTGGCCTGCTGGCCAACGGGTTTCACAACCCATAACCAAAGCAAACTGCCTGTTCTGTCGAAGTGACCTGCATAAAGTCACCTGCTTTTATAAAAGAGCAACGCAGAGTTTTTGGGAAGACCCTCTGGCCGTCAGGAGGTCCTGTCACTGCACCGGCCCTGCAGGATTACCACCATCTAAGCCGGACTTTGTTATCCAGCTGTCTCAGTGTGCACTCACACAGGAGTCCTTGATAAGTCGGTGCATCAGCATTACTGTCATGCTCTGAAAAGTTCATGTTAGTAACATGTTGAACATCTGAGGTTCTCACAAAGCTGTTCTTTTATCCTTTGAATGGAATAAATGAGCAGAAGTGTATGAAATTCCATCCCTGTCTGTCTGTCACTTGTTCCAGTTCAGGTTGGACCTAAGTACAGCTGTATCAGCACACTGGAGGAGGTCATGACCTGAGCCAGACCTTATGATCAAAACCCACAGTACCACTGGCTCTGATGAGCTGCTGGACTAATCAAGCGTAGTTTTTTTCTCTATCAGATGATCTCAGCTGTAATTTAACATTTTTCTTTGCATGATTTAAAGTCTGGTGACCAGAAACTCCCACATTTTAGGAGACCTGCAGGAGGCATGCGACCTTGCTGAGGGAAGGAGTCATGGTTCTTTTTATGAAGTTGAAACTTTCTGCTTTCATCATGATAATCAAGCTGGAACAGCATGGCTGAAGCTGAGCTTCTTTCTGGTTCTAGAACATTCACCAGTGCATGTGCTGAGCTGAGACATATTAATAAAACATCAATGTCTGTTGAAGGGTTTTCTGTCTGTGGGTTCTTGGGAAGAGTAATATTGTGTGTGATTTGGTGAAAGTGACTGTGGAGACGCTGGTGTCAGAATGAACAGCTTCTTACTGATCAATAAAACTACTGGACAGGGTTTGAATCTTCTGCTGAATGAATGTGGAAAACAAAACACATTTAATAAAATACCAACAAAACTTGTCATACATTCACAACAACAGAAGTTTATTGCATAATGATATAAAGTGTGTAAAACAAAATGTCCAAACTTTACATATTAACCTGTCAAAGTTACCCTGCAGTCATCCTCTCTGTCTTCACAGCCTCACGCTCAGCTGCTGTTGCTGCTGAGCTCATCCACCCGCCCACGCAGCAAACATTTGTTCACACATACATAAATACAATTCATAGGTAAAGTGAGACAGGAAATTTGTCATTTGCTCTGCCTACTGAACAATATTCTGAAAACAGCAATTGGACGAAAAGTTTGAAGCTCTATCGGCTCCACCTACCTATAATTAAAAAAGCCATGACCTTGAACTTTGAAGCCCCATGTCTGTATATGAGTACTGGACTGAGTACTCATACAGTACCTGCTGGTCCTTAGAAGTCAAAATCCCATACATTTCAATAGAAAATGAACAGCTATTACTATTTGTCAGCATAACCATTCTTGCTCTGATACCTTTGTAACATGCTCTTGCTAATCTTAATTGTTTTGCTTTTTTTGTAATGAAAGTTATTCAAGTCCAATCAGATGTCTTAATAAAAGTATATGGTCTCACATTGAACATTTAAAATTAGGGCTCAGACCGACTTGGATCAATCATTGCTTCCATGTTGGAGCCAGACGACATCGGTAAGCAGTAATTGCTCCAAATTGGTTTGAGTTAACATTTCTATGGCAACCACTCCCACCAATCAGGAGAGAGCTTGTTGGAAGTTAACACCCCTTTCACTGAAAGTCTGTTTGGGTGAATCTGTCAATTAGGTATTTTTACCTTAAACGTAAGACCACATGCTTTTGAGCCATCTAATTAGTCTGTTTATAACTTGAGTAAGTTGCAGTAAAAAAGAAAAATATTACGAAAAACAGAAAAGAAATATAAAGAACATTTTAAAAATGTATCAGGGCAAGGATGGTTATCCTAACAAATGTAATGAGGAAGTAATAACTGTTAGTTTCTCCATTGAAGTTTAGGGGATTTTGACTTCTTGGAATCAGCAGGTACTTCCTGTTTGGAATGGGAGGAGGAATCCGGTTCTCATACAGTCGACGGTTTGGACCTGCGATGGACCTGCAAACCATCATGGACAGACGGGCAGGCGGACAGACAGATAGTTTTTTTTGTAACATTTGAGTCAACAAAGAACACATTTTGACCTCACATTTTGTTCCAGAGGTGTAAACAAAGTCAATCCTCCCACAGGTTGCAGTTCATCAAAAGACCGCTGGAGGCTGGTTTCATAAGGAGTAATTTTCTATTAAATGTTAAAACGTCTAATTTGCCTCAAAAACAACATTTGCACTCTGCTGTCAAACTTTTTTATTATTTATTCACCTTAGAGTTTGTTGGGGGGGGTTTCTGACACCCTCACAAACCGGAGGAAAGATCAGGCTGGAGCAATGGCGTCATCAGCCATTACCATAGCAACCACCATCAGCCCTTCAACTGGTTCAGCCGGCGCGTGCGTGTCAGGAGGCAAAGAGGGGCGGGATTTTGCTTCTAGGTAAGGTTGATGCGTACACTCAGGTCCGAGTCTCGCATCCCGCCATCGTGGCCTTTCGGAGGAGCGCGCGACCCGGGAGCCGGAGGAGGAGAGGAGGCCGGATCGTCTGCTGTAGGAGGTGCTGGTTGAAGCGTGCGCAGCGGGAGATGAATCTATGATGAACGGGTTGCAGATGCAGCAGACGCCGTTTCATCCAGGAGGTGTGGCAACAACGCATCCGCTGAAAATCATCCCAGGTTCCGCTTCCTCCGCTCCTCCTCATCTGCGGAGGAAGATGGAGCAGAAAAGGAGCAAACTGGTTTGACGGAGCGCTGAATGGGGCCCCCAGATCCTCATTCATGGATTGGCCTGTTAGCTCGGCCTTGCGGGGAAGCAATTCCACATCTGAGTCGGTGGGTGTTCGTCTCATCAACCAGCTGAGCACCGCTTCACCTGCATTGCCCAGGTAACTGTTCATCCACCTGCAGAAATGCGCAGGCATCTCCAGAACCTCCAACAGCTGATGGAGGCTGTGTGATTATTTGCTTCATCTTTATTTTAATGCAATTCTATCTCATTTACCAAATCTTACAAAAATAAACACTTTTTCATGAAAGAAAAAAAAAACCCTTAATCATTTAAGGAGCATTTCATACCATTTTGAAAGCCCTTTGAGGATTTATGGTCCCACCAGGACACAGAAGCGCAACATGCTAAAGATTTTTCAGCCCTGTAGATTGAGTCATTGATTCTGTTCCAGTTTTTGTCAGTTTTAACATAAAAAATCTCAATGGTTGTCCGGGGTACAATAAACCCATTTATCCCCGACTGCACTTTGTTCAACAGACTGTAAATGCTGTTCCTACAGAAAACCTTTGATTTGATTCCATAGTCTGACAGTGTTGATGAAGGTCAGAGGTCTGCAGGCTTCAACACCTATAGAGCCATTTGGGTCAATTTCTCACTGCCCACAACCCAGTGGAAAGCCACAAAGTCTTATTTCCCTCTGTAGAATAATAAGACATTAATTTGTTTTAATGGTATTTATACTATTATGATAAATATAAGAAGACTTTTGTGTGGGTGGTGGTGGTGGGGGTACAATGGTTGAGACCCACCATCAGAGCAATAATAATAATAATAATAATAATAATAATAATAACTCTACAAATAACAAGAAAATCTGCAACAAATAAAATAACACTGGCACAAATACAAATAAATTCCTGTATGTTGCAAATAAAAGAAACGCTAAAAAGAAACACGACTTCAAATGAAAAATTCAGGCAAATAAAAAAGGCACAACAGAAGTGGATTGTGTTAGACAAGAACAAATTTCATCCCAAATTAAAAGAATTACCTTTCTAAACTACTTCTTTGTTGTGTCTTTAGGGTTGTTTCCATAGTGACCAGCCTAATGACTGCCACCACGAAAAGCTCACCACCTTCAGGAAACTTGACAGCGCTCAAAGAGCAGAGAGACAGTGACACAGGGACCCATCAGACGTCCACTGTGCCGGTTCTGACTTTTGTGGAGACCAGCTCAGCTCTGCAGGGAGCCATCGTGGCAGCTCAGGCCCTTGTGCTGCTGTCCATCTTTATCCTGTCCAGCCTGGGTAACGCAGCAGTGATCATTGTCATCATCAAACACAGACAGCTGTGGACCGTGACCAATGCGTTCATCATGTCGCTGTCTCTGTCAGACTTCCTCACTGCCGTTCTTTGCCTGCCCTTCTCCTTTGTCATGCTCTTCAGTAAGGATGGTGTGTGGATGTTTGGAGATGCATTCTGTGTTGCCAATGGATTCTTCAACACCTGTTTTGGCATCGTCTCCACTCTCACAATGACTCTGATCTCCTTTGACAGGTACTATGCCATCGTCAAGCAGCCACAGGCAAAAATTGGACCTCAGAGAGCAACTCAGTTGCTGGTGGCTGTTTGGTTACTGGGAGTTTTTTTCTCTTTGCCCTGGTATCTGTTAGTTCATAGACCAACACTAGTGCACAAAAAAGGTTTTTACCACTGCATGTATGTGTTCCACTCGGGCAGCTCTAGCATGGGGGCACTTTACAGTATTTGCCTCATCCTGGTGTGCTACCTTCTACCCTTTTCCCTCATGTGCTTTTGTCATTACAACATCTGTAAAACTGTTCGCCTCTCTGAGATCCGAGTGAGACCTGTGACCACCTATGCATACCTGCTGCGATTTTACAGTGAAATGAGGACAGCCACTACTGTGTTGATCATGATTGTCTTCATCATTGTTTGCTGGGGGCCATACTGTTTGATGGGGTTGGTCACAGCAATCGGAGGCTACTCTTTTAACTCTGCCATGGACACAGTGGCTATTTGGTTAGCCTGGGCTAATGGAGCCATCAACCCCCTGATTTATGCTGTAAGAAACCCCAACATATCCATGCTGCTGGGGCGCAGCAGGGAAGAGGGCTATCGGACCGCACACCTCTCCAGCCAGAGTCAGAACCGGAAGGTTCGGCTGAACCAAGCAGTGAGGATCAAAGACAGATATATGAGCAGACCAGGGATTAACTGCAGCCGACTGTCCAGTTCAAGTCCTGGAAAAACCGGAGGGCCAGGAGATGTGGCAATGTGGGCCCACAGGAACCCTACAGTCTTCTTCTGCCGGGACGCCCAGCAAGACACAGCACTGCAGCCCCACACTGCCGGGGCTCCAAAGACTAAGACGGCTGACACCAGCCTGTAAAAAGCTGAGTCCAGCTCAGTACAGTGAGCTGAGGCTGTGAGGAAAACAGTGCTGCATCCTCAATCGACCTGTTTTCATGGGGCTGCTTTGTTGCTTCTATTCAGGACCATTTTTTCTGATTTTAAAGTCTTTGTCTCTTCACACGCTTCATACGATCATACGCTGCTTATTTATCAGTCAGAAAGAGCTGATGTTCTCAACTCGAGAGGCAGGACACACAGGAAAAGCTGAAGCTGAGATGTTTGAACTGTTTGGTATCAGCAGAGGACCTGTGGGTTTCCTGTTCCAGTCTACTGCACTCAGTCTACCCATGATTCAAAGGAGATGAAAAAGTTAAATGAACTGATGAAGTGCCAGATTGACACCAGTAGTGTCAATGCGCTTATGAAGCTAAAAGAAAAATAAACAAATGATAAATTATAGTAGTAACCCTTTAAAACGGAATCTTCAGTTCTTTTATTGATGTTCTTTGAATTACTGTAACTTTTTGTCCATTGATGATGTTAATGTAATACCAACGGATTCTGAAGCTGAATAGCAGCTTTGCTTTGCAAAACTTTACAGTAGTAAAGTTTTATGTGATGTGCATTCTGGAACACAGGTTCCTGATTGAGCTTTTCGCGTACTGTGTTCACACTGGACTGTAACTATCTGATACTAGCGCATGAACTCACATTTGAATGAGGTTTGGTGCGAAATGTCAAAGCGGTGTAAATCTCAGGAATCTTGCTCCAGTATTCTTCTTTCACAGCTCTATTCCAATATATGAAAGACTTGGTGTCAAAGAATTCCAGCCGGGCACAAAATGCAATTATTAATTTCTCCTCCATGATCCGTTTTCAAATGGTTGGAAAAGAACCCCATCCAAACATAGTACCAAATCCAACTCTCTGATTGGTCAAAGTTCAGCTGGTTGAACTTTTTACATTCTTTGGCAGTGTGTTTTGTACTTAAAGCTCAAAAATTAACTTTAAAAACTTGCGTAGCTACCCATGAACATGTGAGTTTTGAATGTGGAAACCCAAAACATGCGCCAGTTTACGTAGACTTTTCCCAAAAAAGTGAAAGTCAAGTGAACATGTGTATTAGAGGCTGGTGTGAACATAACATTACAGTAGTAAATTAAGGCATGTCAGCGCAAAGCTGCTTTCCTCAGCTTTAGATTTTTTTTAAATGGCTTGCATAAACGCCTGAAGAGTTAAGATAGCATTGATAGCTCATGTTTTTTCCTGTCGTCAGGGACAGCACCAGTATTAAAATGTTAATCCAATAGATTCAAATTGCTATTGACCAGAACAATCCAAATCATTTTCATGGGGCTTCTCCACACTAACTGTAGTATGAGAACGGCCTAAACCAGCGACCGGCAGAATACATGGAAGAGATTTTGTGTTTATCTCTATACTGAGAATGAGAATAGACGGGAAGAAATCTCCATCAGAAGCAGAATGTAAAAAAAGGTGCAGCTGTGATGGGATGGGGTCAAAGGGGTTAAACGAACCCGCAGAGATCACTGAAGACAAAGACCTGCAAGAGAAAAATATGAGATATTCCTTTTAAACTAATCGCCAGTGTTAAATGTGACCTGGACTCACAACAGAGTTCTGTTCAGAGGTCAAAGAATGTTCTGGGGCACCAGCTCAGTTTACAAATGTAAGAATCTCATCGCAGTTTTCCATTGAGAAGGTTGGGGGTTAGATTCTGGACTGACCCGCCTTCCGTGTGTCATTGGTTTGATGTCTGTAGAAACAAAAAGATTTGTCAGAATTTTTGCATGTGTATGTTCACACTCAGAATCCCACCTCATGGAATGATTGACAGAGCGTTTATGGGTGAAGATGGTGGAGTCCAGCTCTTCTTGAAAACGATTTCCATCAGTTACAGTTGTGAGTGTTTGAATTTGCTGCTAGTGTGGATTCCAGTTTTAAAGAGACACAAACCGACTCAAAAACGACAGCTAAACTGTTCTCAGGGTGATTCTCAGGTATTCAAGAAATGATGGGACACATTTATACAACAACAACAAAAATAAATAAATGAGAAGGAGACGGTTCTGCTTATGTTTCCACACAAACTGAATGGTCTCAGTCACTGTTGAAAATTGTCCTGTTGTTATTTTTAGATGTATGTGTTGATTGTTGACCCTTCACCTGCACATCCAATCCCCATTAGTTACAGAAAAGCTAAATGTTGCTTGTTTATGTTTTCTGGGGGGGTCCAAATATGACAGATAAAAAAGTTGATCAAAACTGAGATTTGTGTTAATATTTGCTTTGAAAAGTTTGTATTTTCATTTGTACTTTGTTAATGAAAAAACAAAATTAAAAGAACCAGAAAAGACAAAAACAAAACTATCACTTTTTGTCTGCATGCCATATTAAAAAACTATTTGCAGAAGCAAACTTTTCACTTTTTTCAGAGAAAAATGTTACTTTAAGTTTTGGACCTGAATTTCACACATCTGCAGGGTCATGTTTTTGTGAAAAAAGTTCATCTTCATTTTCACACAAACATTTATGAGGGGAGGAGAGAGTTGAAATGGCTTAGGGATCCAGTCCGGATGCCTCCTGGATGCCTGCCAGTAGACACAGACCCTGGGGAAGACTCAGAACACCCTGGAGAGACTACATCCACCCTGCGAACGCTTCAGTATCATCTGAGAGAAGTTGAAGCGAACGCTGAGGCATTACCACAGAGGAGCTGGAGGAAGTGCCCGGAGAGAATGAAGTCTGGGCATCTTTGCCAAGACTGCTGACCCTGCGACCTGGTCCCGCATGAGCCGAAGAAGTTGGATGGATGACATTTATTAGTGAACAATAATTATTAAGAAACAAGACATGTGTGAAGATTCTCAGTCATCCAGGTCATTTTATCACATGACTAGTCGTTATGACAACTAGACTTTACAGGGTAATCTAGGAGGCTTTTCGCAGCACATCTAAGCTTTTTTAGTGCAAAGAACAAGAGGCCCATGACACAGGTCAACCCGCAGACATGGGAAGATGTGTCTAAGACAAAAAAGTCTTAAAGCCTCAAAACAACGCTGAACAGGTAAACTACCATTATTGTCACGCACCTTGGTGCGTGAAATTTGCTTTCTGCATTTGACCCATCCCCTGAAGGCAGACTTAGCTGCAGACTGAGCTGTGCTTGGGAACAATATGGTCGTTTAACCCAACTCTCGTTCAATTCAACTCTTTCATACTGAATGTCAAGCAGGGAGGCGCTGGTTCCTTGGTTTGACTCAACCAGGATTTGAGCTCACGACCTTCCATTGTCACTTAGCTGGAGACTCCGCCAGCAAATACAAAGAGAACTTGATTGGCCATATCAAAAAAACCAAAAGAATAACCTAATCAACAAAAACTCGTTTTCAACTTGAATGTAGGATATGTCATTCAATGTCTATTACACTCCTAAAATGCACAAAGAATGCCCACACACACACCTCAGACAAGGTTAAAAAGATAATATCTTTTTAACACATGCATTGCGTATCTCATAATTTATATAGAAATAAACACCATAAACAGAATTTGACAGCTGGTGGTACATTTGTTTGTTGATGGTGTAACAATGTACTTTTTAACATAAAAGTAAGCAGGTGCTGCTGTGCATCCTTACATTTCAACACAAATGTTGGGTCTGAAATTGATCCAGTTAAGGATTTTAATACTCTTATTAGTTTTTAATTTAATATAAGCACATACAGTATGATTATACTATTTAATTTACAACACCAACCAGAAAAACACACACACACTGGCTCAGCCTCGCAGACAAAAAAGTAAATAGATAAACAGACCAACATGATGACATATTAAGCACAATCAAAGAACGCCTTCCAACAGAATCAGTGAGATTTCAGGTTCTGCATAGCATAGACTGCCAAATAGAAAGAAAAAATCCAGTCTTTGTGCCACAAAACAGGCAGATTCATTGGTTCCAAATGCAGCAGGTTTATTGGCCCAGACAGGAGCAAAAGCTCAGACTAAAAGTCCACAAAGCTAAATCAGGGTCAGAGTCCAGGCAAGGGTCAGGGCAGGGAGCAAAGAAGCAGAGAAAGAGACAAAGCAGGTTCAGCTACACAGAAGATCAGGTCCAATAATAATGCTTGGAATGCAGGCTAAATTCCACAAACAAAAGGTCACAGTGAGCAAGGCACTGAGCAGTGTTTAAATGTCCTGTGATTGATAAGCAGATGACAGTCAGGTGGGCAGCATCCAGACACTGTGTGCTGGGGTTGATGGGATATTGAGTGCAGCTAGTACTCTGGAGACGCTTCCCACCAGTGACCAGAGGGGGAGACTGACCCTGAGCTCACACTGCATGCTGTCTGGCCCTGGTGTGCACGCCGGAGCAGTCTAGCCACAGTTGGTAACTCACACTGACAACGGTTTGCTAGCGGTTCTCCTGCAGACAGCCTATGCTGCAAACCTCGTTGACCTCTGAACTCACGCAGGTTCTCACAAGAATCCGCCATTTAAATGTGACGTCATAGCGAAAAATAGGTCTTATTGTGAAAAATGTACCGGATGCATTTCACATTCACTCGCATGGTTTCCGGTTCATGACATTAAGTGCCTCAGCTTCACAATAAAGTGCTACAGATCAGCTCTGACATCTGGAAAAATTTGAAATGAATTTGAAACGAATGGCCAACACCGCGGAGGCCAGACGGCGGAGGCCTGGACGGCGGAGGCCGGACCGCAGAGGCCGGACCGCAGAGGCCGGACCGCAGAGGCCGGACCGCAGAGGCCGGACCGCAGAGGCCGGACCGCAGAGGCCGGACCGCAGAGGCCGGACCGCAGAGGCCGGACCAGATGCAGTGTGAGTGCCTCTCGCACTTTTCATGCTACTAAAGACTCTGGCGTCCACGCCGCAGCCACACCGGAACCAGACCGCATGTGGTGTCAGCGCTGACTCCTGACACTTTGAATGTATTAAACACGTTAAATATTCCAGCAAACCCAAATTCAGTAAAACCTTTTGCCACCCTTTAACTATTGACCCTTTTTTCACTGATCCACTGCAAAAGTGTGTTCTAAAATTCAGCACACAGTAGAATCTTTTTTTCCTCAGACATAAGTTGTTAACTCTGAAGTCCTAACACAAGAAACGGTGAATCCAAATCCCCAACATCATTAGCCCCAACAGCTTCTGTATTTCACTAAGTATATCAGACAAATACTTCAAACATAACCCAAAGCAACATCTCAAAGTTCCATTTTATTTTTTTACATTTCAGACACGAGGGAGAAATTTTACAAAGCTATATCTGCGGTTTTGTGAAATATGCATCCTATGATTAATTTTAACTAGTAAAGATTGGACTCTGTTTCAAACTGGAATATCTTTGGCATATTTTCTAAAATGGCCGTATCCAGGCCCACCAGATGGTTTAATCCGGCCCAGTCGTGAAGCCGTGAAGGCTCTGGTTCCCAGGGCCTCACTGCTGTTCAAATGTTAAAGAAAAAATTTCAGAGACACCCCAATCACCAAAACGTCATTTAAAAAAAAGAAAGACTGATGTGGAGTGCTGAGCTTTCCAGGAAAAATGGACAGAGTTTAATTTATTCACGGAGCTGAAAGCAAAACCTGTGTGTTTGGTATGTAACCAACAGGTCCGGTGCTCAAAGAACATAACATTCAGCCCCATCATGAGACACCATAAATAAAAGTTTCACCTTTTGAAGGGGCAGTTAAGAAAAGAGAAGAACCATCAGCTGGACTGAAAAAAAGACAGCAGTCTGCATTTCCTGCAGCCATGACATCAATGATGGAGCAGGGAAACCTAGCTATGTTTTTGCCTAATTCATTTCCAGATGGTGAACTTGTGAAAAAAGGCTGTTTGTTTTATACCGAATGCTCAAAGTCAGGCTCCCATGTTCTTGGAACAATATTTTTCCAACATCTGATGTTTCTAGGTTGATGATTAACTAATGTGTTGAATGTCATGTCTTAACTGTAAGCATTGGAAAAGATCCTGTTTCGAGATATTATCTTTATCAGATGGTTGTCTAAATGACATGAGAGTACGGCTGGAAAAAACATCTTTAAAGGCCCGCTTCAATGTTTTTAACATGTTCTTGTAGCATTTTCTCAGAATAGAAGACCTTTATAATAGAATTTATGATTAAAGCTGTGTCTGAATACTGATATTTCCTCATTTAAAATCCGTTGGATCAAAAAAACGATGAAAAAGCTCAGACTGATGACGCAGTTACTGAAATGGGTGTGCCAAAGTCTCTCTTACCCCACCTCTCCTCCACCCCCTTGCAAGCCTTCATTTTCCTCGTCCGCGTTGGCCTCTGGCTCAAAACTGTACGGCAGGATTGATCCAATACTGCTCCCTAGCTCGCCCTGCTAGTTTGGGGCTAAAAGCTCACAGTCAAATCGTGCTGCTGCCAGACCTTAGCACTGCGTCCGTTGCTAAATTCGAACTCAGATTGGATCTGTACCCATTGACTTAACATTGAAACTGGCCGCCTCTGCCGCGCGAATTGTTTTCGGTGTGAACATAGCTTTAGTCAAAGCTGCTGCACGTGCATATGCTCCACGAGATGTTTGAGGTACTCAAACCAAATACATTTATCTTGTTGTTTTAAGGAATTTAAAAGTGTTTTAGTTGTAATTTTCTTGTTCAAACTTGAGATTCACAAACATTTGTCATGCACAGAACAAAAACACAAAGATGTTTTTTTCCAGGCACTGCTTTATTTCATCACAGTGTGCTGAGTTAACAGTTACGACACAATATGAACAGCACGTACATACACAGAGTAATCAGAGTCATGTGTTCATATGGCTTGGCTGAACGGAGCAGATCCTCAGTGAAGCAAACAGCTTTGCTCTAAGTTCATTTGAGGTTTTTAGGCAGCAAAATGCAGATTTTTTTCTAAAGTCAGAGACTCACAAACAGAGAATACAATGAAGCGGCTGCTGGTCTCCACATCCTCCATTCCCTTTGGTAAAAAAGCAGAAGCTGCAAACACACACGGTCATTTCTGAGGCTGACGCAGAAGCTCCTGCAACACTGAAGGAGACGACAAAAGGCCTGAGCACAAACTGAGACACAATACACTGTTCTGAGTACAAAAGAATTGCAGCATTCCCAGAAACCCCCAAACATCCACTTCACCAAGCTACGCTTGAACTGCAGGTTTAATCCTCAAAGGCGGAAAAAAGGGCCAGAACTCAGTCTGATGGAAAGAAAGTTCAATATTTTATTTATACCATCGGTTAAAGTGTTTAGTTCAGACTTAGCTCATCCTTTTTGATTTAATGATGAAAAACCTGAATATTGAGATGAAATGAATCTTTGCCTGAGCAGCTGGATTCCTCCGTAGGTTCCGAGTGGAACTTGCACACGGAAAATCATGGATCAGTTATCAGGGTGTGCAATGAGCCTCATGCAATGGGGTATTTGGGCAAGACCCTCCATGCTACTGCCCAACCATGTAGCCACAAGTGGGGCCAAGTCTGGCATAAAACTCTCTGCCAAACCACGAGTGAAAGCTGCTCTGCTGTGGTGACCACTGACAGAATATGCTGAAAGGTGAGCAACTGTGGTTGTTCTTAGATTAACTGAGCTTTAAACCTTTTGATTTAATAGTAGATGGAAATATGTGAGCGGTCGAGGACAAATACGTAGAGGATTTTTTTCTTCAAATTTAATCTTATACGTTTTTATTGGTTGTATGAATTGTGGCATATTGACATTAAATTTAAGGATAACTGTAAAGTAATTCAACTAAGCATAATTAAATGTATTGCATTAAACATAATTGAAAATCTAGTATAATCTCTGAAGTTGGCAAATTTTAATTAGAGAAACCTCCATCCATTCATCCATTTTCTAAACTCATTTATGTCCCTTTCAGGGTCACAGGGCTGCTGGAGCCTAACCTGGCCACTCATGAGCAAAGGCAGGGGACACCCTGGACAGGTCACCAGTCTTTTCCCCAGTCAAATTCATTATTGAATGTTAGTTTTTTACTTCAAAACAAAAAAAAAATGTTTTCAATAAAAAAAAGTTCCATGTATTTTTTTACGATTTCAAACTATGTTTCTGTTATATTTCTTTGAATATTGAAAGATATAACAGACTTCTTAAAAATGTCAAACAGAATCAAATGTACTTTTTGTGTCAACAGTAAAACTAAAGACAAAGTTGTGTCAGAATGACGTAATGATCACAGGAATCATGGGAGTTTTCAATTAGCAGGCTCCTAACTTTATGTTTCACCATTAAACCGGTATCAAACTGATGTGTTTGATTCATATTTAAGACATTTATCACATATTTAATTAACTCAAATATCCGTTAAATAATTTAAAATTCTGTTCACTTGTTTTCTCATTAAATCAATTACATTACAGACGTCTGAATAAATCAAGAATGGTTAACAAGTTTTTGCTCTTTGTATTCCACTGAATTTTCCTGAAATCTTTTTTTTTTACCAAAATGCATTCAAATACATAAAAACATAATCAGAAATGAGTGAAGTTAAGAAGCAGAACATTGAAATCAGTCCAGGTTTTTTGAATTTAAATAAGATTGATTTTCTCTGTATGAAAAGGCTTTAAAGAGGTTGAAACTCCTCCTTCTGTATCATGGAGGCCTGTCTGCTTCAGTCCAAAGAAGATGAAGCAGCAGAGGCTGCTGAAACACTGCACACTTTTTCTTCATGGTCGCATCGCTCCACACTTACGGACTGATTTGTATGTCTGATTTATTTCACAGTTTGAGAGGATTTTGTGTGAACAAATGAGGGACACTGTCCCATCACTGAAAACAAATTCTTTTGTCAAAGCTGATGTGAACATAAAAGGATTGAGAGTTTTAATAATCCCACAAGACAGATTTGTTTGTCAACAAAAAAAGATGAGGATTCTCCTTTAAGTAAAGGTAGTAAACCTTTGTTCACGTTTGCAGAAACATTTCTTCAAACATCAGCAAAACGTTTTTCTGGTTTGGACAGAAACACCTTCAGACTGACCTCCTTAAGCTAAAGTCAGAGTGAACAGAGACGAGCTGTTCAGTTTCAATCAGAGTTGAGTTGGTTTGACTGACTCATGGAAGAAATTAGGCTCAAAGTCTTTCTGTCAATAGATTATTTTGACCAATAAAAACATAAAGTCGTGTGTTAAGTAACATTCAACAAAGGCTACCAAAAGCTGTATTTTCTTGTGATCCAAGTACGTGAAGTGTTTTTTTTAATACTAGCCTACTTTTAGGACAATTCTGAACAACAAAATATGAATCACAACGACCATGCTTAGCATTCATCTTCCATATTAAGCCTTTGTCACAACTGTCCTTACAGGTGGATATGGGCTGTTTGTGGGTGAAAAATGAGCAAACCAATAAAGGGCACGCAGGCGGCCTGCACGAAACATTAAGATCGTAAACCGCTTGGTGACCCTTTAAAGCAAAAATGTTAATGTGATAGGTGATAGGTTGTAATGAAGGGTAAGTAAGGGTAAAGCAGGTGATATACAGGCATGTCGTACAGATTTTTAATAATGTTACAACCCCCAAATCCTGCAGACTGACTAGTGTACTGTTCATGAGATCAGTGTGCACTCCTTGTGTGCAGCTTAACTGTTAGAACTGAGGAAAATTAGACAATCAGAGTGAAGTCTGTGTTGGCATCGTACAGGTATCCTACAGACACATACGTGTCATCTGCACACCTTGTGGGTACAGCATTTGCGTGAGGCCAGCAAGAACCCAGTGCTCGCATTTTACTACTAATGGCTGGAGTAAAAGGTATGGACATCGTATAACCACATTACCTGTACGTCATAAGTGCACGCAACTTATATTTTCCTAACAAATACTTTACAATACACTTACCACACGCATGACAATTGTACATTCCATTTCATGAGGCTTATAAAGGTAGTCATACAAGCCTCAGGGGAACTGCAAGACACACCTGCATTTCCCTTAAGATGCAGCCACTTCGCTCCACAATCCTCCACTGATTCAGACAACCCCAAAACCTGCAGTACAGGTCAACTGTGTACGGGTGAGTGTGACAAATGCTTTATGCATGAAAACTTTTCAGTAATCTCCAACACCTGTTCAACAGATATAATCTCTCATGCAATCATTATATCAACACCGCAGGGTCAACTCTAGTGGACTAGAGTCTGCAGTACACCTTAACCAGTAGGACGGGGAAAGAAAATTGGTTTGAAGTTGAAGTGAAGGAAAGTTTTTTTTGGTCATGACCTCAGATTTAACCTTCCAATCTATTTACAACAGTCTCATGTAATCCAGACAAAACAATCCTGGTTTACACAAGTTATAAACATCTGAAGGGGCTAATCAGACAGTTGAGGGGAAGTCTGTCCCTCATCCCCTCACTCCAGCCAAAAACAAAGGAATTCAACAACCCTTAGCATGGCTTTCAATGGACTCCTGGTCTAAGTGATCCCAGTAAGGTCTTTGACTTTCTAAGAATTGAGAGTATCTCTTGGACAAGAGGAGAAACATCTTCAAGCTAAAATGAAGTCCAGGTGATCTTTTTTAATAAATGTTCTGCTATAGAACCATCTGGAATCAATGGGAGTCTTCACAGAAAGATCACAGAGACCAGAGATGCGTCTGCAACTTTAGGAGTCCACAGAACCATAGCGAGATCCATCAAGAACACAGTAGAACTTTTTCAGGAGCAGACAACCAAAATGTCTCCAAGAACAGAATATGGACTCATCCAGGAAGTCAGAGGAAAATGGAGACAAGTGCAGGCCATTGGTGACTTAGTGAAGGTCAAAGTTCATGATTAGAAAGAGACTTTTGGAGAAACTTGGGTGGGTTCAAGAAGAAACACACAAGTGAGCAAAATAAATGTAAAAAGACATCTGGATTATCTGGACATCTGGACACCCTAACGTTTTAGACAAATATTCTGGTGAGACAGAGGAGGAATTTCGAGAACGAAAAGCATCTTAACTCACAATATGGAAGTGGGGGTGTGGTAATGTGGGGCTCTATTAGCTCATAAGAACTTTATTTAATACAGAACAAAGATCCAAACAACAGCAGGTCTGCCTCTGCATGGATCAACATGAAGGTTCTGATAAAAGTTCTGACCTGCAATTCAAATCTTATATTGAGGTTCATTCTGAAAAACCTGACAATATCGCTGAGGCTGAAACAAACCAGTTCAAACATAGCTCCAGAAAATGCTCCAGCACAGTCACCAAACACTAGTCACAGCTGCTTTTCATATTGACTCGCACTGTGTGGTGGATCAGTCTAACAAACGCCCTATAAAAAAGCCAAAAAGAAACTGAAGTGTTAAAGATGGTCTTACAGCACTGTGTACACAAAAACTGCTTTCTTTCTAACACTGAAACTATGCTACCAACAGTTGTTTTTTAATTGTTTTTTTTTATCAGGCAGATAAAAGCAGCAGAGTGGCTCCTCTACATGCAGCAGGGCTGGAAAAAACCTGGTTCAAGTCATCCAGGAGCAACGCCTTCCCAGTGATGTGGTCAACATGGAACAAATTATGAACAGATCGACATTTTTCATGTGTTTGACTTTCTGTGACACTTTAGTGTATAAAATCTGGCCCCGCAAAAACAACCAAGGTTGTTGATGACGGCTGCTTGGCACAGGCTCCACCTCCCAGAGGAGCTTGCTGCAGAGGATCGGCTAGAAAAATAGAATTTGGTTTGCTCCATGGAGGCATTACAGTTTCCATAAAAATGTCACTATGAAAATGAAGGAGCATGCAGCTAAAGAGGGAACGACTGGATATATTTTCATGACAAATGTTCTTCACTACTGCAAAAGAGGAAGCAAGCAATTTGGCTTTTCTCTTTAAAAATTCAATGGCAACGTTTCCTATGTGGATCCCGGAGATTTATATGTGCAAATGATTTTGTGTCATGAAAGTCATCACTTGCAGCGTCAAGTTTAGTAAGAAGCTGCTCCTACACTCAGAAGATTGCACATGTAAAACTCCAACTGCTCTTCTCCACTTGTACTTTACAGATACAGATACCCGATCCAGTACACCAGATTGAAAAGGCCAAAAGCAGTGGGAAAGAAAATTCTGGAGTACGAGTCGATCTTGGAAACGCGGACATGCATCCTGTTTTCACGCCAGGCACCTGTGCGGCAGTCGTCAAAGCAGCAGAAGAAGCTGGCGCAGTCCTTTCCATCGAGACACTCGTAGGCGAAGCTGTCCTCCTCATGATACGGCACAATGTTGTTCATCTGCAGCAGGGAGGTGCCTGGCCGCAGGTTCACCATACTGGGGGCTTTGTTCTATGGAACCAACACAGTAACTTCAGCATTTCACCGTCAACATTTCTGATTCAATCTAACAGAAGAAAGTTGCACCTGAGCAGAACTATTCACTTTGGTCTTCTTGGTCTGTCGGTTGCTGGTGAAGTAGTGTAGGGTGCCATACTCCATCAAAGCTGCAAAGGTGAAGATGAAGCAGACGGAGACAAAGAGGTCCATGGCAGTGATGTAGGAAACCTTTGGCAATGACTTTCGGGAGATCGTGCTGAGAGTTGTCATGGTGAGAACAGTTGTGATGCCTGCAAGACAAGCGGATAACCTCCTTATTGGGAGGACGATACACAAGTATCCTTCAGGAAGCATGTAATGTGGAGAAATTCTGCAGCTTCTCTCAATGCAAAGCTTCTCTGGGAAAGATCTGGAGATCATTGACAGACAGACATGATGGAGGAAGGAGCACGTGCCTTATAGCCTTGGCGGAGATCGTCTGTCCCATCAAGAACAGCGCATGCTAACACTGTTTTTAAAAAAACAAAGCTGAAATGTGCTTGAACCAACAAGGTTCTATAAGTATGGTTACGAAAGTAAAGTGCTGTATATTTCCAACACTGATTAAATATATTTTATAAATGTAGCAAATGGCTGAATCAAATGATAAAAAAAAAAAAGAAAACCAATTAACAACCTCCAACATGACAATCTGGGTCTTTCAGTTAAAATTAGGGATAGGTACCGTTTGGATTTAATTTGTGTCAAACCAATACTTCTAAAACAGTTCAGATTCCTGAACAAGGTTGGAAATGGTTATTCGAAGACGAAAAATTCACAGATTTTTTAAAAAAGAATATAGGTGTGATAAAGCAGCATGACAGGGTGAAGGTCACAGCTTGAATGTGGCTAAGATGCTTTAAAAATGGTAAAGGATGTTTCTTTGTAAAGCGCTTTCTACCTTCCTTTACCCTGCTGTGCAGACTGGACTTTACAGTCTGAATTCATTAAACATCCCATACATTTCATACCTAGAGATGTGCGGGCAGGGACGGCGTCCTTGTTAATCCAGAAGGAGACCCAGGACAGGACCACAATCATGCTGCAGGGGATGTAGGTCTGGATGGTGAAGTATCCCATCCTGCGGCTCAGGTCAAAGAAGATGGTCAGGATCACGTACTCCCCTGCAGGTCAACAACGCCAACGTGAAATGAGAAATTCTAAGGGACTTCTAGGGGAGCTTTGGGAGTTTGAAATAACCTGACTGAGTATGAGCCACATCAGAGGTGTTTCTCATCCCCACAAAAGCAAACTGGTAGAGTCTCCAGTAACGCTGGTCGGCCACCTCCACTGCCCGTCTCTGCCACCGATACATAATTTCATTCCTTGGATAACCATCTGCAGAACAGCATCAGACACGTGACAGAGGGGTAAGAAGCCATGCAGACGATGCAGTTCTCACCAAGTCTCTGAAGTCAGCTCGTGACCAGAGCGTGTTCAGAAGGTGGATGCAGCCTCCAGCGCTGAGGCTGAGTGCGACCTTCTGGGAGGTGAGGAGGAGATGACAGCCAGCATAACTTCCTCAAGTACATTTTCGAAAAACGCTTCCTGCTTGTTTTTGGTTCACTTGTTCATGATGGGTTTTTTTCAGAAGCAGGACCTCCTCTGGCCTGCAGAGTTAGGATTTCAACACGTTCTACACTCAGATTTGAATGAACTTTTGGAGCAAACAGTTGCCCTGCAGCTGATCCACCCAAACCAGGGTGGACACAAACCTCTTTAGAATCATTCTGTGCTTTTTTATTGATTACTGAGTAGTTTGCTGTGAGGCACTTTGGTGAGTAAAGACTGTTCACAAACAGTGTTCCCTCGCTA
This sequence comes from Oryzias celebensis, assembly GCA_014656515.1. NCBI lineage: Eukaryota > Metazoa > Chordata > Actinopteri > Beloniformes > Adrianichthyidae > Oryzias > Oryzias celebensis. The sequence continues at coordinate 30,057,798 of BNCR01000005.1, read as the reverse complement.
TATCATGGTTTATTTTTCGAGGTCTCAAAGATTTTTTTTGTTCAATTTTGCATGTTTTTCTTCTTACAGTGTACAGTATTATGTGCTCTGATTGGCTGTTGACCTTGACAATCAATGTCTTTCGTCTTGTGTCTCGTATCCAGAATGCGTTCAATTTGCCACATTTACTTACATGTTTGATCGCGATCAGATCTTTGTTTTTATTCTAGAAAACTGGACTTATTTTTAATGCTTTAAAGGGCATATATCATGCTATTCTTAGGCCTTTAAGAGTAACTATATCCATATAGATGATCATATATTACAGTTGGTACACAAAATAACTAATTATTATGGGTGCCGCCCATTTTATGACATCCTCCGAGAGCCGGCCTCGGCAGCGTGTCTGCGTTTCGTCCATGAAAACAGACATCTGAACGTTTGCAATGATGGATGTACACATTGCACATATAAAATGAAAGCGTTTTGCAGAGCACCGCTAGCTCCATGGAGGAAGTGGGTGAGTGTGTTGACCAAGGGCCGTTCTGGCAGTGCAGACTCTTCCTGGAAGGGGTTGTTCTCACTTGTCTACATCACAATGTGAAGACACGCTCGTTATCGTGGATTGGGAGGGGCTGGTGCTCAGACAGCAGGGTTTTAGAGGAATTCTCAGGGATGTGTGAATTGAGCAAAATACATCTTTGGGGGGTGTTTATTAGGGATATTAACATTATAAGACACTTGGAGGCTGAAAAAAGTGGATTTTTCATGAGATAGGCCCTATAAGACATGTGTACTCTAACATTGCGGATTTCACCTATTGTGGGTTATTTTTAGAAAATAAATCCAAAAATAAATGAGGAAAAAAACTATAGTTGACAAATAAACTTGAAATTGTTCAGATGTCTAGACCCACTCAGGAGCAGCAAGCAGAAGGCTGCAGCAGAAACATGTGCAGGGTTGTTGGAGGGGAACTGACCCGTGGCTCACCAAAGTTCTCCTCTTTGATTTGGGTTCATTGTTAGATTTTTCAATATTTCCCCAAAATCCAGAATTTTGTTTTGCTGTTTTCCTTCAGTGCTCACTCAGGATTGAGTCAGATCATCAGCATTTGACTTCGTCCTCTGGACAATTTTCCGGCTGGGTTAAGGTCTTCACTTATTCATGTGTGGACATATGCTCCAAAAACGTCTAAGGGAATTAGTGTTTTCACTTCATTTGATTGTCAACCTGAGTTCATTTTGTCATGAAAGGACGAGCTCCCATGATGGCTTGGGGTAATGGTTGGTGGTTAACCTTAAGGCCATCAATGATGGACATGTCTTGGATTTTTTCTCTTATCACACAAATTCCTCTTCTCGTGGTGACGAAGGTAAAACAGATGACTTTCATTGCAGACATGCATGCTGGGAGATGTCGCAGTGGCTTCTTCCACTTCGTTACACAGTCAACAGGGCAAAGGAGCATTCAGGACATCAGCGGCGCACTTAGTTTCATCAAATTTACTCAAATGAGCAGGAATGCTGCCATGGTGGCAGATTTAAGACTTAAACATGAGCTCTTCATTGGAATGGTTCCTGGACAATAAGCAATGTTCGTCCCAAAACTCAACCAAACATGTAGCTGCAGGACGGTTAATGGTGTTTAATAGGTGTTTATAGTGTTGCCATGGTAACCCCCCCATGTTTCAGCTACATGTTTTGGGGTTTCTTGGTAAAGCTGGGAAGGCCATTGGCGTGCAGCACAGTGCACATGAGCACACCACCACGCTGCCCCCATGGTTACCATGGTTACACAGCAGTAGGAATGCAGGTTAAGGTGCTCTGAGGCAGACCGAGCTTAGCTGAACTGCTCTGAGGACATGCGACTGTGGGAGTCATGTGACATACTGACCCCACCCCTCATTTTAATTGAAGTCCAGGTCACACTAAACGCTGTAGCGGAGCAGACTCAATGTGAGGCAGAATGAGCTCTTTTTGTGGACCTACTGAGATGATCTTTGAGGCCATAGGGGGGACAGTGACTTGACATGATGCTTCTCCTGGAAGATCATAAGTATAAGAAGCAAGACTGAAAGTATTAAACTACATTAACTCCAGCTGTGGCAACTGGTGTTTGAGCGACCACTTTCAATGAAGAGTCTACGGAAACGCCCAGAAGTCCATGTTTCAGGCTTCTGCGTTCAAAACTCTTGCATTTACTACACACGTTTTAAAAGTCAGTTCTCAGGCTCTACGTTCAAACTAGGCATTCACTGAACGTACGCAGAAAGGTAAAAAGAAGAAGCCCCCCCGTCCTCTGTGTCCGGTGCTAGTCCAGTGTGAACACCATGGGTTTTCATGAAACTGCGTATAGCGCATTCTCGTCAAACACGTAACACATGCCCAATGTGAACGTAGTATTGTTGTCTGATGCATGCATGTGTTTTTTCTAATTTTACTGTTGGTGTTCTTGTCTTAATGTAAAGCTATGTACACACCAGGCATATGCTGCATGTTCAAGAATGCCCTAAATGTGGATTCTTGAACATGCATTTAGCCCCTGGTGTTTGCACTAGATAAGCAGGGAGGGGCTTCTTTTTCTACAGTTTACTACATGTCCACCACCTACAGTTTGAAGAGGCTTGATCCGAAATATCAAAGCAGTGCAAATCTGGCGAATCTTGAGCCAGCTTTTTCTTTCAAAAATCTGTTTCAATATATGAAAGACTTAGTGTCATAGAAATCCAGCCAGGCGCAAACCACAATTATTAATTCCTCCTTCATGATCAATTTTCAAATGGTTTGCACTTGTATGAATTAAAGGGATGCCATCCATTCTTTACTACCACATCTGAGTCCCTGATTGGTTAAAGTTCAAGTGGTTTTACATTAAACATGCATTTAATGGCAGTTTGTACATGGGGCAGTAAACAGTCATAGAAACTTGTGTAGCTTCACATGAATGCCAGACTTTTGAATGTGGAACGCGCATTTCCATAGACTTTTCACTGGAAGTGGTTTCTTGAAAGTGTGTAAACGTAGCTTAGATGTGACTTTTCAGTCAATAACAATTTTCAATGTTTCATGGAATCACTTTCAAAATGTAATCACTGCTTTACTTTTCAGACATAAGTGTACCTGATCCCTCAAGAACTTTGTATGTTAACTCAGATCATTTGTAAAGCTGTAGAACTGGAGCGGATCGCCCGGAGCGTTGCAGGCTGCAGACGTTGGGAACACTCAAACAGATCTTCTGTTTCACCTCAGCGTTGGGTGGGACCAGGACTTTAGGCGGTCAAAGTTACCTTTTGGAAGTGGACAAACTTGAAGTTTTAGGTGTCAGAGCTTCAAAATGAAGGTTTCATTTGCTCATCTGAAGAAGTTTGATGTGACTGTGCCTGTCAGCGCAATGGGATGGTCTTTACAGGGTTAGATTCAGACCACAAGACGAGGGAGGGCAAAAGCACAAAGCAAGCATCGGATGAAGAATGATACAGAAAGCATGAGTCCAACAAGGATGAGGCAACTTTCTCTTTCTGCTCGTGCACCAGAGTGGCGCGGTTTCAAGCAGGGGGGGCATGTAGAAAGCATCCTGGCCTTAATGAAGAGGACTTTTTCTGGACGGGTCGGTCGAGATGGAGTTTGAAAAATGAAAAGGGAATGCGTCTGACCACCTACAGCTCGAAAACTCCAGCGGACACGAGTGCTCATCCATTGGAAAGTTATGCAGCTTAAGGTAGCACTCCGCGTTAATAGTCAACCTGACAAAAACAGAATGGTGACAGAAGAGTTAAGGCTCAGAATGCTGGGTTGGACCTTTGACTCAACACTTCCTGCTCTCTCTGTCATTACAAACGTCATCTCCGACAATCTGAGCCCAAAAACACTGAAAGACAAACATCTGCAAAAGTTCGGCTGCCTGGGGCCCCACCTCAGCGTGTACATGACTCTGCCGTTGCTCCACAGCCTCAGAAGCCGGTTTGGAGTTGTGATCCAGTGAGCGTCAGATTTTCTGGAATTTCTGAAGAAGGTGTCAGGAATCCATATCTTCCCAACCATGTTGCTGTTGAGCATGAGCAGCTTCATGGAGCTGTTAAACTTCAGCCGGCTGTCGTACCACGTCTGAGCGAAAAAGATGTCAATAGTGTACTCCTGTGGAAGCAGAGAAAACATGAAAGTTCCTCGCCTCATCAGTCCAGTGCAGAGAGATGTCGAGGGGGACATTTGAATGTTTTGCTGCAAGAGCCTCAGAAGCTTCCAGAAGCAGTTTTTCCCAAAAGACCACCAGGTCCAGGATTTCCTGACACTGTTGGAACAGTGTTCCCACCTGCATAGAAGACCTGGCTGCACCCAGTTTCTGCTTTCAGCAGCTGCTCCAAGCTCATGCCTCCTGGCTGGTTCGTGTGAGCCTCCCCAGAGGATCTCCCGTCTCCTCTGTAACAGGAGGGAGACACGTTCTGGGGGAGAAAAGCTTTTTGTGGCTCCAACACACTAATGCGAAACCAAGTCCACTTGTGTGAACATCCACCATGGATGGTTCTGATGCAACCCACCCTGCAAATAGATGGAACTCTTCCTCCAGCTGTCAGTGATGCCAGGACACCACCAAAGTCAGAGAGCAGGTATGCAGTCCTGCTTTACCCTGCAGCACCCGCAGAAGCGCAGAAGAACAATGTGCCTGGATCAGCAGCAGCAGCAGCCGTGAATGCAGAGCTGGCCCTCCAGGGGCCGGCTCGGAATGTCAGCATGAGTGTTAGAGATGCTGCTCTCTGCTCCAGGAGCAAACTCCTGCTGCACTGCAATGCTCCACACTCAGCAGAGAACACAGCCCCGTCAGGAGCCTTCACGGCCAGGTGGGATCCCTGTTCACCCTCTGGGACTACACTGCAAACTGTTTGATCCTTGGAAAAATGTAAAACCTTGTTTATTATATTAAAGATATTTCAGCAGGTTTGAAGTTGTTTAAACGTCTATCTGTTCTACACCTTTCCAAGCTTTTCTCAACATCCTTTGAGCTAAGATCCAGAAATAAGGAAATAAATGTCCTTAAAAAAAGAGTCAGTCCTTTTGCTTCTTACTCTTGACAAGAAAAAAACGTGATTTAGGACTCAAAGAAACAAACTCAAATTACACTGTAATTTTAAAGATGCTATTTTAAAGTTCAATAAAGTTAAACAGGCATGCGTTATTTTGAAAACAAACATGACAGCACATTTCTCCAGATGATGTCAGGAACTCTGCGTTACAACCTCACAAAACCACAAAAGTCAACATTTTCTTGAAAGTTAGTTCCTCCATTGCAAACACAGAAGAAAGGAGGCTCACCATGTTGATGGGGTCCACTGGTCCGATGCTGTTGACGTACACAGCAGTTTCAATCACAGTGGGCCTCACTGAAACACACAATCCCATCACGCAAAGCATCAAATCACGCCCCACAGTGAGAAAATCCTAAAAATGACAAATTCATGACATGTCACAGTCAATATTTACAGAACTACGTAAATAAAAAACTCTCTGGTTTCTCATAGGACTTTTTTGCTGGTTTTCTTCTGTTTCAGGAGTTATGCTGCAAACTTCTTTTGCATTGCTTCTGTGACTAAACTGCTGCCATTCTCTGGACAATCTGAATAAAATACAAATAAAACACATGCAAAAGCAGAGATTTGCAAATACAGTCGTATTGTTGCATTTAATAGGCTAATGGGTCTGATTAAAATTTCACTTGTATGCACGTTTTTAGAAAAGTAAATGTTCCCCCAAAATGTGAAAAGATTCTAACAGTGCTACGTGTTATAGAGATCAGAGTTTTGGTTACAGGAGGAAAATCAATCATTTCTGAGCTTTGTGGTCAAAATGTAACCCGACTTTAAGAGGAAGGATGAGAACAAAATTGGTCCTGGTGTCTGCAGAGAACAGACATCTGAGGAGGCAGCCGCGATGAGTTCCACTAAATACCGAGACAATGACTGATTCAGGTCAGGTCCATGTCGGATTCATATCTGAATCAGGTCTGATTTTGGTCTGTTCTTGATCTGATTCAGGAACAGACCAAAAACAGACCTGATTTTTGGACTGTTCCTGATCTGATCCAGATCTAGTCCATAGCTAGTTTCCTCTAATGATCCTCTTGGCTCTGCTGGTGTGAAAGATCACCTGAACTCTGGTCTGGATCAAACAAAAGAACTCTGGCCATCTTGGGGGTCTTAGTTCTCCTGCAGGTGAATTCTGGTGGGGTTCACTGTAGTGTGAATGCAGATGGACTTTCCAGGAAGCAAACAGATGAACGGACCTGAGCTTTGTGCACGACAGGAACCAGCTGTTGTGATGGGAATCAAACCAGGACCAATTAATGTTGCTCTGATTCCTAGAGGTGGGTTTCTCCTGGTGTAAGGTTACATTCCGAGAACACATTAATGTTCATGATCTAGACCAGGGGTCTGAAACCTTTAACACTTGAAGAGCCATTCAGGTGGATTTTTCACTGACACAAAAAGACTAAACACACTTTGAATTTTGTTCAATAATATACAGTCCACCTTACATTCTAGTTAAGTAGGAATTCTGGCTGTGGTATTCTGTAGTATACACAAACATCTGTCAACGTGTTCAACTTTGGTCAATTAAAAATCTGGATGGTTTGTTGGAGCATTATGGGTAGTGTAGTCATGAGCCTGGTGGAGTGATATGCTTCAGCTGTCTGTGAATGAGTTGAATGAAGTTTGACTCATCTGAGTGTTTTGTTTCATTTGATGCACAGTATAGTAAAAAAATATATTTCATTTTGTTTATTTTGTTTATTTTATTTTTTTTTTTTTTAAATTAAATTAAAAATATTTTGTGATTCTTCAGAGAGCCCCAAAGTCAAAGGGCTCTGGAGCAGCAAGTTGCAGACCACCTCTGGACTCAAACGGTTAGTAAACCTTGTTTTAGACTAAATCCTCTCTGGACGACAGGCGCAATGAAACTCTTGGATGAATTTCAAAGTTAAAAATGGAGAGTTTTTTGGCCATTTTTTTTCCATGTAGACTTGCCTCCGATGTCGGGTCGAAGCTTGTTGTCGTAGCCCTGTAGCAGCTTATTCAGAATCAGAGTCACGTCGCTCTCGTAGACCTTTGGTGATAAAACCCAGGTCTTGTTTATGGGCACATCTTCATAGTCATCGTCCTCCTGTTTGCTGGGGCTGATGGCTGAACTGTGGAGGAACGACAGCACAGAACAAATGAGCTTTTACTGTCCCAGACAAAACACTGAGCTGGTAAAAGCACAGACATCCTTCAAGGATCCATATAGTCAATGCTTCCTTTTAGAATTGGTTTGTATGTTTAAAGACAGATTTCTTTGTCTTTCAAAGAGACAAATACAGGTGAGCTTCTGCTTACAAAGCATGAAAGAGCGTACGTACCAGAGGCTCCAGAGAACCGCCATGTGAAACTGCAGTTTTGAGGCCCACCAGGAAAAAAACTCAGCTGTTTTTTTGCTGACTTGTTTTTTTGTGGAACAGCCTCAGATTTCAGAACAATAGCAGGCGGCTGCGTTTGAACATCAATCTTCATCTACAACAGTGATATCAATAAAATCTATCATCCTTAAAGCCATTTTACACAGGTGTCTTCATTTTAAAAACTACAAATAAATACATTTTATAAAACGTATCTGCAAACACAGAAGTTTAATGTCAAGCAGTGTCCGTTGCAGCATTTCATGACCACATGAAGTCACCCTGGACCGCGCTAACCAACTTCACCAGGATGGATGAGAGGATGAAAACGCGGCTTTTCTGGGGGGCAAATCGCATCTCTAGCGTTGCAGATCAGGGGGTTTCAGATGTTTCTCTGAAAACATCTAAAGGATTAGTGATCAACCGCCAGAGCGCAAGCGTGAGCGTGCGCCGGAGAGCGGGGAGATGTTGCTCTGCGGTCGGTTCTGGTATCAGCCGTGTTCGGCGTTCAAGGAACGCTCCAGCTAACCCCGCACGCCCGCGCTGTGGATGGGGGCCCTGCTGTTCCCCTGCACGCTCAGCCGTGATCCCGCATGGGGGGGTGGGGGTGGAGAGGCGGTCCGCAGCTTCAGCGTCACCGCCGAGACACTGCGGCTCCGTGGAGCAGCGGACTCACCAGAAACCGAGCAGCGCCACCAGCAGCCAGGGCTTCATATCTCCGTCCCGCAGCCCGGAGAAGACCCGCATCTTCATCCCCCACCTGGAAGCAGGTGTGACGCGCGTTTGACCCGCTAGAATGGCTACAGAGGGCGCGCGGGATGCGCACCCATGCCAACTGTGCGTGTGACAGAGTGCGCGTGCGCAGAGTGGTGGAGGCTGGATCCAGACCCCTGGTTGCAGCTGCGTGAGTCTGCGGTTCCGCCTACTTGGTGGAGCTGGAGATGCTGCGCTTGGCAAATGGGCGGGACTGCCGAGCACATGCGGCGCCTTGCTCAAGGGCACCTTGACAGAGCCTCACTTAAAAAGTCTCATGACAACATCTGCGGGATGTGCAGTAAAACCTATCTGATCAGATATTCTCCCTGGATGGTGTAAATATAGCCTCCAATCCCACCGTTAGAAACCTGGGGGTTTTATTTGATCAGGATTTATCATTTAAGGCTCACATTTCACAGGCTTGTAAAACTGCATTTTTGCATCTACACAATACTTCTAGGATCAGAAACATATTATCTAGAAGTGATGCTGAAAAACATACATTTGTTACATCTTGGCTGGATTACTGTAACTCTCAAAGTTCTCTAAAAAGTCTTCAGTTTGTTCAAAATGCAGCAGCTAGATTGGACAGGCTTATTGCCAGGCCAGTAATCAGAGAATAATTAACTTGATTTCCTACCTCACCTACTGTAATGAAGTTTGGGGTAATAATTATAATTTTCATTCCATCCATGACACACACTTCTCCGTGGAGCTAAGCAGAGGGAAGATGGTTTGATGAACTGGGCCATGACAGCCTATTCCCTCTGTTTAGTGGGTTTCCATGCACTGAGATTAGATTAATAATATATTTATTGTGACATTCTAATTGTAGATTCTCTGCTACTGTTATTATTATTACTGTCAACTATCTGTGCCACATTCCTGCTCTTATCATTAACATGTTTGAATTAAATGTCAATTCCAGTTAGTTGCTAGGAGGCTACTAGAAGTTAGAAGCTGGTGAAAGTATGGTCCACTGGGGTTCTGTCCTCTATTACTTCTCTCCTCTATTCTTTATCATTTACCCAGTACTATATTTTATTTAGTTCATCATGCCTCTGTTTGGTGCAGTGTGATTCATATGTTGTCCCTCTTTCCCACTCCCATCCAAATGGATTGTCTGTGCTCTTGTCTTTGGCTGTGGTCCTCGCCTCTGGCCTGTCTCGCACTCCCAGCTGTTCCACAGTTTCCTCTGAAGCCCATCTGTCACACTATTCATACATGCAGTTGTAATATAAACATGTACTTGTTTTTCAAACATGTAGTTGTAGAATTAGATAATCTAATCTTCTTTAACAGTTCTAGCACATCGCCTGTCCATCCTGGGAGAGGATCCCTCCTTCATGTGGACATCCCTGAGGTTTTTTTTTTTTTTTTTCCCCAAGATAGAGCTTTTTTTATGAGTTTTTCCTCACTTAAAAGGAGGGTCTAAGGGGAGTGTGGTTGCTGCCTCCACTGCCACCACATCAGGCCAGTAATCTGAACCAAACACTCACCTGACATTACGCACACACCTTTAGATGTTTCTTTTCAAACACAAGATACATTTGTATGGTTTGAAATGTGAAATTTATTGACCGTTTTTAAGCTTTATTTCAATTTGCTTCCATAAATGTAATGTTGTGGTTTTTTTTGAGTTACCAGTGCTGGGAGGGACCTTATGTGGCTGCTGCTGCCATCTGCTGCTGGAACCAAGTCAAGCCTGACACAAGAAAGTATGCCAGTCAGCAGAGGCCTTAAATGCAGCAGGCCCCTAACTGGACTGAACCATTGCCCGGGGGAGGAGAAATTCTTTGTGTTGAAGTTGGGTTGTCTAAAAATGGATTTAGTTTCAAATCTACTTGATGATCATTAGTTTCATTATTTTTCTAGGTTAATTTATCATAGGATGGAGAAGTTAAATTTGTGTTTGTTGTTTTTGTAGTTTTTCTTAGTCTTTTTCAGTTCCTCCTTGAGTGTCTAGGATTGATCAGCCACTATCTATGTTCCCTTGTATTTCCAATTAGTTAGGTCATTTTATCTATTCTGTTGCCCTCCTATTTAAAGCTTCAGTTATTTTTGTTACTTTGACCTTTTTTGAAGGGCCATTTTGGTTCATTTAGACATCTTTTGAAAATAAGTGTAAATATTTTGGATACCGCTTTTTGCTATTCTTGCCTTTTATTGCTCGGCCCACCATAGGCAGGAATGCCAGTTTAACTTAGTCTCTTCAGTTTTACCAACCAGCTATTGTTTATATTTTATGGCTGACTTTATGAGCATAAATAGCAGAGTGAAGCCCATTGAGATGGCTATAGTTATGATAATGGGCTATATACATAAAATGAAATTTAATTCAAACAAAGCATGGATGGAAAGAAGAAAGAAGATGGAGGCAAGAAAACAACACAATATGACAAACACACGAGCTCATGCTTTCAAACATAAACGTTTAGGCTAAGAAAAAAAGGAGACCTCACAAAAATCACAACACAAAAAACTCATGTAAACAGCTGAAAATAACACCCCCCCCCCCCCCCCCCCCCCAGTGAAAGGGCAAAGAAAAAGATCAAGAATCAACAAATAACATTTAAATGTAATATTAAAACATTTGGCTAATTGACTTGAGTTTAATAAAGAATCTGAGCACATTCAGACACAGAAGCAATTTTTCCTTATTATTTCTTGTTGCTTCAAATATGATTGAGTGTGAAATGCTTTAATCTTGCAAAAAAAAAATTCTGCTTTCCCTGAAAAGCATTTTTTATGTCCTTATAACATCTAAATCAACAAATACACACGTAACTTTTGACATGAATATTCAGTGTGACTTAATATTTTTAATAAACTTAATGTGAGTTAATAAATACAGTATATGTAAGCGGGTAATAGGGCTGTCACCAACAATTATTTTAAAAGTTGATCAGTCACCGAAATTTCTTTGATTAGTCAACGATTATTTTTAACAAAAGATGATAGTGTGGGTACCAACCATGGAGGTTCGCGTCATGTATGGTACCACTAGTGCTCAGTATATCCATTCACAGAAATAGAAATGTACATATATAGTTAATGAATTTCAGTTTCACTTTATGAAATATAAAGTATGGTCCATCTGCCCTATGCAGAACAAAAAAAGTCACAATTGGGTCACAAGTTAAAGGGTTCCTGATCCCTGAACTAAATCATTGTCTAAACTTCCCATAGAAGTAGGAATCAAGAAATAATTTAATGAACATGGGTTTGATTTTATTTCAATTAGTAAACACTAAAATATTCTACAATATTTGTTCCTTCATTAGTTTGTAAAAGTGACTCAGATGGCAACCAGGTTCCCAATCATGTCTTCCAATTTTCAACCAATGACAGAGGTCTTATTTCTTTTAAAGACACATTTAGGATGTTCTATTCTCTGAACTATTTGGTTCAGTTCTTACTGTCAAAATCTCACTACACCTTTTTAGGCCATTTATTTATAACATGTAAGTACTACTAATTACACAGTGTTATATTTTTCAATTGGCTTTATAATAATTTCGACTTTTTTTTAATCTAACAGCAGCACCTGTTCATTCTCTAAACCGTCTTATCCCTTTTGAGGTCACTGGGCTGCCAAAGCCAGCTACTCATGGGTGAAGGTCACTCATCAGACTGGTCACCAGTCTGAGGACTGTCAGGCTCAGCACTTTAAATGGGATTTTTATGCATTTTACATGTTTGTATATGTTACACTGTAAAATGTTGTGTTTTTCTTCAGTAGCTTTGAGACCGTTTCACCACCTCAAACCACTTCAGAGTAATACTCACAGTTGAGGACTATTGGGCTCAGCACTTCAGATTGGTTTTTGAGGCATTTTACTTTAAAAAAAATTATAGTGTAAAATTTTGTGTTTTGGTCTCAAAGAATACCCCCAAATTTTACACTATAAAATGTATTTTAAAAAAGTAAAATGCAATAAAATCCAATTTAAATTGCTGAGCCCCACAGTCCTCAATGGAGATTATTATCCTAAAGTGGTTTGGGGTCAGTTGGTGAAACGGTCTCAAAGCTATTGAAGAAAAACCCTGAAAATCTGTCGAATTTCTAATATCCAACTAACTTCACCTCGGTAACTGGGAGTGTCTAACAAAAATAACACCCTCATATGAACTAAACACTCACCAGTTCCCCGTTACAGTCTCACATAGCGGTTCCAACAGCCCTGCCAGTCCTGGCAAATGCAACCACAGCTCGTCTGACTTCCCTAAACAAAGTCGCTGCACATGCCCCTTTATTAATACCAAGTGTCGCGAGAATTTTTTTTTACAATTCGAACACCGCCATGTTGAAGCCAGATGACGTCAGTAAGCAGTCGGTCTGAGTCATCGTTTCTAAGGCAACCACTCTCGCCAATCAAGAGTGAGCTTGTTGGAAAGACATACTCCTACCACTTGAAAGCAGGTTTGGGAGAATCTGTGAAACGTTTTAAACGTGAGATCACATAATTTTACAGAGGCATCTGATTAGTCAGTTTATAGCTTCAATATCTTGAAGTACAGAAATAAAGTAATTAAAAATTAGGATTGTTCAGAACGTGTTAAGAAAAAGGTATCAACAAAAAAATGTTTACTTTGATTAGTAGAATACGTGTTCATTTAGAAGCCTATGGGATTTTGGCTTCTTGGCACCAGCAGGTACTTCCTGTTTGGAACCCAATCCAGTTTTCACATACGGTTAGTGGTTTGTACCATCAACCTTCAAATTTCATACAGTTTCACAGGAAACATTATTCCTGGTCCTGGACCAGAGTCTGGTTGGATGTAATCAGACTGAAAATGTGTTCCGGATTGTCGGTGTGAACCTCGCCTTTGGCTCTTCCTGCTCCTGTATTTGGCTGTGACCTCGCCTTTGGCTCTTCCCGCTCCTGTCTGTGGCCGTGACCTCGCCTTTGGCTCTTCCCGCTCCTGTCTGTGGCCGTGACCTCGCCTTTGGCTCTTCCCGCTCCTGTCTTTGGCCGTGACCTCGCCTTTGGTTCTTCCCGCTCCTGTCTTTGGCCGTGACCTCGCCTTTGGCTCTTCCCGCTCCTGTCTTTGGCCGTGACCTCGCCTTTGGCTCTTCCCGCTCCTGTATTTGGCCGTGACCTCGCCTTTGGCTCTTCCCGCTCCTGTCTGTGGCCGTGACCTCGCCTTTGGTTCTTCCCGCTCCTGTCTTTGGCCGTGACCTCGCCTTTGACTCTTCCCGCTCCTGTCTTTGGCCGTGACCTCGCCTTTGGTTCTTCCCGCTCCTGTCTTTGGCCGTGACCTCGCCTTTGGCTCTTCCCGCTCCTGTCTTTGGCCGTGACCTCGCCTTTGGCTCTTCCCGCTCCTGTCTTTGGACGTGACCTCGCCTTTGGTTCTTCCCGCTCCTGTCTTTGGCCGTGACCTCGCCTTTGGCTCTTCCCGCTCCTGTCTTTGGCCGTGACCTCACCTTTGGTTCTTCCCGCTCCTGTCTTTGGCCGTGACCTCACCTTTGGTTCTTCCCGCTCCTGTCTTTGGCCGTGACCTCACCTTTGACTCTTCCCGCTCCTGTCTTTGGCCGTGACCTCGCCTTTGGCTCTTCCCGCTCCTGTCTTTGGCCGTGACCTCACCTTTGGTTCTTCCCGCTCCTGTCTTTGGCCGTGACCTCACCTTTGACTCTTCCCGCTCCTGTCTTTGGTCGTGACCTCACCTTTGACTCTTCCCGCTCCTGTCTTTGGCCGTGACCTCACCTTTGACTCTTCCCGCTCCTGTCTTTGGCCGTGACCTCACCTTTGGTTCTTCCCGCTCCTGTCTTTGGCCGTGACCTCGCCTTTGGCTCTTCCCGCTCCTGTCTTTGGCCGTGACCTCACCTTTGACTCTTCCCGCTCCTGTCTTTGGCCGTGACCTCACCTTTGACTCTTCCCGCTCCTGTCTTTGGCCGTGACCTCACCTTTGACTCTTCCCGCTCCTGTCTTTGGCCGTGACCTCGCCTTTGGCTCTTCCCGCTCCTGTCTTTGGCCGTGACCTCGCCTTTAGCTCTTCCCGCTCCTGTCTTTGGCTGTGACCTCGCCTTTGGCTCTTCCTGCTCCTGTCTGTGGCCGTGACCTCGCCTTTGGCTCTTCCCGCTCCTGTCTTTGGCCGTGACCTCGCCTTTGGCTCTTCCCGCTCCTGTCTTTCGCCGTGACCTCGCCTTTGGCTCTTCCCGCTCCTGTCTTTGGCCGTGACCTCGCCGTTGGCTCTTCCCGCTCCTGTCTTTGGCCGTGACCTCGCCTTTGGCTCTTTCCGCTCCTGTCTGTGGCTCTTCTCGCCGTTGGCTCTTCCCGCTCCTGTCTTTGGCCGTGACCTCGCCTTTGGCTCTTTCCGCTCCTGTCTGTGGCTCTTCTCGCCGTTGGCTCTTCCCGCTCCTGTCTTTGGACGTGACCTCGCCGTTGGCTCTTCCCGCTCCTGTCTTTGGACGTGACCTCGCCGTTGGCTCTTCCCGCTCCTGTCTTTGGACGTGACCTCACCTTTGGCTCTTCCCGCTCCTGTCTTTGGACGTGACCTCGCCGTTGGCTCTTCCCGCTCCTGTCTTTGGACGTGACCTCACCTTTGGCTCTTCCCGCTCCTGTCTTTGGCCGTGACCTCGCCATTGGCTCTTCCCGCTCCTGTCTTTGGACGTGACCTCACCTTTGGCTCTTCCCGCTCCTGTCTTTGGCCGTGACCTCGCCTTTGGCTCTTCCCGCTCCTGTCTTTGGCCGTGACCTCGCCGTTGGCTCTTCCCGCTCCTGTCTTTGGCCGTGACCTCACCTTTGACTCTTCCCGCTCCTGTCTTTGGACGTGACCTCGCCGTTGGCTCTTCCCGCTCCTGTCTTTGGACGTGACCTCGCCGTTGGCTCTTCCCGCTCCTGTCTTTGGACGTGACCTCGCCGTTGGCTCTTCCCGCTCCTGTCTTTGGCCGTGACCTCGCCGTTGGCTCTTCCCGCTCCTGTCTTTGGCCGTGACCTCGCCTTTGGCTCTTTCCGCTTTTGTCTGTGGCTCTTCTCGCCGTTGGCTCTTCCCGCTCCTGTCTTTGGACGTGACCTCACCTTTGGCTCTTCCCGCTCCTGTCTTTGGCCGTGACCTCGCCGTTGGCTCTTCCCGCTCCTGTCTTTGGCCGTGACCTCGCCTTTGGCTCTTTCCGCTCCTGTCTGTGGCTCTTCTCGCCGTTGGCTCTTCCCGCTCCTGTCTTTGGACGTGACCTCACCTTTGGCTCTTTCCGCTCCTGTCTGTGGCTCTTCTCGCCTTTGGCTCTTCCCGCTCCTGTCTTTGGACGTGACCTCACCTTTGGCTCTTCCCGCTCCTGTCTTTGGCCGTGACCTCGCCTTTGGCTCTTCCCGCTCCTGTCTTTGGCCGTGACCTCGCCTTTGGCTCTTCCCGCTCCTGTCTTTGGCCGTGACCTCGCCTTTGGCTCTTCCCGCTCCTGTCTTTGGCCGTGACCTCGCCTTTGGCTCTTTCCGCTCCTGTCTGTGGCTCTTCTCGCCTTTGGCTCTTCCCGCTCCTGTCTTTGGACGTGACCTCACCTTTGGCTCTTCCCGCTCCTGTCTTTGGCCGTGACCTCGCCGTTGGCTCTTCCCGCTCCTGTCTTTGGACATGACCTCACCTTTGGCTCCTCCAGCAACCCCAGCTGTTTCCATAACTCCTACTGGATGAAGCCCATCTGCTACACTACTCAGACATTTTGTTTATTTAAATATTCAGCTGTTATCTTAACTTGTAGCTGTTTATCTAGATGTGTTTGTTTATTAGACATTTACTTGTTTTTCAACTATGTAGTTACAGAATGAATTAAGCTCACTTTTCTTTAATAGTTTTTCCTCATTTTTGAGTTTTTCCTCACCGCGAAGGAGGGTGTAAGGACAGAAATGTTTGTTCAGCTTAGTCTGTTTTATAACGAGCTATTGTTACTTTTACATGTTTAATAATTATTTTTGCTTCTTGCAATATATTCATAATCAGTCCAATGAGACGGCTATGGCTGTAATATTGGTCTATATAAATAAAATTGAATTGATTTGAAAATTGAAGCCTATGACAGTATTTATTGGACCTCAGGGAAGCAAAAAGCTTCGCTTCCTGCACAACTCTGGAAAAACAATCCTGTTCAAAATCCACTTTTGGTTCTGCTGAAGAGCAATGATTCTAAGATGAATCAAGAGTCTTGATTGTGACTTACTTCCAGTCAAGAAAGAATGAGAAATGTTCTGTTCACTGATTTAGAAAACAATAACAGACAAAAAATAACTTGTTTTCTTGGTTGCAATATTATTTCTTGCAGTTCTTGTTGACTAAAAAGAACTTTGTAAATTACAGGTATATGTTTCCATAAATAAGAATAAAACAAACAGGATAAGTTGATTCTGTATAAACAGATGAATTCTGTTACCATAGCAACATTTCAACTAGAGTTTATTTTAAAAACCAGTAACTGCTAACAGTCTGGTGACCTGAAGGAGAGATCTCTGTAGTTTGTGACCAGAAAAAAAGGTGAGAATTTTAAGTTTCTTTTTCGATAAAGTTGTCAAACTAGCTTATTTACAAGTTCATCTCGAATGTTAGGTCTTTAAAAAAAAAAAAAACAGACTAAGCTGAATTTGGGACGTTCCCAAGAGCAAAGTGATGTCTGTTTTCTCATTTCTTATTTTATGTGACCCAAACCAAGGAAGGCAGAACTCAAGGCAGCGACCCTTTCGGTTTGACTTTTAAAAAGCAGGAGATAAAGTTGAGGATTCTCAGGAAGAGTTTGGCCTGTTGTGATGTCTTCTGAAGAGGTGGGTGGAACGTGAATAGTGTTCAGAATAAAAAGGTTCTGTTAAATCTGTAGTTGTGCTTTTGAGTACACCAGTAATCAGCAGGACCAAAGTGCAGAGCCTTATGGCTTAGCTGGAAATGAAGGAGCCAAGAGTTTTTGATGCAGGCAGAAGAGGCAGAGAAGGTTCTCTTATTTTAGATTCTACAAAGTGGCTTCAAAAAAGACGACGGAGTAAACTAAACCAACTGCATTTATCACACATAGTTTACATAGTGTCACACTTAAAAGCCTTAATTAAAAAAAACAACCTTTTTATCCAGTTGCCTTATGGATGAATTCGGGCGAAAACAAGGTTGGGTCCACAGGATCCAGTTGGTCTCAGAAAGAGGGTAAATGGCTGTGACTCTGCCTGCTTTAAAGATTGATGGTTGATGTTGTGTTAACAGACTATGATGTCCAGACTCCTGAGTCATGAGGAAGAAGCAGCAGTCAGAGACCAGCAGCTGGATGGAGCCCCCAAGACTGTAAAGAAAGCTCACCAATGTCAGCAGTGTGGGAAGAATTTCAGCCAGTTAGGAGGCTTGAAATGTCACCTGCTCATCCACACCGGGGAAAAGCCTTTTCCCTGTGGCCAGTGTGGGAAGCGGTTCAGGAAGAAGGGGCAACTGACAAGCCATCAGCGCACCCACACAGGTGAACGACCTTTCACCTGCAGGGACTGTCAAAGGAGTTTCAGGGAAATGGGTCACCTGATACGTCACCAGAGCATCCACTCGTCTGAGGAGCCGTTTGTCTGCCGGGTGTGCAGGAAGAATTTCAGGCTAGAGTTGTCTATGAAGCGTCATGAGAAGATTCACCAGAAAGAAACGCTTGTTCTCAAGAGCAGAAAGCTGAGGAGGCAGCTGCTGTACAACACCTAGCCTCTTGGAGGGAACGTCAGGAACGCTTGGAGCCTCTTCTTCTGAACACAGAACAGCAGCAGAAAGAAACAAATGTCTCAATAAACACCTGCACCAGTTTAAGTAAAGTGTGGAGCATTTCTCTGCAACAGGGAAACAATTCAGTTTTAAATACGGCAGCATGTTAAGTGGAGCGCCCCCTGGAGGACAGGAGACTAGAGTGCTTTTTTTTGTTTGTTTTTTTGTCTGCAGGTTGTGGAGATTTAATCCTGAAATGATTTTGACTCCATCAGGAATCAACAGTGAATGAGGTTTGGTGATAATGTTGTAGCCTGGAAATATTACATTTATTTACTTTAATGTAGATAGTATCCAGGTGAAATATTTCAGTAGAATGTGCAAATTCATCTCTCGTAGCATTGTTAATGGCCTATTAGAGGGACTGCAGACCCCATACTGATCATGCATGTACTGCTTTCAGTGGTCTGGGGCTTAAAGTCTCACTCCAATCTTCTTTTGATTGCTTTTCAATCCGTTCCCCACTGGTATTTTAATTATGATGCCTTTTTTTCCCAAATAATTTACCCAAAGAATTGAGGGCAGGATTGTTGGCATAGAGCAACCCCGCCTCCCCTTCCTGTCAGTTATTGCTGAGAGATCTCAGTTTACATGCTCAGGTGCATGTATTACAGGTGCAACAACTATTTCAATAAGGAGAGAACTGAGATTGAGATATTTAATTGAAAATGATACTGAACTATGTTCAGTCAGTTCTTTGGCAGTTGGGCTGTTGACATCTTTCATGCCAGTGAAGATCTTAGACCAGGTGAAGAGACCCCCAGAGCCCCGACATTTCAAGCCCCGCTGATGGTGGTTGAGATGGACCGGGCTCAACCGAAAAGCCAGGAGGAGAACAGGCGGAAAAGGGCCAGCACAATGATGTGTTGAATCGAAGAGCCAGGAGGAGACCGGTGCGGAGATGGACCAGTGAAATGTTTGGGATGGGAATAAACAAACTTTACTGAATTTAAAGGTAGGGATTTGAGCACTTCAGCTATTGGCTCAGAGTGGAGACCCACTGGTGACGTAAGGAATGATAATGAACTCCCAGCTGCATGCGATGAGATAGATCTTCCTTATTGAAATTGTGCCAAAGCTTCAGAACGAGCAGTATTGTAGCCATCCGGTTGTACAGTTTTAAGCCAGATCCCAGCTCAGAT
The DNA here is from genome assembly GCA_014656515.1 of Oryzias celebensis. Taxonomy (NCBI): domain Eukaryota; kingdom Metazoa; phylum Chordata; class Actinopteri; order Beloniformes; family Adrianichthyidae; genus Oryzias; species Oryzias celebensis. The sequence goes on along the minus strand of BNCR01000005.1, from coordinate 30,038,797 downwards.
AAGGAAAACAAAAACCTACATGAGTCTAGTGATCTACAAGTAGACGCATCAGAATGATGTGAAAGAGGGAGCTTGTGGCCTTGCACAGATTTGATTTAAAGAATAAAAAAGCCATTTTAAGCTTAATTTAATGTATCTATGTCCTACATCATCAGAAAAGTGCCTCAAGAGCATGTTAAAAAACACAATTTTCATGAAAGAGGCTCATAAAGATCAGCGTTTTTTTCAGACTTAATATTTCCATCAGGCACTCTAATCATGACGGAGGTGACAGAACTTTGTTTTTGTGAACAGTTTCTCTGAATAAAAAACCAAAGGGAAGGAGTATTTATGCCTTTAAACATTATGCGTCTAAACACAAAGATAAAGCAAGAAAAACATGTTGAAAATGAAATCATGACATTATTCTTAGATTTTACACAAAGTCAAGATAAACCAAGGCTGCTGTCTGTGGGAGTGGCTTATCTGACATTTCTTTTATGATTTAGTCAAATAAATATCTAATCAACAAAATGTTTATTTATCTGTGGTGACTGCAATGTCCAGTGGGGTGTGCATGTACATGTTTACTAGCATTAACATTTAGCTCTCTGACACTTTTATAATGTTTTTCTTCCTCTTTACTTCCAGATTACAGAATTTCTGACCCATACTGACTAGAAACAAAACCATTGGTCTGCAGTTCGTGCTTTCATCTTCTGGGTGGTGTAAGGTGAGGTCTTCTCCCAGGTAGATGGAAGCATCACTGAAGTCCAGCTCTGGAAGAGACGTGTTTGTTTGAGGAGACTGAAATAGTCTACAGGGTCTAAAGGGTCAGAAAACCCAGAAAATTCTTGTCATTTCTTGGTTTTTGATTTCTTAAGCGGCAACTAACATATTTAACAGGGAGCTTCATGAATGAAAAGGATCAGGTATGTGATCGAGCAAAATGTGTGAGGAAAGCAACCACTATGAGGAGTTTGGCAGCTGAAGATAAAACAATTCTGCAAATTCACACAGTAAATTGAGTTGACCAGAGTTTGCTCCGCCCAAAGATGGACAGAAAGAGTGAGGAAAAGAACCTTTAGGAGCTAAAGCGGCAACTTTTGTGTGTCAGGAGCAGTTGATGTGACTTTCCTCCTCCTTCAGCACATCAGGAGGTCAAGAATAGGAGGTTGCTCCAAAGTAATTTGCTTTTTTGGTTTTGAAAAAATGTAAAAAAAACAAATGAAATGTAGCCACTGCTTTTCACACATATATATGTATATTTATGAGCTGTCATCCATTTTCTCCCTTTGCTACTGAATACAACGTGACTACATTGATTTCATTGGTTTAAAAGAAAGATCCTCCTTTTTTTTAAGACATAATGTTTCCATCAGGCACTCTAGTCATGAAGTGTGTCTTTAAAATGGTTTGTTTAAGTCCATATAGAATGCAGCAGTTTCGGCCTTCTCCTCCTCCTCCTAAGTTTGGCCCAAAAACCTGTCACTGCTTGTTGTTCTCCATATTTCTTTAACTCGGTTGGTTGTATAGTTTTTATAATAATTTACTTAGTCAAATAAGACTTCTTTTACAGTGTTTAAGGTGATCACCAAAAAGAAAAAAATAACATTTTTTATGGGTGCAACATTTCATTTTGACTATGATTGATACATATAATTTTGTGGTTCCTGGTCAGATTAATAGTCAACATCAATATTGGTTCATTTTGTTTGATCTGCTTTACTGACCTAAATGGATCCAGAAGTTCTTGAGCCAAAACTTCAACCAGTGTGACTCAAAGATAGTACTCACCTGGTACTGAACAGTGCAGGTGAAGTTTTCCAGATTCCTTGTATTTCTTGCAAGATAATCAAGGGCAACTTAAAAGTGTACAAACAAACAAGTAAACAAGAATGAATGTCAAATCATCATTCACATTTTAGTTTGATACATTTCAGTCCACTGTTGTTTTTTTACATCAAAATAATCCAAAGGAAACATTATTAGAATATTCCAGCACATTGTATGCTCACATGTCTTTGATAAATTCAAAGTGTTTCCACACATTAGACCGGAATGATGGTTGATCAGTTTTACTGCATAACGTGTGTGGTCCACTGTGATGCACTTCGTTATTTTTACATCATAGTAAAATAAACCTAACATGTCTCTGCCTCAATCCTAATGGAATATCAATATAATGCATTTCGTTTGGAAACGATTTTTAAATGGCATAGATCGATTTGATGAACAACTTGCCTCCACACAGATTGATCTGGTTGGATGATAGAAATAGTGATCAATTTATCGCTTTATCGTTACGCCTCTATTAATTTTGCAAGATTTGTTGTGCATTGTTCAGTGCATTTTCACTGTAGCATATCTTCTGTGTAAAGAATGAAAGTGTGCTGCAATAAAACAGTTGTTTGTTTGCTTGATTTTCCTTTCTTTTTATTGTAAAGTGAAGAGTGGAAACAACACGTTTGACTTGTTTCGTTACTTCAGAGCAGCGTTGATAATCCCTGCAGTGCAGGAACAAACGTGCCCGCTAACAGCAGCAGTGAAATCCACATTTCTACAGCGCATCGAGCGCGCGCGCCGCCTTCATGGACTTTAACTGCATTTTACTGGAGGGCGGTTAAGCTAAAGGACACGAACACACGCGCAGCCACGCGCACGCCACGCGCTCGTCCTCCAGAGGTGCAGCAGCCTTGTGCACGCCCCCGCTCTCAGTCAGTGCACGCGCAGTCACAGTGGAGACAGAGGTTGTAAACATGGCGGCGGACGGAATGGTGCTCACCAACCACGACCATCAGACCCGCGTGGGAATTTTGACAGGTGAGGGCACGGCTCGATTTAAGACGTGGATCCGAACCGCACAGCCGACTTGTTCGGTGTTCGGGGCGGCGGACGGACCGAGTCACGAACCGAGCTGTCACCGCTGCAGAGCTAGCCTGCTTAGCCACCGTGCTAACCGGTTGTGTGCCGGGGTCCCGGTTGGGTCCAGCTGTTGGGATGTTCTGTTGGGTTTCAGGTGCAGACAGGTTAATAGCCGGGACGACCGGCGTCCGGTTCGGATGTGTTTTTAACCGTAAACGCCAGAGCAGCGCGGTTTAATGTGGGATCAAGGCGGATGGAACGGCGGCCTGGCCCTTCAAAATAAGAGCAAAAGTGTTTGGCAGCTTTTAGCTGTGATATAAAAACCCATCCGGGGCATTTAATTTGAAGGCGGGAGCGCCTCTGTTCCGGTGAATGCCTCTGGCTTGAACCGCTGTGAATCCGCGCCGCGCCGACATGAGCTGCATTATTCATATCCCGCTGCAGAGCCGCCGTTCAGCTTGCAGCCTGCTTTCCCGTTTTTTCGTGTTTGACAGTATCGCGCTTCTTTCAGCGCAGAAACGGCAGCTGGCTTTTTTAACTGAACGTTAGCCTGCAGCGCCGAACCTGCCTTAGTTCTGCCGATTCCGGGTCGTGCAGAGGAGGGCTGGGACCAGAGTACGGCGGCGTGTCAGCTGACAGTCAGCCATGAAGGCGGAGACGTGAGAGTCATGCTGAAGAGCCTGAAGCAGGTGGCTGTCACACACCTGACCTGAAAAATGACTAACTGTCTTCATCAGGAAGGAGAAGCTTCAACCTCAGAAACCAAGACCGAAGGTTCTGCAGGAAGACAAGGCTTGTCTCTGAGAGAACAGGAAAACCTGCACAGGGACAATTCAATCCTCTCCTCTGTGTTCAATTGTGGCACTTTGACACTTGTAGGGCAGACACACACCATCCTCTTATAGGCAGCTGTGAAAGTTCACTGGAGAACTCTGGTCCTTCTGAGAACAAATGTTGCTGTTCAGTTGCAGATGAACTCTGGTGCAGTTCACACGGTGTGTGAACACAGATGGACTTTTCCAGACCAAAAGAGGGAAGGAGAACCAACAGAGAAGATGCTGTAAGATCCATATGTTAGGAGGAGGAAACAACAGTCGTAGAGAATTTGAAGAAGCAGGAATCATGAAGAAGTTTGAAAGATAACTATTGGGTAATGCCTCAGTCACAACTGCTCCTTCGGGCGAATACAGGCTGTTTGTGTGTGAATAATAGGCAAAACACAGGTGGCTCGCATGAAATATCATGATTGTAGATTGTTTAGTGAGCCCGTAGAGCAGAAATGTTCATGCACATTTTGCTACGGCCACACTGGGAGCAACAGGTTGGAGTAAACACTTAGGCTGCATTTACAGCAGCATCAGCGTCACTATGTACCTTTCTAAGCCCGTTCTGGGGCTCTATGTACAAACCGTGTTTTCACTGAACGATCGCTGAAAGTTCAACCAACTGAACCTTCAACTGCTTGAATGTTAAATAGCAGAACTTTGACCAACCAGGGAGTCAGATTTGGTAGTGGTGTGTGGATAATAACACCAACCGTTTGAAAATTGATAATAAAAGAGAAATTATTACATGTGGTTTGTGCCCGGCCGTAATGCAGTGTACATTGAAATATAACAGTGAAAGAAAAACAGATTTGCACCGCTTCAACATTTCACATTAGGCCTCTTCCACCTGCAAGTGGTGGACAAGTGCTACTAAACAGTAGAAAAAACAAAAGAAGTCCCTTTCTGCTGCACTTTGCTTGTCCGGTTCTGGTCCTGGGGCTCGTCCTCCGTGAACGCCATGGACTGAATCTCCATTCATATAACTTTGTATAGCGTGTTGTTGAATGGGCAAGACATGCCCAGTTTAAAATGTAGCTTAATACAATGCATAAGGGGAAGTAGTTCAGATGTAGGCGTACAGGTTTTTCATGTTTTCAATCCCCCCCCAGAACCCGGCTCAAGGAGCACAATAGTGGTGTTCAAGAGAAACGTCCTCACTGCTTGCATGCTACCTGACTTTAAAAAAAAGGAAATTAGACAACCAGAGAGTTGTTTAATTTGTGTTGGCATCCTACAGGCTACCAACAGGCGCTTGTGAATGATGTACACTCCCATGCATTTAGTATTTGCTTGCTCCCCACTAACGACTACAGTGTCGCATTAGGGTACCGTACGACAGCATCACTTGTACATCTTAATTGCATGTAACTTTCATTATACTTACAAATACTTCACGATACATTCACTTAGGGCTGGACAATAAAACCATATCTATCTATATCGCAACAGTACTTCTTCTCGATGGTAATATAGAGAGCTATCGAAATAGACTTGTAATACTAGCAGGTTGCGAGCATTTTCTCCTCTTTGGCAAGTAAAAGTTAGAGGGTTAGTCACCACATGGAGAGTAAATGTTTGTGTTAACTTAGCTATGTTTATTAGCTCTTCTTCTGGTGAAATTCTTTTGTCTTTTTTTTTCTCTACCATCTGCATGCGAGGTAAACAAACAAACAAATGCACGCGAGATATGCTCCACCCCAGCGGTCACTTCACCTGTGCAGCATTTAGTTTGGCTGATGAAACAGCTGAATATGTGGCGATTTATAACAGGATCCAGTCAGAACTGGAGGATAAAGCTGCTTCACTTAAAGCAGCAACAGACACATTCATAACATGTGTTATTTGGAGACAGCGCTGATGTTAGGCACTGATGCTATGATGCTAACTAGCTTTTCCGTGTGGTTACCGACCGGTTTAAAATCAGATAGTCTTTTCAGACTGGCCTGTAAGACACAGCAGATAAATACAAGATTAATTCCTAGGGCATTCGTAAAAACTGTATTTTCTTGACAACAAAATTGAATCCACTGTTTTAGCAGCGTCTGTGTTACACTGTGACCTGTCAGATGTTGTGCTCAATCCTGCGAAAACATTCCAAAAAAGTAAAATGCCAAAGGGATTTTTGGGTAAAATAGTATTAGAATTTGGCTGATAGATTTTGAAAAATCCGGTCTGTAGCTTTTTGTAATCTAACTTGGCCAGTGTTTCAAAAATTAAATGTCAGGCCCTGTGTGGAGGTATTTTAGTTATTTAAAATCCAACAAAAAACAGAGTTTGGTGAACTGAAAATTGTGCAGAAGGCATACTCCTCCTAAACTGGAAATGCCACCAACCATTTTTATCAAATGAACCAGTGCCACCAAGCATGGTCAATCTCAGACTGAAATAAATAGTACCGTATTTTCCGTACTATAAGTCGCACTGCATTATAAGGCGCACCTTCAATGAATGACATATTTTAAAACTTTTTCCATATATAAGGCGCACCGCATTATAAGGCGCTACAGTAGAGGCTGGGGTTACGTTATGCATTCATTAGACGGTGCTGCGCTAAATGTCGACAACACAGTCAGATAGGTCAGTCTAACTGTATTAATAGATTACAAATCAGCTTTCTGACAACTCCATTCACTCCCAAAATGAATAAACAACTGTTTTATTATTTTCTCCGAGGTAAAGTATTAGTATTTCCGTGACACAGTTTATCTTTTAACAACAGCAAGGTATAACATGTAGTGCAACATTTATATCACATAGTGGAGGGGACTTTTCCTCCATTCAGTAAACACGTAAAAAACATTCTGATGCTGTTACGGTAAATTAAACGTTTGTGCAATCACAATATAGTAACACTCGTAATAGTGCAAAGCAATAACAATAATTACTCAAATAACTCTAAAGCAATAGCATAATAACTCAATATATATCCCAGCATGCACGTGCACTACTTCTTCTACGAGGGAAAATGGAGTTGGCGGCTGCTTAGCGTAGTTGCGAGATCTGTAGCGGCTCAATATTGATCCGTATATAAGGCGCACCGGATTATAAGGCGCATGGTCAGCTTTTGAAAAAATTGAAGGCTCTTAGGTGCATCTTATAGTGCGGAAAATACGGTAATCTTTGTTTTTTACAATTGTCCTAGATGTTTAAGACAATCCAATGAAAACAGTGTTTTTAAAATGTTCTTGCGGCATTTTTCTCATGATGGAGGAGATATATAAAGATAATTAAAATTAAAACTGTTTTTCTGTGTATTTCTTTATTCAAATCCCGGTGAATCAAGAGCAGAGGAAAAAGCTATTTGAAAAAGCTTGTAGTTGTTATTTAAAAACAACTGGCAGGTCTCAAGCTTCGTGCTCTATTCCGATGCATATACTTTCAGACAAATACATACATTGATGTCTTCATTTTCCTCGTTCAAGCTGGCATTTTGCTCAGGACCATACGGCTGGATAGCTCTATTATTGCTTACCGTTTTTGTTGCATCACTAATGTTAGCTTAGGATTGCGAGAGGCAGTAACCCAGGGGTCTCCAAACTACAGCCCGCCTCCAAATTTGGCCCAGCCCCCTGAACAATATCGGAGACGCGTTCACCTTTTTTTTCCCCAACCTGGCTGCAATATTACAAAGAGTGAAAAATTTCAGGGAGTCTGAATACTTTAATATATTACTAATATTTTTTTATACCACTATGTCTTTAAATCAGTGTCAAACTAAATTAAATTTCAAATAAATAAAAGAGGAAAGGCTTTTTTAAACAATGTCATGGTTGCAAATATAATCTATTATTGGAGCCTAATAAATTATCCTAAAGAGTACATTTCTACCCACTGAAAAAATGTTCTTTAAAAATTTCCAACAAAAAAAGCTCTGGGTAAGCATTAAGCAGCCGCTGGACGTTTTCTTTCATCTCGATGACCAGTTCCAGACTTCTGATGTGGTCCATGTTACTTCTTCCACAATGAATGATGAGAAAATCAGAAGTAAGTTTTATTTATACAGCACCTTTCTCAGACTGAAGTCACAAGGTGCTTCACAAGTTAAGAACATAAAAGACAGAAACTTTAAAAGGTAAAAACATATGACAAAAAACTTCAAAGGTTTTTAAACATAAAAGAAAAAAAAGTCTAAAGCTAAAAACATAAAAGGCAAGAACATGTCACACATAAAGCAATCATCTCTAGCCCGAACAAAAAACAGATTCATTTAAAATACTAAAATAAAAGGTTTTCAGTTGGCATTTAAAAGAGTTTACAGAGTCCAGGGAACGAAGGGAAAGTGGGAGTTCATTCCAGAGTTTAGGAGCAACAGCCTGGAACGATCCGTCTCCTCTGGTCTGAAAGCGAGTGCGAGGCCATCAACAGGTTCTGATCCACAGACCTCAGTGCACCAGATGACCTGTAGGGGACGATCAGATCAGAGTCATACAAAGGAGCTTGACCATGGAGGCTCTAAAAGTCAGCACTAATATTTTATATTGGAGGCAGTAGCAACCGGGAGTCAATGAAGAGCTTTGAGGATGGGGAAGATGTGACTCTTCTCTTAGTGTGGGTCAAGATCCTCGCAGCAGAGTTCTGGATCAACTGCAGACGAGACAACTCCTTCTAATTCAGCCGCGCAGATACAAAAGCATGAATGAGAAGTTCAAGATCTTCATATGACAAAATTTTCCTGAGAATATATGGAAAATATTTAATTTTGTCTATGCTAAAGATACAAATGTAAATATCTTTTGACAAAAATTTTAAGAAAAAAAGTTTGTCTTAACAGTATTAACTTTGCTTGGGATTGTCAGCAGAAGAGCAGCATCAGTCATGTTTAATCTCTTCAGACCTGGCGTCCACATACATGGACATCACATTTTGGGTTGTATTTCCCATAGTAGTCAGTTCTCCTTAACTGGGGCTCTGTGGGTGTGTGTAAAGGGTTAGCTCAAATATCAGCTGGGCTCTATGGAGGTTAATGACAGTATGCTTTACTCAACTAAGGGGTAAAGAGAAAAAACTCTTTACACTGTAATCAGAAGATTATATGTGATCTTATGCCAACAGTTTCATTAACACGAGATAAAAAAATGGCTGTGAAAAATGTTTTTAATGTTATGATGTACTGTTTAAAAAAGCATATATAAAGGCTATAATAAGGTTTTGTATTTTTATATTACAAGTTAGGAACACAGGAATAACATATTTGAACTTGTTAAGAGTTACAAGACAGTGACTGTAATACACACATAATTTGGAAAATATGTTTTTATTGTTGTCTAAAAGTTACTTCCACAAGTTTCATTTAAAGTAAAGATATTATGTTAAAACACCAATTTTAGACCCATGATGTAAACATTAGTCCACTGCTACGATGCCTTGCCGGAGACTATTGTAAAAGCTGTTGGCAGTTAGGATGGAGGGAACGCGGACCGGCATAAACCGTTGGCGTGGACCGAAACAAAAGGAAAAAAAAAACCCTTCATCTGGCCCTGCCTCTCTTCCCCACATCTGGAATGTCTGAGTTTACTCCAGCCAATATGGCAGAGCCTGTAAGCTGAAAATTTAGGCTTCAAGAACGGGACTGTAGAAGTCAATGAGTGATGTCATAGATGATCTGTTTATTTATATATATATGTCCATACAAAGTACCTGCTGGTCCCAGAAAGCCAAAATCCCATAGACTTTTATTGAGAAATAAACAGCCATGACTCTGTCGTTATATTTGCTAGAATAACTTTTCTTGCTCTGGTTCCTTTTTTTAAAATGTTCCTGCTAAACCACTTTTATTCTTGATATTTTTTTCTTTATCACAAGTCATGCAAGTTATATACCAGCCTATCAGATAACTAAATAAAAGCATGATGTGCCCACTGGCCCCCACCTCAAATGTTCGATTAAAAGTTTTTCCTGAGCACGCTTTCAGAGGAAGGGGTGTGGCTTTCCAACAAGCTCACTCCTGATTGGCCAAAAGAATGTAGACTCAGACCAACTCAGACCAGTCAACCAGTCACCTCTTACTGAACAAGTTCATAATGTGGTAAGATGGTGACTAAATTGACTTCATTTTGTTAGAACCAGAAGCAAGGAATTTTCTTTAGTTGATTTCAAACTCACTATGTCCAGTTCTCCCTTATAGTCAATTAGTCTGAGTGACGCTTCTGCCAAGCGTTCCAGACGAGAAGTACCCGCTAGTTCCAACAAGCCAAAGGCCCATTGACTATAGAGAAATGCAGTTAATAATCAGTCTTCATATTCCTCAGAATTACCGTTCTTGCTTTTGATAGCTTTCCTTATTTTTTTTTTTTTACATTTTCTTGATTATCTTTATTTTTTCATAATTTTTTATTGGAAGTTATTCAAATTATAAACTGACCAATCAGATGCCTCAACGATAGTATGTGGTCTCATGTTGAATGTTCAAAACATTTCACAGATTCTTTCACTTTCAAGTGGTAGGAGTGTGGACTTCCAATAAACTCACTCCTGATTGGCAAGAGTGGTTGCCATAGAAATGTTAACTCAGACCAAATTTTGCTTATTGACAATTTTTGGTTCCAAAATGGCTACATCTGTGTAGCAAAAAAACAAACAAAAAAGGCGACTAAATTGATTTCATATCAATTGAGCTTTAAGTAAATCATTTTCTATGCGTGATATCGTGTTCACCTCGAGTTCACACCTCATGAGGTCTGGCTCCGGTGTAGCTGCTGTGCGGATGCCGGAGTATTTACGTAACATGAAAAGTGCGAAAAGCACTCGCAGTGCATCTAGTCCGGTCCGGCCCCTGCGGTCCAGCCTCACCAGCGCTGCTCGTTATCCCTTTCATTGGCTTCAAATTTTATTCGGATGCTGGAGCTGAACTGTAGCACTTTATTTTGAAGTTGGGGCGAGTACGGCTTCGCTGTACTCGCTGTTTTCACCGTGTTGTAAACAATACGTCATTTCCACTGACAAGGGGGTCACAAAGTCGTGTGGTAGAGCGTAATTTTGGCCATTTAGCTCAATGGACGACGCGAGGCTGATCACAGAGATCCAGAACTACCCCATCCTTTCATTACAACACGATGGGAGAACGACAAAAAGAACAGAGCCTGGGCTGAGCTACCACAGGCTGTTGGACTTGATGGTGAGTTTGTGTAATATGAACATTCACACTCAGATTAGAAAGTTAAGAAAAGTACGCCCATCTTTGCATATCCATTGTATGAAGACGAGTCACAAAGAAAAAGAATTATTATCAATAAACTCAAAAATTACAGCGAAATGAGGGTTTGTTTACTATGATGTCATATTTAAATGGCGTTCTTGCGTGAACCTACGTGAATCCAGAGGTCTGCAAGGTTTGCAGCAGAACCATAGAAATCCATAGTCAGTGTGAGTGACCGACCGTAACTAGAACGCTCCACAGCCGCACCGGAGCCGGAACGCATGCAGTGTGAGCCTGGGGTCACTCTGTCCTGTTCTTATGTACAGTCAAAGGCTCTGCCTTTTAGGAAACGGAGAGATGGAGGTGGGTGTTTTGGTACAAGGAAGCAAAAGCAAGAGGAAATAAAAGCTTTATGAACAGCAACAAGTTTAGTTTTTTAAGTCTGCTCAATTTTATTTTAAAACATTAAAATCCTCCCGTATTTGAGGATTGGAGGTGAGGTAGTTCACAATGAGATAAAACCAAAACAACAAAATTATTAAAATAAGAAAAAAAATACCATACTATTCAAATGGAGAAGTGTGTCCACACTTTTACTGGTGGTCTAGAGCAGGGGTCCACCAACTTTTTCTATGTGAGAGGCACATAACATTTTTTTCTCAGATGAGGGGTTGGGGTCAGTTTGCCGGCTAACAGAAACAGTGTAACAATCAGAGGTTGTGCCTGAACGTAAACATTTATGTTTTTCCAGAAAGCCACACATAACCACATTTTAATAATCCCTTTGTATGATATTCATAGAAAAAAATCAAACTAAACCGTTCATGTTGATGTTTGTTGTTGTTGTACCTCTATCTTTCCCTCGTGTGCATCTCCTTCATGTGCGCGCGGAACGGTAGAGCTTTTACCCGCCGCGCGCGCCCGTGATATCATCGCTTTGACTGTAAGAACGCTCTGCACAGACAAATATTGATCAGTCACGTGCGGCTTGAAGAGAAAAAAGCAAGGATTTGGGACAATAAATAAAAATGAGCAGCTGCGCTGTGTGCTCGACTAATGGAAGGGAAAAAAAGTCAAATTCTTTAGTCTTCTGCTGCAGATGGACAAATATGTCCATTACTTTTTAACCAGTACGGTGTTCCCTCATTTATTGTGAGAGTTACGTTCTAAAAATAACTAGTGAAAGTGAAATCTGTGAATTAGGATTACAGATGTTAAACTCCTCACTACACACTTTACACTTTTCTCAGACAGACATGAACATTTTCACACTTTTCTCTCTTGTTTAAATTCTCAAAGTTCAAACCTTTGTAGAAAAATAAGTTCAGGATTATTGAATGAAGACAAAGATCTGATCAGGATCAAAGATTTATGGAGATCTGGAGAGATGCTGCTTTTGCACAGGAGACAGCAGAGGAGATTGATTGACAAGGTCTCCAGCCAATCAGGACACAGAACAGGGTGTGCTGTTTAAAAAAGCAGCAGCATCATCGCTCAGACTGAAAAGGTGAACTGCGGTGTGGAAAGAGAGCTCTGTACTCTGTTCTATTTGACAGGGATTTTTGTGATGTTCAGATAGGGGCACAGACTGCTCGTGTGGCAAGATTAAAAAATATATATATAACATACCTCTGACATTGGTCAGCCAAATGTGGAGGTGGACCTGATGCGGCCCGCGGGCCATAGTTTGAGGACCCCTGGTCTAAAGCAGCTTACTTATTTCTGGACTTGATACAGATTAAGTACATTATATTAAAGTTTGTTCATGTTTTTGACTATAGTAATTGTAACTCTCATTTGAGAGAAGACACAAACCAATGAATTATTAATGATTCTTTTTAGCTGCAGTTAACATAATAAAGAACTGTGTAACCATTCTCCTGTAACCAAACTGCATTTTTTTTCCAGTATGTAACTCAAAGAGAATCAGTCAGATTAAACGACTGGATCTTCATACTTTCACTTCTTTACATCACCTCAATCACCTGTTCTTTCATGCGGATGCTTTGCTCTTTAGACACTGTGACTGTCTCATGGAACCTGATTTCAGGAGTTTCTGGAATCCCCCCGTCTTGCCTAAAGAAACCACATTTTCAATAAGCGTGGGATCAAAGGAAGCTTTTTTTCATCCAGTCTCGTGGACTTTGTTGGGATAGGTGCTGAGGGTTGGCCTCCTGCTGGTTCTCCAGAAACCCTACCTTATCTACAGCTGATTACCTGGATCAGATGGGTTTAACTAAGGAGCTTCAATGGCAGGTTGATTGGAAAACATGCAGGACAATGGCCCTCAAAGCCTGGATTCTGACACCCCTTCCATGGAGGGTCATAGAGAGGAGCGACTGCATCCTATAAACCCACTTTGTTCATCTTTTGATCTATTTTTAAAGAACTCCCAGTCGTCTTTAAATATGCCTATCATTTTTTAGCCAAAATCAAAAACCCATGTCCTTTTCTAGACAAAGTTTCTGCGGAGCGGTAGGAGTTCATTAGAAATGCACTAACTTTCTTGTTTTTGCTGGAGAATTACCGTATTTTCCGTACTATAAGATGCACCTAAGAGCCTTCAATTTTTCAAAAGCTGACCATGCGCCTTATAATCCGGTGCACCTTATATACGGATCAATATTGAGCCGCTACAGATCTCGCAACTACGCTAAGCAGCCGCCAACTCCATTTTCCCTCGTAGAAGAAGTAGTGCACGTGCATGCTGGGATATATATTGAGTTATTATGCTATTGCTTTAGAGTTATTTGAGTTATTATTGTTATTGCTTTGCACTATTACGAGTGTTACTATATTGTGATTGCACAAACGTTTAATTTACCGTAACAACATCAGAATGTTTTTTACGTGTTTACTGAATGGAGGAAAAGTCCCCTCCACTATGTGATATAAATGTTGCACTACATGTTATACCATGCTGTTGTTAAAAGATAAACTGTGTCACGAAAATACTAATACTTTACCTCGGAGAAAATAATAAAACAGTTGTTTATTCATTTTGGGAGTGAATGGAGTTGTCAGAAAGCTGATTTGTAATCTATTAATACAGTTAGACTGACCTATCTGACTGTGTTGTCGACATTTAGCGCAGCACCGTCTAATGAATGCATAACGTAACCCCAGCCTCTACTGTAGCGCCTTATAATGCGGTGCGCCTTATATATGGAAAAAGTTTTAAAATATGTCATTCATTGAAGGTGCGCCTTATAATGCAGTGCGACTTATAGTACGGAAAATACGGTACCACTTTGCAGATTTTCCCTATAGTGGGGTACAGGAGAACATAATACAAATGAATAGTAGGGTCATTATTGAAACTCTGCTTGCATCATTGTGAATAACCAAGAACATGCTAATACTATAGGGGGGCATTTGATTTACTAAAGACCTGACCCAACCTCATCCTAGCCCTTCAGGCTGAACTAAGAATCTGAAAAATATGAAAGATATGTGTAAAGAAAATCACCTTCATTTATTAATTCATCTTGAGTGGTTCTGCAAAAACATTTCCACAGAAAACATGTATTAAATGAGTGTGCAACAGAAAAAATGGCCTGGTGAAAATCATTCTTTTTCAATCTGAGCTTTTGTTGATGCATTTGAGGAAAAAAAGAAATTTAGAAATATTCAACAAAGAGATTTTCAGGAAGGCCAGTAAAGATGTATTAGTGGTACAGACAGATGAGCATAATCTTCGGCAGTTGAGCTCTGGGCAGATGATGTCTTACAGGTGTAGTATAAGCTCTGACCAGAGTTGAATAAACCCCCCAGGGCCTGGATGCTGATGGTGGTTAAGGGTGAGACCATGCCAGAGCATCGTTCCAGGGAGAAAATGAGGAGGAGGAGGGCCGAAGAACTGACCAGAATGCAGAGAGTCGATCATGAAATTAAAAGTGAAAATGTGATTGTGATTGACTGAGAAATGAAAGTCTGACTGATAATGGCATGTAGAGTAAGGTAACAACCCAGCGTACCTGGAAGAAGGGTAAATGGCTAAATGATGTATACTTATATAGAGCTTTACTACCTTCTTTGAAAGGTCAAAGCGCTTTACAGTCACAATCCCATTCACCCATAACACACACCTTCACACACTGATGGTGGCTCCACTGTAGAACACTGGCACCAGCAGCATTGTAGGGTTCAATGTCTTACTCAAGGACACTTCAGCACATGAGTGGGCAGGGTGGGAAGTGAACCTGCGATCTTCCAAGAAGACAACTGCTCTGCACTACCGCCTATAGAGGCAGTAGGCTTTCATTAATGAAATTGCACCAAATAAACCAAATCTTGCTTTTACTGAACAACTTGCATGATACATTAAAAATCGTCATGACGCATGCTTATTCTTGACATTACTGATGATGATACACCCCTTGTTAAAACTATTATTTATGATTCATTTTAGAATTGTTGCAGGTTTACCAGGTATCCTACTTGGTTAAAATAGATTCTGAAAGGTATTGTTGGCAATGTGCTTGTTTGAATTGCAGGATCTTATTTCTTCTTGGTTCCCGAATATTGGTGGCTTTCCGCTCCTTTAACAATCTTATAGTTTTATCAGGGTAAAGCTGCAGCAAAAGATGAAATTAGTGTGAAATTAGTGATTTAAAATTAAGACCTTCAACAAAAGCAATCAAATTAGAAATCAAATCCTTCTTTTAACATTTGAATCACATACATATTTTTACTCTAGAAGAAGTTTAGGACAGCCACAACATTTAATTTTGAGCTCTTGGATTGTTTTGATCAAGGTCCTAAACCTTAATTAACTTATGAAGGTAGAGGCTCCTTCAGGGCAGCATTGGAAAAGGCCAAATGATCCTCAATAATCTCAAACCTACGGCATTTACCAGACCTGTTGCTTTGGAGAGCAGCATTCCCAGCTGGCTTTAGTATAAAATGACCCTCATTAATGAGCGATCCACATTTCTTTAATCATTTTTTTGTTTAAAAAAAAAGACTTTATTATATTAATTGTACTCTTTAGGTTTTTTTTTTCAATTCCTGGTCAAATGCATTCATGTTGGAAGGGAAGTATTTGAAGAGGATGATTCTGAGATTAATAAAAGAAACAAGCAGATAGATTTTTAACAGATAATTCACTTCAGCTATGGATCCACAAGATCTGTAGTCACCTTTAGAAAACAATGAAGACTCAGGATGAAGATGTCCAACTTTAAAAGCCTTCATTTCATTTTGTGAACTGAATACAAAGCTTAGGGAAATCTGCATAAGCTTTGCTAACCATTCACAAGTATCTATTTGAGTGGGTCCAGACCCAGAATGTAATGCATGTAAATCATGCATTTCTAATTTCAAAATATTGTCTTTTATTTGTTCCCAGGCAATAATAGGATTTGAAAAAATCTGAAGTTTTACACAATGTGTGAATTTGATCATTTAAAACTTACAAATATTTTGTTAGGTTTTCTGTCTTCTTTATCAATTTCCATCTTATTGGGATCAAAACATGAACTGATGAAATATGTTTGTTTTTATAGTTTTAACTGATAATTAATTGTAGGTGTATTCAGATTGGATACATAAAGTGAACCAGAGCTCATTTCCCCCACTAATCCAGAACAAATTTCCAGTCTGCTTACACCCAAACAGACTCTGGTCCGGGACCAGGAACAGCTCTCAGACCCATCCTTTGAGGTGGTCTCAGTTAATTTCCAATTGGATCGAGCATGGTTCACTCTTACGTTCCTCAGTCTGAATGAGCTCTATTCTCAGAATGGAGCAACTGGACCAAAACGGCAACCATAGCCAGGTGTTTGGGGATGTAAACAGACACAGCAAATCATTGAAATGTGCAGGCTCATTAAAACAACTTTTAATGTGATACACATTCCTTCTCACACCATTTTCCAGACAAACTACATGTCATAAACACTTGTCAGTGTACCTTCTTCGTTGTGTTCTCAGTAACCGCTTTGTAGCATACCTCCACCGTACCGAAGTAGCAGTAGAATGTGTTATTCCTCATGTTGATAAAGACGTTCAGAGTGGGTCAGCGAAATATAGAGTTTAAATAAGAGAATAATCCTGAAAAGGACTACAAAGCACAGGACATTGTAATTCCTTGCGGTGTTGTTTACAAGTTTTGTTTTGAAACAGGAATGGCTTTTTTCATGGCAATCTGAATACACAACAGACACAAGGTTCAGGACTCCATCTAGACTAAATAAAGTGGACTGGTTCCGAACGAAATCATTTTTTACAGTCCGAATATACCCTTAGATTCCAATTATTTGTAGAAAAATACCAAATCCTGGAGTTTTTAAGTCAAAGTGGACGAGCTAAAATGTTAAAATAAAGCCTGAAATCCTGTCTCTTTTCAGTCAGTGACAGCTGTTACAAGAACCTTGCAGAGGACAGGAGTGGAGTGAACCTGAAGGACTTAGTTCATGACCCCTCCCTGTAAGTCTTCAGAAGAACAAGCATTCTCACAAAAACCTTGTCATGACATTAACTGTGGTCTCTACCTGCAGTCTAGGAGGAGTCATATCAGCCTACAAAATAGTTCCAGATGAGATTGACGAAATCAAGGTATGAGTCTTCAGGGGAAGTTCACTTACAGTGACAGCTGAGTTTTAGACCATGAATAGTTTAAATATAACATATTTGCTTGTCTTTATTTAGTTTTTATTTTATTTAAGTTTATTTGTGTTGTCTTGTGCTTACAGGAAACACTTTTGGAATGGTGTGATGAGCAGGAGCTCAATCTCATTCTCACTACAGGAGGAACTGGATTTGCACCACGAGATGTAACACCTGAGGTAGACACCTGCAGAGTCACAAAGACCTCTTTCAGACTCACAAAGACACCTGCGGTCTCACACAGACACCAGCAGACTCACAAAACCCCTGTAGATTCATACAGACACCTGCACATTCATTTAAACACCTGCAGACTCACACATAAACCTGGAGAATCGCACAGAGTCACGCAGACACCAGCTGAGTCACGCAGAAACCTGCAGATTCAAGCAGACGTATATGGTCTTACACAGAAACTTTTCAGACTCGGGCAGACACCCGCGGACTCGGGCAGACACCTGCGGACGCTGGCAGGCACCTGCGGACGCTGGCAGGCACCCGCGGACTCGGGCAGACACCCGCGGACTCGGGCAGGCACCTGCGGACGCTGGCAGGCACCTGCGGACGCTGGCAGGCACCCGCGGACTCGGGCAGGCACCCGCGGACTCGGGCAGGCACCCGCGGACTCGGGCAGGCTCCCGCGGACTCGGGCAGGCACCCGCGGACTCGGGCAGGCTCCCGCGGACTCGGGCAGGCACCTGCGGACGCTGGCAGGCACCTGCGGACGCTGGCAGGCACCCGCGGACTCGGGCAGGCACCCGCGGACTCGGGCAGGCACCCGCGGACTCGGGCAGACACCCGCGGACTCGGGCAGACACCCGCGGACTCGGGCAGACACCCGCGGACTCGGGCAGGCTCCCGCGGACTCGGGCAGGCACCCGCGGACTCGGGCAGGCACCCGCGGACTCGGGCAGGCACCCGCGGACTCGGGCAGGCACCCGCGGACTCGGGCAGGCACCCGCAGAATTACTGCCTTAGACTTTGCTCTGGTCCTTTGCCATAGCTCAACACCATGAAGCATATATGACTGCATATACAGTCACCTGACACCAGATTCACACTGACGCCTGCAGGCAAACTTAGTTTTCAAGTGTTGTTTTAAAAAAGGCCAAACTAACAACAGTAGTAAACAGGAACTAAGGTCATTGTCTTCCTTTTAGCTAAATGAGCTTCTTGCTTCTAATAGTCGCCTCTTTACACAGTCAACAGTCAAACCTTTTTTGTCACATCCTTTTCTAAACATTTATTCATTTAGAGCATTTCATTTGAAGCATTTCTATGAAGACTTTTAAAGTTCATCTAATAAGTACACCTCAGCTTAATAAATTGCAGGAAATTGTGAAAAGAACCAACAAAAAAAGAAAATTGGTTTCAAGTCCTGGGAAAATCATGCCATTTCCACCTTTAGCGCTTTAGTGTGACACATTCCACTGCAGAAAGTGGCATTCCTGAATGGAAATGAAAGGCTAATGGAAGCATTGAGGCTAGGTTTTCAACAATTTCATTTACCTCTGGTGTAATGTTTTGCAGGCCACCCGGGAGGTGATTGAGCGTGAGGCTCCGGGCATGGCTCTGGCCATGCTGATGGGATCACTCAATGTTACACCTCTTGGCATGTTGTCCAGGTAACCTTTGCTGTTTTTATACTAATGTTTCATAAATTGTTCTTCTTTCCTAACTTTTTTTTTTGTCTTTTAACATTTCAGACCAGTCTGCGGGATTCGTGGTAAAACCCTGATTATCAATCTTCCAGGGAGCAAGAAAGGCTCACAGGTACAATCTTTTTACATTTATATTAATGCACCTGCAGATCCACCAACATTTTTACTCCTGCTGTCTGAATTCATATGGGAGCAGGAAGTCATATGCACATGCAAACTTTTTGCAAAAAAGGCCAGATTTGGTGTGGTGAAAATGTGTGAGTGCCAGACAGTTGGCCTGTATTCTTTGAACCCTTATATTACATTAAATGCAAATTAACTAGTTAATGAAACCTATTTTGCAATGGAATACTTTTAATTTCTTAATATTGAACAGATATTATCTAAATAAATGTTTGCCAAAATTACTGTGAATTTCATATGTGAAGACCAGAAATAAAATAAAGAAAAACTGAGGGGAAAAAAATCTTTGGGCAACATTAAAAATTCCGAGTTTACCTGAAATGTTAAATATTATTCAATATGAAATACTCACTGTAAACATCTAGATCATGTAAACAGGAAAATAAAATGAATAGTTTTCTTATTCAGAAATACAAACCACTGTAGTTTTGATCACAGAAACAAATCTGTTCATTTCGTTTGCAGTCGACATTTTAGAAATGAGCAGGAAAGTGTCACAGTAGGGTCCCACAATAGTGATGTCACAGGTTTAGAATGTTTAATAATGGAATTTAATCAATCAGAATCAATAAATCATATACAGTTTTTAAAAAATGCTGGAAAATATTTTTGATTTTTTGACAGCAATCTGTGGGGCTGTTGAAAATGTAAATGTGTACAAAGTCCATTTGCCTTATGGACTGAACTTTGGACATGCAGGCTTTATATATAACATAGTTTAGTACATGTGAGCCCAGAGCCCAGTTTCTTTGTTTGCTGTGAATTCTAAATGTGCTGAGGAGCCATTCTCCACAGCTATAGTTAGTAGCCCCTTGTGTTGGATGGCAAGAGCTGATCAACAACAAAAACCCCTTTTCCTGGTGGAGACACTTATGTATTGTTTTTCCCCATAAATCAATCACACAGTCTTTCAGCATTCCTTCTCTTTCCACTCTTGTGTTAGCTCGGCTCACCTTTGGTTGTTTGGCGCACGGTCATTGTGTGAATAGCTGATTGTGCTTCAGTCTTAGCATTGCAGTTGTGGCTAGTCTGTGTTCTCTCTTTTCTTTTTTTTGGGGTTGGGTGTTTGGGTTAGGGTTGCACGGTTGCATAATGGTTAGCACTCTCACCTCCCACAGAGAAGACTGCGGCTCAACTCACAGCTGAGACCTTTCTGTGTGGAGTTTGCATGTTCTCCTTGTGCATGTGAGGGTTTTCTGCAGGTACCCCAGTTTCACAGTCCAAAAACATGCCACAGTAGTACAGTAGAAGGAGCATGCCTTCTGCACAATTTGCAGTGCAACAAACTTTGTTTTTGTCAGATTTGAAATACCTTAAATACTTCCACACAGGGCCAGACATTTAATTTTTGAAGTAAATATGGGTCCACCGACCTTCCAATTAAAAGACACTCCGCTAACAAATGTGAGCTTTCATAAGCTTTAATAAATCAAAAAATCCCCCCACCACTTTAGAAATCTAAAGAAAGATTAATATAAATTATTACAAAAATCTGATAAATCCTGCAAAAGCTGTCAATTTAGTGTAGAAACCCTAATATCCAAAACAACTTACAAATGACAATGTATTTCAGCCACAAGGAATGTCAAGGAGTAAAGTAAGTATTGATAATCAGCCCCACAGGGAGCTAGTGATGATGACATATTAATTTGACCAATAATCTACAGGCAGGGTTCCTCCCTTCTGGTTACATTACCGCCTTGCGCTCAAAGAAATGGCTTCAACAAAAAAAAATGCAATAAACAAAGTTATAAAACAAGCTTGAAATTTTTTGTTTTTTGGTGTGGAGGTGAATCTTAAAACACAAAAGTCAGGAAGAAACATTCTTCTGAGACTTGCCTTTAGTGGTTTTTTAAGGAAACTGCACCTGTGCTACCTCCTGTTTTTTTTAAAATCTCCATCCTTACCATTTATAGTGGGCACAGAAAATATTTAGACCCCCTTAAATTGTTCCCTCTTTGTTATATTGCAGCCATTTTCTAGAATAATTTAAGTTCTTTTTTTTCTCATTAATGTTCACACAGCACCTCATATTGACAAAAAACACAGAATTTTTGACATTTTTGCAGATTTATTAAAAAAGAAAAACGGAAATATCACATGGTCCTAAGTATTCAGACCCTTTGCTGTGACACTCATATATTGAACTCAGGTTCTGTCCATTTCTGACCATCCTTGAGATGGTTCTACACCTTCATTTGAGTCCAGCTGTGTTTGTTCTACTGATTGAACTTGAAGCCTCATACTTGTCTATATAAGACCTTCCAGCTCACAGTGATGTCACAGCAAATGAGAATCATGAGGTCAAAGGAACTGCCTGAAGAGCTCAGAAACAGAATTGAGGCAAAGCACAGATCTGGACAAGGTTACAAAAAATATCTGCTGGACTTAAGATTCCTAAGAGCACAGTGGCCTCCATAAACCTTAAATAGAAGATGTTCAGGACGACCAGAACCCTTCCTAGAGCTGGACGTCCAAACTGAGCTATCAGAGGAGAAGAGCCTTGATGAGAGAAGTAAAGAAGAACCCAAAGATCTCTGCGGCTGAGCTCCAGAGATGCAGTCGGGAGAAAGTTGTAGAAAGTCAACCATCACTGCAGCCCTCCACCAGTCGGGGTTTTATGGGAGAGCGGACCGACGGAAGTCTCTCCTCAGTGTAAAACACATGAAAGCCTGAATGGAGTTTACTAAAAAAACCACTGAAAGACTGCAAGATGGTGAGAAATAAGATTCTCTGATCTGATGAGACCAAGATAGAACTTTTTGGTCTTAATTCTAAGTGGTTTGTGTGGAGAAAAGCAGCCACAGCTCATCATCTGTCCAATACAGTCCCAACAGTGAAGCATGGTGGTGGCAGCATCATGCTGTGGGGGTGTTTTTCAGCTGCAGGGACAGGACGACTGGTTGCAATCAAGGGAAAGATGAATGCGGCCAAATACAGGGATATCCTGGACGAAAACCTTCTCCAGAGTGTTCAGGACCTCAGACCACCTTCACCTTCTAAATCCAGGAGTGAAAAACTTGTTGCATCTTTCCCAAAAAGACTCATGACTGTATTAGATCAAAGGTGCTGCTACTAAATACTGAACAAAGGATCTGAATACTTAGGACCATGTGATGTTTCAGTTTTTCTTTCTTCAATAAATCTGCAAAAATGTTAAAAAGTCTATGGTGTTTTTGTCAATATGGGGTGCTGTGTGAACATTAATGAGGAAAAAATTGAACTTCAATGATTTTAGCAAATGGCTGCAATATAACAAGTGAAAAATTTCAGTGGGTCTGAATACTTTCTGTACCCAATGTAACAGTGAAATTCTGTTGTAATCTCTGTAAACCTTTTTACATTTCTGTTGTTCAAATTATTCCTGAAGTTACATGAACATTGATTTAACGTAGGACAACAGACTTTCTTTGTGTTTTGAGTTTTCTTTTTCCTCTGCTTTTAAAAAAGTAGCTTAAACTTTCACTTTCACTTTGAATTTGTCACAACCATGGAAAATGTAGGTCTTA
The DNA here is from genome assembly GCA_014656515.1 of Oryzias celebensis. Classification (NCBI taxonomy): domain Eukaryota; kingdom Metazoa; phylum Chordata; class Actinopteri; order Beloniformes; family Adrianichthyidae; genus Oryzias; species Oryzias celebensis. The sequence goes on along the minus strand of BNCR01000005.1, from coordinate 30,016,029 downwards.
CTATCTGCCACACAAACTCACCATGTTTTTGAAGTCTCTAGTGTGATGACATTAAACTTAATAGTTTTTCATTTTAATTAAAATGACATAAATGTTCTCACCAGCCTGGACTCGGTGTTGCAGTGTGCAACCAGCAGATGGCAGCAACAGTTAAAGCCAAAATATTTAGCTGGAGAACAAACTGTTGTCAACTTTGTTAAGAGAGCTGCAGAAAAGGATCTCATATGTAGTATCACAGGATTTCTTTTCTGTATCACAGTTTGTGTTACTGGTAAAGAAGAGGAAAGAATGTAATGTCAGATGGATGTCCAGATAAAAAGGCTATTTATCCTTTAGAATAAACAAAAGAATTGCATTTAAGTAAACAGCTAAATTGGAGAACAAAAAAAGCCTCCAGTGTGGGGCTGCAGAGCAGCTGCTAAAACACATTTGAAGGTAAGAAGTTTGTGCAAAAAAATATCTTTTTGCCAATTCCTCTCTCAGCATCTGAATCTGAATCTCTGGATCAGACTAACCAGAACTCTCCAGAATCTTCACTTTGATCCATTCCGACGGGAACCTCATGTATGGAATCAGATACGGATAAGAACCAGATTGGAAATGTGAAAAATAGACATTTGAAATTGGTTCATCTGATTGAAGAAATATCATATCATGGCAGAAACATGTCCAACTCAGCCCCACACCATCCACTCCGACCTTCATGTGTGGTTCTGTTTGAGTCCAGATGTTTGTGAATGCCCTCCTTCCAGAAAGTTCTTCTGTCTCACTAGAACCTTTGTCTAAAGGTTTGGACGATGATCCAGATGTTTCTTTGTGTTCTTTTGACTCAGCAGTGTCTTTGTCCTTAAATTCTGATGAACTGATTTTTCTACAAGTCTCTTTCTTACTGTTGGATCGTGAACTCTGACCTTCAGTGTGTCACTTGAGGGTTGATCTTCTTTCAGTCGTCTTCTGCATCTTCGATGAGTCCTTCTATTGATTCCTAGGAGGTTTTCTTCTGTTTTCACTATGTGTGGATAAAGGCTCCACCATTATTGTGTAATAATACTTGATGTTGTAGCAGGGTGTGCATATACTCATGTTTTAGTTTAGATCTCTTGCATTTTCTTACAAAGAAAGTTTCACAAGTTTCCTTTGTGACAAAAAAACCCTTTAATTTGAGATGAAGCCATGACGGTGTGAGTTTGTGATGAAAAACTTTCATTTATTTAATATTTCTTGCAGGAGTGTTTCCAGTTCATTCTGCCCGCTCTGCCTCATGCAGTGGACCTCCTGCGCGAGGCCACCGTCAGGATCAAATCCACGCATGCCGCCCTGGAACAGCTGCCCTCCCCGTCCTCCTTGCTGGCCAACACTCACACCAACACGCACACTCACATACACACCATGGAGCGCGGCACCCAGTGTGAGGATGAGGATGAGGAAGAGGAGGATAGGAGGAGAAGCAGACACGTGCACAACCACCACCATCACCAGCACGGCTCCTCCCACATCACCGCAGCCGCCATCGCTGCCAAGGTAACCAACTGGGGGTACGCGGTGGGAGCGACGCTGCTGCCGCCAGATTAAACTTTAACGATCACTGTGGGGAAATGAGGTCATTGCGGCAGCAGGATGCTGCTGCATCGGAGTGATGTTGGGGCTGTGCAGAGTCAGGATTGCTGCAGCACAACAGAGATGCTGAAGTCAGTGGATGTCACTGAATGTTCAAACTTTCCAGACCTGATCAGCTCCGTCTGCAGGAGTCCTGATCAGTCTACACTGCTGCAGTACTGACAGACTAAGGAGGACTTCATAGTATGAAGCTCCGTTCACACTGTCTCAGCAACACACATTCAAGCTACTACTTTAAATAAAAAGTCTTTGTAAACACAAGTAAATGTGCTTTTAGGGCTTCTGCTTTCACTGTTGCGTTCACGCATCACTATGCATCACTATGCATCACTATGCATCACTATGCATCACTATGCATCACTATGCATCACTATGCATCACTATGCATGTTTCTGCAACTGTTTTTGGGTTCCACAAACAAAACGCAGGGCTGTTCTGATTCTGATTCTGATTCAATGAATACTTGCTGAAAGTTAAACCAGGTCGAATTTTGACCAATCAGGGACTTCAATTGGGTAGTGACGTCCCTTTTTATTCACAGAAGTTCCAGAAATTATTCATGAAGGGGAATTTAATAATTGCGGTTTGTTCCCAGCTGGAATTCTATGATACCAAGTCTTTTCTACATCGGAATAGAGCTGTGAAAGAAAAAGCCTGGAGCAAGATCCATGAGGTTTGCACCGCTTTGACATTTCACACCAATCCTCTTTCAACTGAAAGTGGCGGACATGTGTCAGTAAACAGTAGAAAAAGAAAAGGAAGAAGCCCCTCCCTGCTGGTACTGTGGGAAAACCATGGGCTGAATGTGCGTTCAAAACCACACGTTTGGTGCATTCTAGAACATGCATCACATGTCATGTGTGAATGTAGCATTAGACAGAAGTTAGAACTTCTCAGAGTTAGAGTCCCAGATGGACCAGGAGATTATTTTATTTTGTCATAAGTGATAATAATCTTAGCACATCAACACAAAAAATTGTTCAAAAAACACATATTTCTCATTCTTAACAAATACAAAACATGAAGAATTGTGTTTTTTTTATCCCGATGGAACAGTTTTTTTCAGTAAACTCTTGGATCCACTTGTCAATAAACCTGAACAGAATCCCCTTCATGAACTAGGATCCAGCGAGAGTCACATAGATCAATTCGAATGTCTGAGACCTCAGTCATGTCAGCTGGACTTGTAGAGTTGAGTCGTTCGTTCTGAAAGAAAGCTCCGTCTGGACGACTGAGAACCTTCATCAGATTCATCAGCAGACAACATGATGATAATCAGATGTTTTCTGCGTGTTGTAACTGGTTTTATGCAGCAGCAGAAACTGCCTTTTTTCTGCCTGTTTTCATCTAAAACATGAGTCTTTTCTGATTAATAGAGGTGATTTGCTATAAGTTCCAAACGTGTATTTTTGTTTTCACTTCATGTCATCTCATCTCATTCGTCTGTGTTTGTGTGTGTGTGTGTGTGTGTGTTTGTGTGTGCGTGCGCGTATGTGCACACATGTGAATGTGTGTCGCCATCAGACGAGCCATGCTGTGGTCATGGCGAAGGGAGCTCCATACATGTCTGGAAACTCACCCGCCCCGCCTGCTCATTTCACCTGTTCCTGTACGCATGAGCAGCCGGTGAGACATCCTCCTGTCCTGTTTCAGTGCTGTTTTGTGCCGAGATGATTCTGCAGATTTTCTGTTTCAGGGCAGTACACAGAACTGGTTCTTAAAGAACATTTTATTTTCTTCACTGGACTGGGGTGGGAGTGGGGGTGGTGGTAGCTAAGCTAATTAAGCCAATCACTGCTGTTAAATTTCCCCTGTGAACAGACAGAATGTAAGCTGCAGCTTCTGTATGCGCTTCCTGCTGCTGAATGCATGACTGCAGGACTGCATCAGATTCCAAATCTGATTTAATGTCATCAAATGTTCATTCATTTTTAACATTTCTATTCCAAAAACCATTTTGACATGATTATGAAAGCCTTTTTTATCTACAGGGTTCCCTTCTTTTTCATGGGAGTCATGTTCTAAAAATATCCAGCAGTAAGTGAAATCCAAAAATTAGGATTCTAAAAGTTTATTTAAGGCGATAAAAATTCTCACACTTCATTCTACAATTTTCTCAGACAATAATTTCAAGCGTTTGCAGAAAACTAAGTCCAGAGTTTTAGTGTTGCGTTCAAAAATGGGAAGTTAAGTATCACCGCCTGAGCCAACTGAACCTATTAACAAAATAAACACACCCCTCAACCCAATATACTCATTTAATACAAATAGCACACCCAGTCCCTCTGTTTGATCCAATGCAGCAGGGAAGCACTCCACCTCAGCAAGGTGTGAGCTAGTGATGCAATGAAAACCAAGATCTGCTCAAAACCAAAGAGTTACGTGGATTTGTCAAACTGAACGCATTCTATATGATACATGATACACGACACAGAGGAGAACGATTGACATGTTCCTAAAATGTCTTTTGCGAGTTCAGGCTTCACCAGGCTAGTTGCTTTATCGCACTGGTTGCTTCATTACTGACTGGTTGTTCCATTACAGACAGATTATTCCATTACAGACTGGTTTCTGCTTTACATACTGGTTGCTCCATTACAGACTGGTTTCTGCTTTTACAGACTGGTTTCTTCATTACAGACTGGTTGCTTCTTTACAGACTGGTTGCTCCATTACAGACAGATTATTCCATTACAGACTGGTTTCTGCTTTACAGACTGGTTGCTCCATTACAGACTGGTTTCTGGTTTACATACTGGTTTCTTCATTACAGACTGGTTTCTTCATTACAGACTGGTTGCTTCTTTACAGACTGGTTGCTCCATTACAGACAGATTATTCCATTACAGACTGCTTTCTGCTTTACAGACTGGTTGCTCCATTACAGACTGGTTGCTCCATAACCAACAGATTATTCCATTACAGACTGGTTTCTGCTTTACAGACTGGTTCATCCATTACAGACTGGTTTCTGCTTTACAGACTGGTTGCTCCATTACAGACTGGTTGCTTCATTACAGACTGGATTCTGCTTTACAGACTGGTTGCTTCATTACAGACTGGTTGCTCCATTACAGACTGGTTGCTCCATTACAGACAGATTATTCCATTACAGACTGGTTTCTGCTTTAAGGACTGATTGCTCCATTACAGACTGGTTTCTGCTTTACATACTGGTTGCTTCATTACAGACTGGTTTCTGCTTTAAAGACTGGTTGCTCCATTACAGACTGGTTGCTCCATTACTGACAGATTATTCCATTACAGACTGGTTTCTGCTTTACAGACTGGTTCATCCATTACAGACTGGTTTCTGCTTTACAGACTGGTTTCTGCTTTACAGACTGGTTGCTCCATTACAGACTTGTTTCTGCTTTACAGACTGGTTGCTTCATTACAGACTGGTTTCTGCTTTACAGACTGGTTGCTTCATTACAGACTGGTTGCTCCATTACAGACTGTTTGCTCCATTACAGACAGATTATTCCATTACAGACTGGTTTCTGCTTTAAGGACTGATTGCTCCATTACAGACTGGTTTCTGCTTTACATACTGGTTGTTTCATTATAGACTGGTTTCTGCTTTAAAGACTGGTTGCTCCATTACAGACTGGTTGCTCCATTACTGACAGATTATTCCATTACAGACTGGTTTCTGCTTTACAGACTGGTTCATCCATTACAGACTGGTTTCTGCTTTACAGACTGGTTTCTGCTTTACAGACTGGTTGCTCCATTACCGACTGGTTTCTGCTTTACAGACTGGTTGCTCCATTACAGACTGGTTTCTGCTTTACAGACTGGTTGCTTCATTACAGACTGGTTGCTTCATTACAGACTGGTTTCTGCTTTACAGACTGGTTGCTTCATTACAGACTGGTTTCTGCTTTACAGACTGGTTGCTTCATTACAGACTGGTTTCTGCTTTACAGACTGGTTGCTTCATTACAGACTGGTTGCTTCATTACAGACTGGTTGCTTCATTACAGACTGGTTTCTGCTTTACAGACTGGTTGCACCTTTACAGACTGGTTTCTGCTTTACAGACTGGTTGCTTCATTACAGACTGGTTTCTGCTTTACAGACTGGTTTCTTCATTACAGACTGGTTTCTGCTTTACAGACTGGTTGCTCCATTACAGACTGGTTTCTGCTTTACATACTGGTTGCTCCATTACAGACGGGTTTCAGCTTTACAGACTGGTTGCTTCATTACAGACTGGTTGTTCCATTACATACTGGTTGCTCAATTACAGACTGGTTTCTGCTTTACAGACTGGTTGCTCCATTACAGACTGGTTTCTGCTTTAAAGGCTGGTTGCTCCATTGCAGACTGGTTGCTCCATTACAGACTGGTTTCTGCTTTACATACTGGTTTCTGCTTTAAAGACTGGTTTCTGCTTTACAAACAGATTGTTCCATTACAGACTGGTTTCTGCTTTACAGACTGGTTGCTCCATTACAGACTGGTTTCTGCTTTACAGACTGGTTGCTCCATTACAGACAGATTATTCCGTTACAGACTGGTTGCTCCATTACAGACTGGTTTCTGCTTTACAGACTGGTTGCTCCATTACAGACAGATTATTCCGTTACAGACTGGTTGCTCCATTACAGACTGGTTTCTGCTTTACAGACTGGTTGCTCCATTACAGACTGGTTTCTGCTTTACAGACTGGTTGCTCCATAACAGACTGATTTCTGCTTTACAGACTGCTTGCTCCATTACAGACTGGTTTCTGCTTTACAGACTGGTTGCTCCATTACAGACTGATTTCTGCTTTACAGACTGCTTGCTCCATTACAGACTGGTTTCTGCTTTACAGACTCGTTTCTGCTTTACAGACTGGTTGCTCCATTACAGACTGGTTGCTCCATTACAGACTGGTTTCTGCTTTACAGAGTGGTAGCTCCATTTTAGACTGGTTTCTGCTTTACAGACTGGTTTCTTCATTACAGACTGGTTTCTGCTTTACAGACTGGTTGTTCCATTACAGACAGATTATTCCATTACAGACTGGTTTCTGCTTTACAGACTGGTTGCTCCATTACAGACTGGTTTCTGCTTTAAAGACTGGTTGCTCCATTACAGACTGGTTTCTGCTTTACATACTGGTCGCTCCATTACAGATTGGTTGCTTCATTACAGACTGGTTTCTGCTTTACAGACTGGTTGCTCCATTACAGACTGGTTTCTGCTTTACAGACTGGTTGCTCCATTACAGACTGGTTTCTGCTTTACCAGGCTAGTTGCTTTATCGCACTGGTTGCTTCATTACTGACTGGTTGTTCCTATACAGACAGATTATTCCATTACAGACTGGTTTCTGCTTTACAGACTGGTTTCTCCATTACAGACTGGTTTTTGCTTTACAGACTGGTTGCTCCATTACAGACTGGTTTCTGCTTTAAAGACTGGTCGCTCCATTACAGACTGGTTTTTTCATTACAGACTGGTTGCTCCATTACAGACTGGTGTCTGCTTTACAGACCCGTTGCTTCATTGCAGACTGGTTGTTCCATTACAGACTGGTTTCTGCTTTAAAGACTGGTCGCTCCATTACAGACTGGTTGCTTCATTACAGACTGGTTGCTCCATTACAGACTGGTGTCTGCTTTACAGACCCGTTGCTTCATTGCAGACTGGTTGTTCCATTACAGACTGGTTTTGCTTTACAGACTGGTTGCTTCATAGCCACAGAATCCTCAGAGTATTCATCCCAGTTCAGGTGCTTTAAATCTGACTTCATGAAAATGAAAATTGTGATTCCATTTTTTTCTCTATTTTTCTATGAACGGACCAACTTGATCCAACTACTCTTAATATTCATAAAGAGTAAAGGAGATGTCCTAAAAGTTCTGTTCATGGAGTGTGCTTGAATTTACTGTTGAATTTTTAACCAAACCTGATTTTGTTTTCGTATGTGAATGTGCCACACACTGATGAATTCCTGTATAAAAGGGAGGTCAGTCTCTACAGGATAAGGACCTGGTGGAGCGTACAAAAAGATCATTTGTGCCCCTCATGGTGTAACAGAGAGCATGTATTCATACTCTAACATCTACACAGCGTCAGTGGATAAATGCATAAAAACAGGTTTCTATCTATGGCCATTTCTGTCCACGTCTTGCAAATGAAGTTCTTCTCTGCAACCATAGCAACATTAAATGCATCACCAATAAAGAATAAAAGGTTTATAGTGTTGAACAAATGGCCTTGAAACGATTGTGGTATGAAATATATGTCAAAATCTCTGCTATAGTGCAGCCTTGTTTATGGGCATGAGAAGGCATTAGTCGCTTGTTGACCCAAACTCATCTGGAGGTTTTGTTGGTTAATGAAGACCTCACAGAGGCTCAGGGACACTCTAGTGGTCTGGTTCCATGTAAATTAATCAATTGACTGTATAAGGGAACTGGACTGAGTGAGTGTGACATCACCCATAGAAAATGCCTTACTTCCAGCTCCATCGAAATGAAGATAATTCAGTAGCAAGTTTTTAGCAATATAGATGTGACCATCTTTAGCTGTTCATTCTATCTTAGACTATGAGATTTTGGCTTCTTGGAGTCAGAAAGTACTTCCTGTTTGGAACGCCAGGGAAAAGGGATCACTCAGTCCAGTTCTCTTACAGAGTCAATGGATCAATCGATTCTGTTAGTTCTGAGGTGCAGTTTGGGCTAGTTCCCCATATACCATTATACACCTATTGGAAGATGTTTGATGGGAATCTGTTGAAATGATCAGAGGGATCCCTGTTGTTGAAGGTATTGACATGGATGGATGAAAAAAGCAAAACTCGTTCAAAGTTTAAAAGAGAAAAAAAGGTACACGCAACAGTGAGTGTGCAGAGAGATCTCCGGAAATCTCTGTCACTGAGCAGGAAACACTCACATTTATACAGAAGCTAAGACGAAACTTTTCGAGTTCCCGTGAGAACAGTGAAAACAGTTTTAAGAAGTTTTGAGGAGGATCCCTTGGTGCAGATTGAAGTCATCTTATCTCTGCAGCTTTGTGCAGTCAGGCAGAATAGCTAACAAATAAAACATTTTTAATAAGCATGAGTGTAGCTTGCACAAAGATTGTCAGACATTAAATCTCTTCTAATAAGATTATACTAAAGAGCATAATGAAATCTTTTTTAGTAAGAGTATAATATAAAATTCTATCACAGTGTGGAGTCCTGAAGCAAAGAACAAATCTGTATGAATTCCAAAGTTTTCTTCTTCCCTTTAGTATGTTGAACAGCTTTAAACGTCCTACATGCTCGTTTCTACTGGTAGGTGTTCTCTCCCTAACGTCCACATCAGCCTTTTCTTGCTTTTCTTCTGGTTTTATCTGAAAGAAGTTTAGGGCTCAGTTCTAAGTCCTGGTCAGTCACACATCAAACAGTCTGACCTGTCCCTAAAGTCTGATTGGTTTAGCTGCTGTGATCTTTCCATGATCCTCCTGTGCTGTGCTGCTCCTGTTATTTGCAGGTTTAGCAGATTCATGTGGCAACAGTCCACTGTGCTGTACTTTGTAAGCTGGTTCACTTTATGTCCGAGCACTGAGCGCAACAGTTCCAGCAGACAAATCAACTAGACTCTGGTGTCAATCAGACGTCAGTACAGGTCAGTTTGCCTGTTGATGGTTTTCCTTAATCAAAACAGATTGAGATGTTTTTAACTAGGTTTATTGTGGAGGACAATTACCATTAGGGTTTCATACAGTACCATTACTACAGCCTCATAGGTCTTTGGTCCTTTCCTGCCATACATGTTGATAAAGGTGTTTATACCTGTAGTTTTCACGTCTTTCCCACAGACCATCTTCCACCTTCATCTGAATGTCTTTCATTGCTTTTGTGTTGAAGGACATTGTCAGAATGTTGTGTCGTCCTGCTTTGACGAACAAAAGACAGTCGAGCACAATTCAGACATTCCTGAAGCTGTATGAAGAAAAAGCATCTGGGGGTTAACTAGTGGATCACTCTTAAAGAAAGCTCAATATTTTTCACATTGAAATTGGAAACAGTCTTCTGCCTTAAAAAGAATATTTGATCATTTGGGTTAAAAATATTTCAATTTCGTACTTTTCTGAACACAGATTATGCTTTTACAACAAAACATGTTATCCATTCATCCATTTTAGAAACAGCCATCCTTAGTTCATAGTTCAGTCCAACCACAGACACCGAGGTTTTTGGTTGGTTGCGTAGTTTTGTGGGGGTTTGTTTGGTCAGATCCTTTTCATTTAAACAGCCCAGTTTGAATGGTTGGTTGAGCCAGTTGTACTTTAGTTCCAATCAAACTGGCTCTTTAATTTAATGGCCGGTTGGTTTTATTCTGATGAGAATTTAAGAAGCATCTTAGCTACATGTTAAACGCTTTCTAAGCTCTAAGTTCTGAGCTTTTTCATTTTACTGTGCATAAAATGAATAAAAGTTTCATTTTAAAATCATTTTACAACGAACAAAGACATTTATTGGCCTCGCACTAAGTGTGTGTGCGTGTGTGTGTGCGTGTGTGTGTGCGTGTGTGTGTGCGCCTGTAGATCCCGGACTCGATCATATCTCGAGGTGTTCAAGTGCTTCCTCGAGATTCTGCCTCGTTAAGCTCCACCCCTTCCGAGTCACCACGGGCGACACAGGCAACCTCCCGTCTTTCCACCGCTTCATGCCCAACACCCAAGGTACACACAAACTCAAGCAGAGGAGAGTGGAGGAGTGAACGTAGATAAACTGTATATTTCCTGTATTGCTCTGTAGCATTCATTAAGTAAGTAGCAGTGCAGTTACAACCCTTAAGAGGGAAAAAACCTGCTCACCAGTTCCTTACCTAAAAACCATCAACACACCTTTACACCTTTATGGTTTCACCTTTTTTTTTTTTTTACTCCTGTTGAGGCTAGTTTAGTTGTGAAACTCCCCATCAAATCTCCATTTGACTGTTAGGTATTTACTCCCAAAACACCACAGGCAACCTCCCGACATTAAATGCACAAGACCTTTGTGCTGCTGGGAGTTGAATGGGAGTGAATGGGACTTTAAGTTTCACTGAGCTGACACAACAATCTTCAGTTGTGGTACATTCACAAACGTAATTGTTGCGATTCTTGCACATCAACATTATTTAACAAAAATAGTGAGATAATGCAGTTTTTTTTAACCTTTCTAAAGTTTAGAGTGATTGTGTTTACTTCATTTTATTCAGGAGGGCTTTTCTACACTGATTCATTTCATAACATATAAAAACACACTCCGATCATCTTTTGATCTATTTAAAAGCCTTTCCAGTGGTATTTTAATTATGATTTTTGCCTTTTTAGCCAAAAATCTAAGAACCTGTCATTAGAAATTCACCTCTGAGTTGAGGGAGGGACTGTTGGCTCAGAGTAAGCCCGCCCCGTTGCTGACAGCTCTCTGTTTAAATGGAGCAGGAAGCTTGTGGCCTGCCCATTGACTGCATAAGAGAACTGGACAGTGTGGGTGTAATGTCATCCATAGAAAATGCCTTACCTCCGGCTCCAGCAGGATGAAGTCAATTCAGTCGGCATTTTTCCACAGAACGGATGTCACCATTTGGAGCCAGATGACAGAGATTGGTTTGAGTCGGTCTGAGTCAGTGTCTCCATTGCAACTACTGTTACCAGTCTGGAGTGAGATTGTTAAAAGCCCACACTGATAGGGGCAGGGTGGGGGCCAGCGAGTACCACATGCTTTTACTGAAGCATCTGATTGGTCAGTTTCTAACATGAATAATTTCTGCTAAAGAAAAATATCATGAACATGTAAAAACAGGTATCAGTGTAAAAATGTTTATTCTGACAAATAGAATGACGAGTAATTACTGCCTCTTTCTCTATTGATGTCTTTTGGCCTCTTGGAGCCAGCAGGTCCTTCCTAATGGGAATGGGGGGGTGCTTATTCCAGTTCTCTTACACAATCAATGGGCCCCCATATGGGCCCCCATATGGGCCCCCATGAGCTAGTTTTCTAATGACATGTTTCTGTCTGCTCCTGATTCATGACAATTACAATAAAGAAATATTCAGAAATCCATAAAAAAATGTATATATGACCTCCATCATCAGAAAAAGTCCACGAGAACATGTTAAAAACACCCAAAACACAATCTTCATCAGATTATGTCTTTAAAAAACTCATAGACAAATATCAGCTCTTTCCTTTGCTGAGCGAATTGCTCATCAGAAAACCAGAGCAAAGTTTTGAGCATGAACTGAAGTTGGAGTATGGAGCTCCACAGGTTATGCCTCCCAATAGGTTGCTTGACCCATAAATGCAACAACAGCTACGTCTTAAGTACTAAGTAAAAAAATTCAAAGGATTTGGTAGATTTGAAAGTTTTGATCAAAATGCAGTAGTTTGAGACATCTTTTCAGTTTATCAAAAAAGCCAAGCTTGCATCTATGGTTCACTCAGTGCTACAAAAACGGACAAACAGTCAAAAAAGCTCTAGCCCAATATAATACAAGTCATGTGTGAAACTACCAAATTGCATTGTCTCTTCAGTGAAAAAGTGTAGATCTATAAAATGTTCCTATTTGAGCTGCTTTAAATGTACCACAAATATCCGTTAATGTTCAGATTTCTTGATTTTTAAAGTGACCAAACAAATTGAATTATTGGCATCTTTAACCCGATAAAAGCAGTAATGAAATTATGAGACACTGGATTAAAACGTGAATTTATCCCCAAAAAACAATATTTTCCAGAATGCACTCATGTTTAGGTCATTTATTTCACCTGCATGTGTCTACATAAGACCCAGAACACAGGTAATAGCAGAGTTTTCTTTCTGCAGACACATTGGTTCAACAGTAGCTACCCTAATGCTACTCCAGTTGTATTAACTGGATTAAAAATAACCCCTGCAGTAGTTCACACGGTCTCTCTGCTGGAGATCTACTGCACATCTGTTTGTATCATAAGAAATTATCCCAATGATTCACAGAAGCGAACATTTTGCTGATAGCATCCATTAAAATGCAAACCCTTTTTTCTGTGTGTAAAGGTCCAGTCTCGGTGTGGCAGCAATGAGAACATCCTGAGAGCCAGTAAGTTCTGATCTCATGGACAACTTTGAAAAACGGGGTTGTGTTGCTTCTGTTAGTTTAAGATCATTACCCTTGATTTTGTGTGTGTGTGTGTGTGTGTAGGTCACAGTGCTGTCGACATCAGTAAAGTGGCTCGTCGTCATCGCATGTCTCCGTTTCCGCTGACGTCAATGGACAAAGCCTTCATCACTGTTCTAGAGATGACTCCTATTCTGGGAATTGAAGTCATTAACTACAGAGGTGAGTCTGCAAAGCTCTGTGTGTGTGTCTGTGTGTGTGTCTGTGTGTGTGTTACTTCATTCAAATTACTTATCAGAACCAAAAGTCCAGACGATAACTGTTGTGTTCTTCCAGAGGCAGGAGATCTTTCTGGTTTTATATTTTAATCCAATGTCTGATGGTTAAATAGGTGCTGTTAATCACATGAAGGCCATGGGATTATCCTGTTTACATGATCAAAAATCTGATAATGCAAGAAATCAGATGGAAAACATTTGAAGGCCCCCCCCCCCCCCCCCCCCCCCCCCATGAAACTAGTGTTTTTAACATGCTCTTGTCATTTTTCACATATTTAGAACATCAGTCTCATAATTGCATTTCCAAGTATTTCTCTATTCAAATATTTGTGAAAGAGGACAAAAAATACAGTTTGAAAAAGATCATATTTGTGATGTAGAAAATACTCCATGCTGATGCATCCACCTGCAGATAATAGATTCATGTACGTTTTGGTGTTTTCCTTGTCTGAGCTGGTACCTGGACCAGAACTGTACAGCTGGATAGCTCCAATATTGCTCACCATTTTTGCTGCACCATAATGTTAGGTTGTGGGTGTGAGGGCCTGTAAGCTACTGGGAGAGTGTGTAAACAGGGAGCTCTCAGCAACAGGGATTGGGTCATTGTAGTGGGTCTTTAAACATGCAGAGAAAATAAAGACTTGCTCACACATGCTCTAAAAACCTCTGGATCGCAGAATAAAAACGATAAATCAAAAGTTTGATCTTCTGATTAGACCAGAGATCTGCCAAAAATAACCCTGTGAACCAGATGAGCAGCAACAGCTGGATGAGGTGGTCAAAGGAACTTTATGCTGCAGAGCCCAGCGCTGATTAAGACCTTTGTTTGCAGATGGTTTGGGTCGGGTGCTTGCTCAGGACATCTACGCCAAAGACAACCTCCCCCCCTTCCCCGCCTCGGTGAAGGATGGCTATGCGGTGCGAGGTGAGTCCAGCAAACATCTGCATGTGTTTCTGCATGGCCTTCACACATGAACCTGCTGAGCAGCAGAAACCAGGAACCTTCCTCTGACTTTCACGGGTGTGTTTGTGGCTCACATGCAGCTGCTGACGGCCCAGGAGACCGCTTCATCATGGGGGAGTCGCAGGCCGGACAACAGGTCAGCTCCTACACAAAACGCGTCCACTGTTGTAGGATTTAGTTTCATGATGATGAAAAATTATTACAATCTTTAACAAAAATAGAACTTTTTCATGACTGCTCCAGAACTTTATTTGATTTTGGTTATGAAATGATTTCAAAGTGATTTGTCTGAAAGCAACAACTCCATTTCAGGAATTCCATCTGAAAAAAACCCCAAACAGGAATCATTTCCAGTTCAACTGCGCAAAAACCCAGTTGTAGAACTTCCACTCCACAAAAATGAACAGTATGCTGCAAAAACGTCCAAAAAGTTGAACATGCAAAGTCTGCATCTGTTTGTGTTTGTCTCTGAGTTACAAAAATGTAAGAAAATCAAATAAAATAAAACAGAACGAGTTCAACAACAATGAAGTAAGTGTCTGTCTATGATATAAGATCCCGTACCTGGAGCAGCGGTGCCCAAATCCACGTCTTGGTTATCTACATGTTTTCCTACCAACCTGCTCCTTATTGGCTACACTCACCCGATGGATGCATAAGGTAGAGGTCATGGTTGTGGTCTGTGACTGGCGGGGCTCCCCTCCTGGGTCCGTCACAAACTCTGACAGTAGTTCTGTGTCTTGATGAAAGTCTGCTGATGACACTTTGAGACTCATCAAGTTCACCTCCAACATCTGACTGACCACCAGCAACCTGAAGGCGCTATGACCAGGCGGTGCTGCTCATCCTTTACGCATCGCCATGTGTTCATAACTGTTTGACTGATGAACCTGGAATATCTTACTGACAAGATTAGCTTTTTAAATCCACAGATTGTTGACATTGATGCTACATTTAAAAGGTTTTTCTTTTAGAATTTTTTGGTTTTGGTTCTAATAAGTAATCCACACTGAACACAATGAGACCATTATATGGAAAACAATAAAGAGGTGTGTCTGTCACCACACTGCAATTACCTCCTTATCTTTAAGTGAAAAAAACTATTATGACCTCCACTGAAGTTTTTACTGTATTAAGATATTGTGATTAGTGTAAAAACAAACTATTTAGAGTCCACAACTGATGAAAAGAATATATACAAAACCCCATAAAAAGACACAAAAGCTACACAGAGGTCTGCTTCAAAACGGCATTAATCCTTACGTGTTTTGGTCTGTTTAAAGAAAAGTTGAATGAAAAGCCCAAAATCTGCTCCAAGAAGATGTCAGTCTTTTAGCTTTTGTTCCATTCAACAGGTTTTAAACCAGTCTTATTGTGATTCCTATGTAGCTTCAGTGAAGCTGGAATGTTGAGTTACAGGTTTTTGATGTGCGTGTCTTTCTGTGTGCCCAGCCCACACACACTGTGATGCCGGGTCAGGTGATGAGGGTGACGACCGGCGCTCCGATTCCCTGTGGAGCCGACGCTGTGGTTCAGGTTGAAGACACAGAGCTTCTGAGGGAGTCTGAGGATGTAAGGACCTCCTCTCTAAGTGT
Organism: Oryzias celebensis; assembly: GCA_014656515.1. NCBI lineage: Eukaryota > Metazoa > Chordata > Actinopteri > Beloniformes > Adrianichthyidae > Oryzias > Oryzias celebensis. The sequence continues at coordinate 30,000,499 of BNCR01000005.1, read as the reverse complement.
CTCTTTGTGTTGGTGAACAGCTGTCGAAGCGGGTTCCACGCTGACTGCATGTTTGTTTTAGGGCACAGAGGAGCTGGAGGTGAGGATTATGGTCCAAGTGCGGCCCGGACAGGACATCAGGTGAAGTGGAAACAAAGAAAAGTCAAGGTGTCAGAACATCCGGAGATGAAGATGTTGCTGGAATTAAGAGCAGATAGAAACTTCTGAGGTCTCAGGTCATCAAGCCCTTCTCCAGGCTGCAGATCACAGTTTTTACAAGTGTTAGTCTAAACTGTTTTGTTGTGATTAACAGTCATACCGTGACATTTAGGGCCTCCTCAACAAACAAATGAGAACAATTCATAACTTACAACAGAGAAAACCCATGATCCAGTCAGAGGAAGACTAGAAAATGAAACATCAGGAAGACTTTAACCGACCTGCTCTGAGTTCAGGCTGTTCATCTCTGAAGCTGCACGTCCTCTCTGCCTCTCCACCTCCTCTCCACCTCCTCTCCTCTCCTCTCCTCTCCTCTCCACCTCCTCTCTAAACTAATGTTTAGACTAATGTTTCCAACAAGGTTTTTTCCTGGTGTAAAATTGTTCCCAGTGATTTTTTTAATTATGATTTTTCGTTTTCAGTAAAAAAAGATAAATCTGTGTTGTTTTTAAGAAGGATTTTCTGCAGAGCAGCAGAAGCTCATTAACAATTCAACTCTGGGTGGGGTGGGGGGTGGGGGTGGGGGGTGTTTGTGCATAAGTAAAACTACGTTGAAATCCTAGCATTTATTTCTTGACATTCCCGCCCACTACCTTACAGACCCTCACAACCACAAGCTAACATTAGCGTAAAAAAAAAACTGCAACATTATCAGAACCATCCAGCCAACAGTTCTGAGCCAGATACCAGCTCAAACAAGGAAAATAAAGACATACATGGATCTATTTGTCCTAGAGGGTTTAGATTTGTAGCAGAGCAGAGACAGGCTTTGGCCCACCCATTGCAGTTGCCGAGGAACAACACCAAGAATCGTTGGGTTTTTGGCTGCTCCTGAGCCATTACTGTTTGAAAAAAGAAATACTCAGAAACACAGTTTTAGTCTTACAACTCTTTAACATGTGTCCTCCAACATGAGAATAATGCTACAAGAAAATGTTAAAAAGACCAAAAACACTCATCACTCATCAGACTGGCTTTATTTAGAGAAGTTCATACAGAAAGATGGATCACAGCAAGATGGATCACAGCGTCCTCCGCCATTTAAAGAAACCGGATTCTATAACGCACATCACAATTGAGCACCTCAACATACAATCTCTGTCAAACAAACCTGGACTTATTCACCAGCACATCCTGGACAAAAATATTGACTTAATGTGCCTTACCGAGACCTGGCAACAACCTGAGGTCTACTCAGTCCTCAATGAGGCCTGCCCCCCAGGCTACTCCTACCTGGCTAAGGCCCGCACAACCGGCCGCGGAGGGGGTCTAGCTGTCTTTCACAACAATAACTTGGACATAATTCAACTATCTGTCCCAAAAGTCAACTCATTTGAAAGTCTGGTTTTCAAATGCAACCGTCCATTTTCCTCAACAATAGCCCTTATTTATAGACCGCCTAAACCACAGCCAACATTCATTTCTGATATACACAACTTTCTCATCTCACTCTGTACTACATATTCAAACGTGCTGGTCATAGGTGACTTCAATATTCACATGGACTCAAATACATGCCGACTGGCCTCTGAATTCAAACAGGTACTGGACTGCCTTAACTTACAACAGCTTGTTCATACCCCCACACGTAACAAAGGACACATACTGGACTTGGTAATAACAGACAGCCCCACACTCACAGACCTTAATATATATGACATTGGACTCTCCGACCACCAGGCAATAAACATTAAGGTTCCACTTTCGAAAACCGTCGCAAAACCAAAGCGACAGATAACATTCCGGAATATCAAGAACATTAACACCAACTCATTTTGCATGCAACTTCAACTCCTTAGAATCCCTCCAACCACATCAATCAGCAATCTCATGGACTATTATAACACCAGTCTCACCTCCATCCTGGACCTTCACGCTCCTCTCAAAACCCGGACTGTCACTTTCACCCGTTCAGCTCCTTGGTTTACAGACAGGCTCAGAGCTATGAAAAGATCTGGCCGTGTCCTGGAGCGTGCCTATCTAACATCTGGCCTGACGGTGCATAAGTTGGCCTACCGGGAACACCAACGCTCTTACGCTAAAGCTCTCTCCTCAGCCAGGTCAGAACACTATTCCTCAATCATCAATAACGACTCGGGTAACTCAAAAAAACTATTCTCAACCATCAAGCATCTTCTAAGACCACAGATTTTTCACACCAAACCTCCTCAGTGGCAAACTGCAACCGGTTCCTTGATTATTTCACCTCCAAAATTGACAATATTCGTTCCTCCCTGACACACAGCTCTATAAAAGAAACCCCATCACCATCTAACATGCAGCATTTCTCTAACTTTTCCCCCACAGTGCAGCAGGAGGTCGAAAAGACTATCCAGAACTCTAAATCATCCACATCATCTTTGGACCCCCTCCCCTCCCCTCTGCTCAAAACCCACAACAAAGTGATCGCCCCCCTTATAACCAAAATCATCAATCTTTCTCTCCAAACCGGCACCATTCCACCGTCCCTTAAAACAGCTCTTATCAAACCAGCTCTTAAAAAACCCACCCTCGACCCTGAAATCTTATCAAATTACCGCCCAATCTCAACTCTCCCCTTCATATCCAAAATTCTTGAAAAAATTGTTTCCTCTCAGCTCCATGATCATCTAAAATCAAATAAGCTCTATGAGAAATTTCAATCTGGTTTTCGCCCATCCCACAGCACCGAGACAGCTCTGATGAGAGTTACCAGTGACTTGCTGATGGCCTCTGACTCAGGTTCCACAGCCCTCCTTATTCTTCTCGACCTCTCTGCTGCATTTGACACTATCGACCACAACATCCTTCTTCACCGTCTTCAACACCACATTGGACTCTCGGGTACCGTCCTTCACTGGTTTCATTCCTACCTCACCGATCGGACCGAGTGCGTGGTCCTGGGGGACGCCAAATCCAAACCCCACACAGTCACTTGTGGGGTCCCCCAGGGCTCCGTGCTTGGTCCTACCCTCTTTACTATCTACATGCTCCCCCTTGGACGAGTCGTCAGCATGCATGGCATTAATTTCCATTGCTATGCTGACGACACACAGCTCTACCTCAAAGTCACTCCCTCTGGGCCCCCTCTGCCACTCTCAATCGCCTCAGCTCCTGCCTGGAGGACATAAAGGCATGGATGAGTCAAAATTTTCTTCAGTTAAATGGCTCAAAAACCGAAGCTATTCAAACTGGTACCCCTCAACAACTTCGCTCCTCCCCCATTAACTCAATTTCCCTCTTTGGCCAGAACATTCCCCTCTCTCCCTCTGTTATCAACCTCGGGGTCAAGTTTGACCCCCACCTCACCTTTGACAATCATGTCACCCACATATGCAAAACTTCCTTCTTTCACCTCCGTAACATCTCTAAACTCCGTCCATCTCTCTCCCTCTCGGCCGCGGAGAAGCTCGTCCATGCCTTTGTCTCCTCCAGGTTGGATTACTGTAACGCGCTTCTCATCGGGATCCCTGGTAGGAGCATGCAAAAGCTTCAATATGTACAGAACAGTGCAGCCAGGGTACTGAAGAGGGTGCGGAAATATGAGCACATCACCCCCATCCTTCACAGCCTGCACTGGCTTCCCATTCACCTCCGTATTGAATATAAGGTTCTCCTCCACACCCATCACTGTCTGTACGGTGAGGCCCCCACTTACCTCACCGAACTACTTACACCTAACAACTCAACCAGGACCCGGTCAGGCCAACAGCACCGTCTAATCCCACCCAGGACGCGGCTAAAAACAATGGGAGACAGGGCCTTTGTGGCTGCTGCTCCCCGCCTGTGGAACTCCCTCCCAGACCACCTCAGGGCTCCACTGCCGGTGGATTCTTTTAAAAAAGGACTTAAAACTCACCTTTTTATCAAAGCCTTTCCTTTTTAAACTTTGCTTGTTTTACTGGATGTTTTCGTGCCCTATAGTTTTAAAAGTTTTAAATGTTTTTAATGTTTTACTGTTGTAATTCTTGTAGCACTTTGAGACTTGATATCAAGTGGAAAGTGCGTTATAAATAAAATTGATTATTATTATTATTATTATTATTAGAAAGCTTTTGGTTGGTAAAAATAATTTCACCCCTTTTGTGCTTGATTAAGACATCTTACATCTCTGACTCTGGTTTAGATGTGAATTATAAAACCCTGAGAGAGAAAGTATTAACTGAAGTGTACTTTTGTGTGTGTGTGCGTGCGTGCAGGCCAATCGGACACGATATCCGGCGAGGCGAGTGTGTTCTTGCTAAAGGGACTCATATGGGCCCGTCTGAGATCGGCCTGCTGGCCACAGTGGGAGTGACAGAAGTCAGCGTGCACAAGTTCCCCGTGGTGGCGGTGATGTCCACTGGAAACGAGGTACTTTGGCGGACACAAAACTCAGTTCTGCTTCCCACTCAGAATGACAACGGCCTGTTCTCCTCATAGCTCCTGAACCCAGAGGACGATCTCCACCCAGGGAAGATCCGGGACTCAAACCGCTCCACTCTGCTCGCCACCATCCAGGAGCACGGATATCCCACCATTAATCTCGGCATTGTTGGAGACAAGTGAGATCATTTCAGCCTCACACCAAACCGTCACATTACAGTACAGAGTATGTTAAGATAAAAGATCTTCCCACCTGTAAAAGCCTTTATATAACACCTGAAATAAACATCGTCAGATCAAAGTAAAATATTGATCCAGAGTCTTAGAGGAAGAGAGGACTCAAACTACATTCTCATTACCCTCGGTAACGTTCAATGCTTGAAACGACCACTTCCAAAGAAAAGTAAACGTCCGTAAAAATGCATTTTGGGCTTTCGTGTTCAAAACTCTAATTCGCATGTTCCTATGCAAGTTTGCACTATAGTTTACAGGCTCTACATACGGAACTTTGACAGATTAGGGTCTCTGATTGGGTAGTGATGTACGGATGGCGTCCTTTACATTGTGCCAACCATTTCAAAATTGATCAAGGAGGAGAAATGAATCATTGTGGTTTGTGCCCAGCTGAAATTCTATGACACCAAATCTTTCATATATCAGAATAGAGCTGTGAAGGAAAATGCCTGGAGCAAGACTTGCACCAGGCGTCTTCCATCTGGACGTGGCGGACATGCGCTTTTAAAGAGGATAAATAGAAAAAGAAGAAGATGCCCTTTCCTGCTTGTCCAATGTGAACATTGTGGACTAAATGGGCTTTCTGGGATGTGAATCACCTGATTTGTCTGTGGCTTCTGAGTCCAAGCTGCTGAAGTTCACAGAGACGTTTCCAGTCTGTAGTTGACTGTGGATCCACGTCTTCTGGTTTGATCAGATCGAAGGTCAGAGGTTTTGGAGCTCTTCATGTGTCCTCAAATGACTTTGTTGCTTTCATTTTTGTACTGGTCACTCAGAAGGGATCTTTCAGAGAAAATGAGTTTTAGGTTTTTATTAGCTGTAACCTAAAATGATTGAAATCTCCAGAATGAAACTAAATCTGTAAGATCGTGTGAAAGTTTTACCTTGGAACTGAATTTAAGTTAATTTTTTTATCATCTTCTCATGAAATGAGATTTTGGGCTATAGAAGAGCTGTGAGCAGCAGCCCCTGGATGAAGCTGGAGAAGAAACGGCAGCAGACCAGCTGACAGGTTCCTGCTTTACAGAGCGTAGGATCCTGAGGATTGCTGAACCCTGAACCCCCCCAGAGAACCTTCAGGCCACTGAGTTGTTTTTAAATTGCACTGCTTAAAGAACATCTAGAGATGTTTGACCATAGATGTGACTGAGGCTCGGAGGAGCTAAATCTGGAGAAGCACCGATCAGATGAAGTTCTTCATTCGGTTCCCCCACAGCCCTGATGATCTGCTGTCGGCTCTCCACGAGGGGATCAGTCGTGCTGACGTCATCATCACCTCAGGGGGCGTGTCCATGGGAGAGAAGGTAGAAACGCCTCATTGATCTCTCATGTGATTGGGTAAATCTTTTGGGTAGAGTCAGCAGCATGAACCTTCTTTACAAACCAAGTTTAATCTGTATGTTCTTCAGGACTACCTGAAACAGGTGTTGGACATTGACCTTCACGCTCAGATCCACTTTGGACGAGTCTTCATGAAGCCTGGGTGAGTTCAAGGAGAAGATCAGGTCTTCTGTCCAACATTCAGATGTTATCTGATCAGGATAGTTTTGAAAGATCTGTGGACAGTCTGTGGAGCTGGGCTCATCTGGATGCTAATCTGGGCTCATCTGGATGCTAATCTGGGCTCATCTGAATGTTAATCTGGGCTCATCTGGATGTTAATCTGGGCTCATCTGAATGCTAATCTGGGCTCATCTGGATGTTAATCTGGGCTCATCTGGATGTTAATCTGGGCTCATCTGGATGCTAATCTGGGCTCATCTGGATGTTAATCTGGGCTCATCTGGATGTTAATCTGGGCTCATCTGGATGTTAATCTGGGCTCGTCTGGATGCTAATCTGGGCTCGTCTGGATGCTAATCTGGGCTCGTCTGGATGCTAATCTGGGCACATCTGGATGTTAATCTGGGCTCATCTGGATGCTAATCTGGGCTCATCTGGATGCTAATCTGGGCTCATCTGGATGCTAATCTGGGCTCATCTGGATGTTAATCTGGGCTCATCTGGATGTTAATCTGGGCTCATCTGGATGTTAATCTGGGCTCATCTGGATGCTAATCTGGGCTCATCTGGATGCTAATCTGGGCTCGTCTGGATGCTAATCTGGGCTCATCTGGATGTTAATCTGGGCTCATCTGGATGCTAATCTGGGCTCATCTGGATGTTAATCTGGGCTCATCTGGATGTTAATCTGGGCTCATCTGGATGCTAATCTGGGCTCATCTGGATGTTAATCTGGGCTCATCTGGATGTTAATCTGGGCTCATCTGGATGCTAATCTGGGCTCGTCTGGATGCTAATCTGGGCACGTCTGGATGTTAATCTGGGCTCATCTGGATGTTAATCTGGGCTCATCTGGATGCTAATCTGGGCTCATCTGGATGCTAATCTGGGCTCATCTGGATGTTAAACTGGGCTCATCTGGATGTTAATCTGGGCTCATCTGGATGTTAATCTGGGCTCATCTGGATGTTAATCTGGGCTCATCTGGATGTCAATCTGGGCTCATCTGGATGCTAATCTGGGCTCATCTGGCTGCAAATCTGGGCTCATCTGGATGTTAATCTGGGCTCATCTGGATGTTAATCTGGGCTCATCTGGATGTTAATCTGGGTTCATCCAACGTCTGAGGTTTGACTTTGATCTTTCTGACTCTGCTCCAGACTCCCCACCACCTTCGCCACCGTGGACATTGATGGAACCCGGAAGCTCATCTTTGCTCTTCCAGGTATGCCGCCACCCATCCTGCGCAGTGAAACCCTCATTAACGTTCTTGTTGGAATATGTTTTTATGTGCCAATCAGACTAGATTGAACAAGTGTAGCAGTTCATCGACGCTCACCAAGGTCTTTCTTCAGTCAGTCAGGGTTTCTCAGCACAATGAACATTCAGACAAACTTTTCATGAATAAAGTCATTCATCAGAAAGCTGTTTGGCACTGACCTACAAGGATTTCATCTTCTTTTGTTTTGTTTGGTTTTGTCTTTGCTCTGCAATAAGGAATACATTTTGGTTCATTTTTCATTCTGATAGGTTCTCACACACCACAGTTCTCTGTTCTCCTGCAGTGTGCTAAATATGATTCACTCTGGGTTTGGGTTGAAGTGGGTCGTCATGGAGATGAACCTGAGACCTTTAGGTTGATCTAAGTGGACTTGTTTCAGGAAACCCAGTGTCGGCGGTGGTGACGTGTAACCTGTTCGTGATTCCTGCTCTGAGAAAAATGCAGGGCATCCTGGACCCACGGCCGACCATTATAAAAGCTAGAGTAAGACATGCACACTCACACACACACAAACACACTCAACCACATACATGTAAACATGTACACACATTTCTCTCTGTTACCTACACAAACACATAAACACGATCATGCAAAGAAATATAAACACACACATGCACATAAACAAAAGAGAACAGTGTGAAAATGTTCATGTCTGTCTGGAAAAAGTGTGTGTAGTGAGGAGTTTTACAGACTTAAAGCATCTGTACATGAACAAGGGAACCCTGTATAAACAGTTTTTTTTATTTTATTTCCTTCGTTCTCTGAATTCTTCAAACCTCTAAGCAGCTTCCACAGAGTATGTTTGTGTTAACATCTGTCTGCTTTACAGAGGTTTCTCTGTTTGCTCCTCTGTCCTTCATCAGCACTCAGAACAACTGCCAAAATCAAACGTGTTTTTGGTGTTTAGCTCTCCTGCGATGTCAAGCTGGACCCCAGACCTGAGTACCACCGCTGCATTCTGACCTGGCATCATCAGGAACCTCTGCCCTGGGCCCAAAGCACTGGTACACACGTCCTCAAAAGAATGCGCACACCATGTGGTTATCATCTAAACTGGAGTCTTGCTAATAATACTTATTTGAAGACACACTACTGGCACAAAGACTCAAATACGGACACTTTTTGGGTTTGACATCCTGGTGGTAACACATTCTGACCACAAGGGGGCAGTCAGCCATCCCTGAGTATTACAGCATGAAGCTCAGTCATCATTGCTCTTTCATTATCCTCTCTGTGGAGGGGTGCTGACACTACTGAAATCAGAAAACACTCTTCTGACTCTCATTCAAGGATAGGAAATCCAGTGTACTGTTCAGAACACGGTTCTGTTTTTCTGAGTCCAATTTACCAAATTAAACAGATGGACTGTATTTAAAGATGAACCTCGCAATCTTTAATCACTAGACGTAGATACTACCTTCATTATCTCTCAGAACTGTAGAACTAAACCAGTCTGACCCGCCCTGACCTTCCCTTGTTTGCATAAACTAAAGGTTAAGTCGTCCAGTGTTTTTGGATCCATAGCAGAAAGTGATGATGACAATGCTACATCTTTGAACTGATCAACCCAGCAGATCATCCTCATCAACCATCTGTTCTCCTAATCAATAAAAGTTCAATAAAATCTAATTGCTGAGTCATAAGAATCTTTAAAAGTGGATCTGAGGTCGCTCAACACTTTTCTTAACAGATTTGGAGATAAAGGATTTAAATTAAACAATTTAGAGCTTTAGAAGAACTAAATTTGTGTTTGACAACAGATTCTTCTCTTTTTGTTTCATGTGACAGCAGAATCTGGGACTGCTGAGTGTCTGAATGCTAAACTCTGGTGAACCCAGACTAATCTCGTCTGTTCTGGTCCTGATTAGGATGAACAGATGACCCAGATCAGCAGGTTTGGTGCAGAAACCTGCAAAAGTTGCAAAGCTTTTTGTCTCTGCAGGTAACCAGGTGTCCAGCAGGCTGATGTCAATGCGCAGTGCAAACGGCCTGCTGATGCTGCCCCCAAGACGGAGCAGTATGTGGAGCTGCACAAGGGGGAGGTGGTGGATGTGATGGTCATCGGGCGGCTATGATGCAGGTGGAGGCCGTGCGCCCAAGTTCACATGCAAAGCTTCTGCTTGACGCTAACACATGCCAACACGTCTGTCTCCGCAGCCTCTTCATTTGCAACCGGTTGCCATGGCAGCGCCAGGACTTCTTGATGGGTCAAGATATGGGTGGGGACAGGAAGTGATGCATGTCTATCTGGTTGCCATTAGCTGTGATGTCATATGCAACAGCCAATCGGAGCCAGCGCAGGCTGAGTCCTCTCTGCTTTAAGCAGATCACTGTATTTCAATGAAGAAAAAATAGAGAAAATATGAGATTTATTCTGTAATATTATTATTATTATCTTAATGATGATGATCAATATTCTAAGTTATTCTATTTATTATTAATATCATTATGGTTCTGATGGTAGTACTCATGCCCCTTTCTCCTTTTCAGTTTGTGCAATTTTCTCTGGTAGGTATAAAAAGTATTTTCCCTTCCTCCACTCCTTTTTTCTCCTCTTTCTCCTCCTGAACCTCTGACATTTTCTATCAGACATAGAAAAAAAACTTTCACTGTAGTAGTACCAAGTAGAATTTTTTTTTGAGGAAAAAAAAATTAAGGATTGTTTGTATATTTTTACTATTATCAGTCCAGTTTCCTCTGCAGAAAAACAAACTTTTCAGAGACACACAAACTCTCAGTGAAAGCCATGAAACTCCTCCAGGTGCAGCGCGGGAGGCGGGGCTGCGTCCTGCCGCCATGCTGCGAGTGGTGGCAGGGTTTCTGGTCTGACAGTGGAACGCCGCGTTTTCATCTGCTGTGATCCGTTGTTGTGTCAGAGGTGGCGACGCCACTGTGACGCCTTGTTCACGTTCCATGTGCCAAGTTACTTCTCAAAATTGAAACTTTATATGGTCGACCTTTTCTAAGATCAAACTGGCTTTGGTCTACTTTTTCTCACTGCAATAAAATCCCACGAAAGGAGAAGAAGCGGGATCATCTCGCAGCTCTGACTTCCTCATGACGTCTCCGACTTTGACCTTTAGGCACCAAATTGACCTCTGGTGCTTTTTTTTTTTAAAGATTCCAGCACAAATTATTCTCTCCAGATCTTTTCTAATAGTATTTGAATTTGATAACAAAGGTGAAACTTCATATGAAATGAGGCCAATCCACCCTTACAGATTCCTAGTGTGCTACAGAGATGTGGTGCAGATACTTCTGTGGTAATTTGGAATAAACATAAACACTGCAGCTTCAAGACCCTGGTCTATTTTATTAATGTAACCGTAAAAAAAATCAAATTTCAATCAAATTTAATAGTTTGTCAATACAGAAGAGATAAAATGTGAAACAACGTTTGAGACTTAAAGCTCAAAATTCACTATTTCAAAACCCACTCCGATCTTCTTTTGATTTTTTTAAGTGTTTTTTAAACATGAATTTGGCTAAGAACATTTACCGTTTTTAGCCAAAATAAAAAAAACCTGTTGTTTTCTGGGACATAGTTTCTGCAGAGTGGCTGTAGCTTATTAGAAATTTACCTCTGAGTTGTGGGACTGTCAGTAAGGTTGTCCCCTATTCTCCATCATATATTTGTTTACACTTTTTCCCACTAGATTACAGCCAGTCATTATCCCAAACTAACACTAACGGTGTCACAAAAACGGCGAGCAATATTGGAGCTATCCAGCCATACAGTTTTTAGCTAGATTCCAGCTCAGACGAGGAAAACAAAGATGCTAGTGGATCAATTTGTCTGTAAGTGGATGCATTGTGGCCCATCCAGCATATTTTCTACGTCAAAAATTCACTCTTTTTCATACAGCATTTTTACATCTGCACTTGTTTCAAAATTATTTGAATTAGGAAATACTCATGAATATGATTTTAATCTTTGTTTTAATCTGAGTGGGTCCTTGTGAAATTTTAACCTGATTTTATTCTTCACATAAAATAGATTTAAAAATATTTCAAGTAAAAATTAAATAAATGTTTTAGTGTTCTATCTATTTTTGAAATGCACATATTTAAATGTATTTTATAAAATAAAGCTACTATGCTGTATTATATGAAAAATTAATCTAAATACTAATTTAAAAAATTGCATTTGGTTACATTATACCAAATAATTAATAATGTTGGCATACTTTTTTGTCTTAGTTGGAAAGATTTTTTGAAAACCCAAAATTAAATCACTATGAAAGCAGGTTAGCTCTTATTGTTAGTGAGCTGAACAAAAATCAGGTTATATTATCATAAATCTTAACACATCTTACATTGTTATTTGTAATTCTTACGATTGTGTTATTGCCATTATTTGAAAAATGTCCACAGACTTCTTTTGGGGGAGATAGGCTGCAGTTAGAGGCCATTTTGTTCTAGTTTATGGCTGTTTTAACATATATACCTTCAAACCACGGTAAAACTTTAATTTGGGGTGAAACTCACACCCTCACCATGTTGAGAAGAAAATGTATTTTCTGCCTGACTGTTTTTGTTCAAAGAAAAGTTAATTTTACTTCCATTGCTGCTTTCATCTCCCACCTCATCTGTGTTCACACGTGACAGAAAATGCTGTTTATCCACAAATATGACTGTGAAAATACAACAAAGAAATCTGCATTTTTTACATTTTGGATTACATATTTATTTGCTGGTTCAGATGACGACCCCCACCCACACACACAGATTTTTAGATATATATTTTTTAGCATCTTTTATAACAGAAGACTTCTTGTTGCACAAAAGTAAACTGCACCCACCTCTGCCTGATATAAAAGGTTCTCTATTGGTGTAAAAACAGCTTGCTCTCCTCAGAGCCATGAATATTTGTTTCTAGAACATCTTAGAGATGTGTTTTCTTCCGTTTAGAATAGACACAACTGGCCCAGCTGCTGCTATACTGCCCCCAATGTGGTTGCCTCAGTCCAGTCTATTGCAGTTTGAAATCTCACTGACCTCAGGCACATGCAGGTCCAAAAATGTATTTTGTAATCATATTTATTGTAAAACACAGCATTATAGTTAGATATTCTATACAATAAAACAAATGTCATTCTCAGTCTTTTTGGCATATAAGGTTCACTTCTCAGCATCAATTGTGCAGTTTGACCTTTAATGGGATTTATTGACACTGAGAAAAATAGACTATCTGTGTGGTTCAGAAACATTATAAAAACATCACAAAGGAAAACAAAATCTGTGGGGAAATGTGAAGAGCAATAAGTGAAAGAATAAATGTGGATAAAGGCAATTAAAGAGTGATAAAAATATATTTTTAATTTCTTTTAATTTCTTGTGTTTTCATGTCTAAAATTGTGTCATAAAGAAACCTCATCTTAAATATTTCATTTTTCATTGTATTACTTTTGTCAGCTTTTGTTTTTTTTTTTCAACAGTTTGTAAGTTTCTCACTGCTTATTCTTGTTAAAAACAAGACAAGAATTTTGAGAAAAAAAGAATGTTTTATAAAGATATTAAAAAACAGGAAATTCATCAAAATAATCATTTGCACATTGTTTTAATTGCCTTTTCTCATTTCATTATTTAGGAGTTATTTCTCTTTTATGTTCCTGGAGCATTAAAGCATTCCTTATGTTTCCTGAACTGAACAAACTGTAACTTCTTAAATGATTTATGATGCGTTGATAACATTCCCAGCTTGGAGAAAAGATGACATTGCTCGTGTCGCATTCAGGTGCTCTTAAACTACACTGTGTGTATGCAGCGGCGGCCGTGTCCAGGTGCTTCTCCAGGTCAAAAGCATCAACGCACTTCAAGGCTGGGAAGGAAAAATCGTTGGTGCAGAAAGAAAGTCACACAAAAGAGTCTTTATCCATTCAAAAAATAGAAAAAAATATTGTTCCCCATGGCAAATGTCTGTCCTGATCCAGAAAATCTGTGAAAAAAAGGAAAAAAAAAGTCTGTTTTCATTTTAAGAAAGACAGAAATGTGTCCTTGCATCTCAACTCATGTTTTCTTTAACTTTGTGTGGCACTTCTGAGATTTTGACAAAATGCTTGAATGGCTTCATTTGTTTTTAAACTGTGAAAAGTTTGGTTTCGGTTTATGAGTCTGTAAGTGATCCTGTGATTTCCTGCAGTCGGTGCCAAACATGCTGACAGGTCAAAGGTCTTTACGCAGCCTTCAGATCTCCTCTGCTACTCTGTCGGTTCTGGGAAAACCAGGAACTGCCTTTTGTTTTAGTCTTTATTTTTGAAGGTATCGGTCAGCTGTTGTCAGTATTTCCTGACTCAAAACCCGGTTTTCTGGATTAACCGAAGGCAGCGTTAGCTGTGAGCTTTGACCTTCCTCTGCTGTCTTTTTCTGCCCCAGCTCTTTTCTCAAACCTGCAGACCTGTAGGGGGGCAGCATCTTTCTCTTTGGGCAGGTGTGACTTCTGACGAGCCACTGGGAGGCTGATGAAAGTTTTATTGTTTGATTTGTAATCTCCAGTGTAGACGCACGCTTCTTATTTGCTAGAAACTTCCTGATTACCTCAAACGTACTACAGCAAGCAGACATCAAAGTCAAGTTCAAGTCCCAAAAAAAGAGAAAAATGTGAGCTGCCGACACCTGCCCAAGAAGAACCAATCAAACCCTTCGGATTGAAAGAAGCAGGTTAACGTGAAACTGCCTTTGTACTGAGTGAACTGAGTCACACTGCACACATGATCAACTATAACCAGCACTAATGAAGCAATGACAGCATTCTGCCACTACTGTACAAACCTAAGGGGAGGATGCTTTTGTTTCCTGTAAAGATATTAGTGAAACTGAAAATGAATTAAAGATAATCCTGATTATTCTGTACACTTTGTCTTCTAGTGTCTCTTCTTCTCAATTGGGTCTTTAACATAACATATTTAAAATCCTTTCAGTCATAAACATTTTTTAATTCCAATGATATCTCATGTTTATGTAAAAAATTGCACTTTTAATATATTTTTTAACTTTGGTTTTTAAGCAGTCTTGCCTGCTTTGTTCTTTGAAAAAAGATATTGTAGTCATTATATAATAGTTTAATTTTTCGACTGTAAAACGTTAACAAAAAAGAAAAAACGTCAAGGTTAGGTTTCAAGAATGATAAAAAAAATTAACATGCATTTAAAGGAATAGGTCAAAAAGAATTGCGTCTTTTTATAATGGGACAATATTTTATAACTATTTTTAATTCACCATTTTAATTTACCTTTGTGAAGCTTTCAAACATTTTTTTTCCAAATACTATTTATTTATTTATTTTTCACACTTTCATTTTTCACTAATTCATTAATTATTTATATTGTATGTACACATACGACATTTCAAAGAAAAGTCAGCAAAATGCTGTTAAAATTTAAATACCCATCTTTTAAAAAATACAGAAAATATGCATGAGCAATAATTACGAGTACTAAGCACGCATTTTGTTTAGTAGAGCATGCTAAAAATAAATAAATGACGTTTCAACGTGAAATGTAAAAGGTCATTTGATTGGTTGAAACAAGATTCATTTCATTATTTCATCCAATCAGCATGAGCGTTATCTTCTGGATGGCATGTTGGTCCCTCCTCCCGCCGCAGTTTGGACTGACAGACGGAGGAGCGGAGGGAGGGATGTCTCCGCTGCGGATCAGCGAGCAACAAGTGTGTTAGAATGAAACTTTAGATATACCAAATTCGGAGCCAAATTCACAACTATTCGGATATAAGTTGGAGGTTTCCGGTTGGATGTAGCATCGTGAAGCGGCGGGCGAGCTGCGTGGTCTCTCTGGTAAGTGGTCCCGTGTGTTCCTCCGGTCTGAGGCGGCTTTGTTATCAACAGGTGCCGCTAGCATTTAGCCGCTAACGTTAGCTTGGCGTCAATTTGTGAAATGAATAATCGTTTGCGCCGTAAGGTTCGGCTTCTCGACTCGGAAACACTCTGAATCGCAGCGAGGAGGCGCTGAAAGAGGCCCCGGTGTCCGTCGCTGACTATGAAGGCGTAACTTTGCGGTGAAGCCGCTCTTTGGTTTAGCATTCAGGCAGCTAGTTGTCACTCCGCCCGGCAGTGGAACTGGAGTTTGATGAGACGGTCCTCCTGAGTCCGAACCTTCACTCTGATCATACTTCTGTCATATGACGAACGCCACGGCGTAAACTCTGACTATGCCGTATCTTTACCTTCTATTTAATACCAATTTTGGTTGACTTTTATTTGTAGGTAGCAGGTTTTTCAGGATGCTGACTCAAGTTTGACTCAGCAGAACTCAGCCTGATTGTTTCTGAACGTTTTTATTCATGTTTAATAGGATTAGTGGTCAAAGTTTACTCTGGAGTTCTTGTTCAGATGTACAGTATCATCACTATCATTCTGTTTAAGATGCTAAAGTAACAAAAAAACATCTAAAACAAAAAGTAAAAACAACTTGACACAGCTAAAATATAAAGCTATTATAGTCCAACACATTACTACCCCACCTAATATTAAATTAAAGTAATTGTATAATACTATTAACTTCCATGTGTTATTTAGAGCCATTTTTATTCAATTATTGCCACCATTTTGTTTACATTACCAATTATTATTTCAAAGAAAACAATAAAATTTAAAGTCTTTTTTTTTCTCTTTTGGTGAAACAACTTATTTAATGCAAAATGTTCTAAGCAATAAATCGGACATAGCATTTTAAACGTTTACAGAGTGCTCAAGCAGCTGTTTTTGTGTAACTGTTTTGTGATTGTTTAGAGAAACACTCTTTACTTGAATATGATCAAGAGGGAGTTTGTTACGTTCTCCGGTCTCCCCATCTCTGTTTCCTGAGTATGGTGACCCAGAGGTGAGGAGACAAAAACAAGAAGAAAAAATTGTTAGAACATGGAGAACCATCTTTCTCACAAACCTGGCTTTAGAACATTTCAGAAACTCTGGATCAGAACAGCAACAGTTTTCCTGGTTCCTTACTAGTTGTTCCTTCAGTTGTCCTCTTAGCTTCTGGCTTGTTTGCTTGTGTGAAGCTTAGGACTCCTCTTCACATCCGTGCTGACTCGAGCATTCCTGGAGCTGCTGAAGGTTGAAGTCTCGTTTCTGTTCCCTGCCGCTGCAGAGGAACAAATATGCTGCAGTTCTGGATCTTATCTGGGCAGAGCGGTATGTGTCGGGCTGTGCCTGCACATTACACTGTGGAGGTCTAGATTGTTGGGACTTATCTTTCCTTTGTTTACACTCATGTCAAAGCTGGCTCCAAAGCAGCCGTCAGTGGATGTGGAGTCACATATCTTCTGGATGACGAACCCTTCACTCCTTAGTTAAAGGTGAAGCACTGAGTCAAAACCTCGTCAGAGACGGGAGGGGGTGACATGCTGAAAAAAAAGACCTAAAAAGGTGTAGGACTGAAGAGAATGAAGAAATAAACCATTAAAGTAGTACTGTTAACTTATGACTATTGTTTACGTCATGCAAAAAGACTTCAAATGCTATTAAAACCTTTGAAAATTATTAACTTTGAAATATTTTTTCTTGCAGATATAGGTGGTTTTTCTTAGTCTTTTTGTTTTGGTCTATTTTGTTACCATCCATCCATTTTCGGAACCCGTTTCTATTCCTTTCGGGGTCACGGGGAAGCCGAAGTCAAGCCCGACCACTCATGGGTGAAGGCAGGGTTCACCCAAGACAGGTCTCCAGTCTGCCGCAGGGCCACAACCACACACACATGCACACTCACTTTTACACCTTGGGACATTTCAGAGTGACTAATGAATTTTGGCACGGTGGAGAAGTGGTTAGCACAGCGCTCTTGCCTCACAACCTTGCCTCACAAGGTTCCTGGTTCAAGTCCCTGGCTGGGGGATCTGAAACAAAATTACCAATGGGGGGGACCTTGTGTTGAGTTAGCATGTTCTGCAAGCTTGGGTTTTCTCCGGAGACTCCAGCTTCCTCCCACCGTCCAAAAATATATATATTTTTGTTTCGTCAGAAGAATTCAAAGCAAACATAAATACAGGTTTAGACAGCAGCCTGAGCTTCTTTTCCTCCACCTTAGGGACTGTTTTCATGTAAACAAAGATTTCTGTTTACATGTGTGAATGTCTGTTCCCTTGACTGTTAGCTTCTGTTTGTTTCCACTCTAAAAATCCCCAAAATGCCGATCTGATGTGTGAACTATCCAAGACAAAAATTGGTCAAGTTTATTATTTAGATTTCAGAGTAATTATTGATCTTTTTGAAATGCTGACATGCCCCCCCATTGCCTTACAGCAGTGTTGTTGGTGAGTCTTCAGACCTAAAACTGTTCTTGATGAGAAGCTACAGAGAAAGATTTCAGTTGCAATTTTTCTGAAAGGTTTCTTTTAAGGTTGAAATTCTGACCCCTTGATAAGAAAAAAAAGTTTTAAATCTTTCCTACTGAGGTCATGAAGTCTGTCAGTAGTCCATTGCAAAACCTTAGGAGGTTGAGGACTTTCTGAAGGAGATGAAGGAAGAAAAATCCTCCAAATCCTGAAGATCTGTGAGAAAGTCTTAAACTCTAAATGAATACTGAGTATTTATTGTTGTTAGATGATGGTGACTTAAGGTCAACTGCTCTGTCATCCACAGAGCTGGGGTCACAGCGCCTCCTCACAGTGTATCCCTGCCCCCACCCCATCAAACATGAGCTAGAACGGGTGTTAACCGCGAGTCCTTCAAAGTGACTGTGTTGATCTGGTTTTATTCTGATCTCAGCATGTGATGATTCTGTTCTTTGCTGAGCCTGCTGTTGATCTGGAAACATCTGTTTGAGTTCCAGTCTTTGACCTTCTCCTTCTTTGTGCAGATCCAGACTTTCACTCCCTCTGTTGTTGGGAAGCACAGCGATGTGGGAAAGTTCCTACAGACATTATCTGAGAACTGGACTCAGTGTGACATCACCCATAGAAAACCTTTTGCAAGCGGTTCCAACCAAAGGAAGTCGATTCAGTTGCCATGTTTTTTGCAATAAGGACACCGCTATGTTAAAACCAGAAATTGTCAGTAAGCAGTGATTGGTCCGAGTGAGTCTGAGTCACTGTATTTATGACAAACACTTTCACCAATCAGGAGGGAGCTTGTTTGAAGTCCACACCCCAACTCCTTGAAAGCAGGCTAAGGAGAATCTGTCAATCAAATGTTTGAACCTTCAGTGTGAGACCACATGCATCTTAATGGTTAGTTAAAAAAATAAAATGTAAGAAAAACGAGGATTATCAAGAACATGTTAAAATAAGGTATCGGAGCAAGAATAGTTATTCTGACAAATGTAATGACTGAGTAATAGCTGTTTATTTTTCTACAAAAGTCTATGGGATTTTGGTTTCTTGGTCCCAGCGGGTACTTCCTGTTTGGAACACCAGGGTGGAGGGGTCACTTAGTCCAGGTCTAATTTAAAGTCAGTAGTTTGAACCTTCAATCTTCAAATTTCAGTCTGTTTCAGAGGAACAAGCTATGTATTATTAGAAAACAAAAAGCAACCTGGAAAATCTGAAAGTTTAAAATAACCCAAACAGGAACAGCAAGCAGCAGAAATGCAGCACGAAGAGCCAAGCAAATGCAAAGCAGCTGCATGTAAAACTGCAGGGCAGGGGGTGTCATTCAAATAATGCTAAAACAGCCAACATTAACTTTCATCTATTTCCTTTATGTACCGTTTATCTGTAATGTGATTACAGCGACGGATGCCACAATTCTTAGTTTAAAACTGAACCATATGTTTTACACTGTTAAACCAAATCGTTGCATAACTACTACATACACGTTTATTTATGTTAAGTGTGAAGCACACGTTCTGCAAAGTTTAATTATTTATTGCTTCTTGTATTATTACATTACACCAGGTTTACTGTGACCCAACTTAAAGGTTTTTCTTCTTTGTTATTTGTTTACCAATTTTAGAAAAAGAAAATCCAAATTTTGTTAGTTGTCAAGTTTTACACGGACAGGGAAAGAGTTCAAGAAGCACAAAAGATAAACAAATGAAATCAAAAATTCAGCACCAAAGAGTCTCTGCTGACAGAACATAAAACATTTGCAATGGTCCAAATTTTAACAAAATCATCAAGTGAATTGGTAAGACTGTAAAAACAGAACTCTATTCCCAACCGAGCTACCAAACGTCTCTTAAAGAGAAACAGAGCATCATCAGACCCGGTCCCCTGGATCCGGTTTTTCCGGGACATCCAAACAGCCAGCTTGGCTTCAGCTGAAAGGAAGTTCAAAAGTGTGTGAACACTCTTTTTCCGAGTCTCGTATTTGATACCATAAATGAAGCAAACCAAAGTAAACCGTTTCCCCAAACCAGATTATTGGCAACAACAATTCGACCCTGATAGGAAAGCTGTGGTAGCAGGTATTTCAATCTAGACAGTCTGGCACACACCCGCTCCATGACACCCTCCCAATTCTTTTGTTGATAATTGTCCATGCCTAAAAACACTCCCAAAAATGAGATAACATCAGAGATCCAATTGAGGTCCCCGGGTAATATCGGCAACAATGCATCCACCCAGTGCCCTAAACGCATTTGTGTTTTTGGACTTCATAGGCACTAACCTGACCAGAGTGACGTTTTTTAAGAGCATTCTATGGTTTTAAGTCAAGTCCGCATTTGACCAACAAAGGCGGTTTCTTTTCTTCTTCTGATGATGTTTCTCAGTCTCCATATATCCACATGGTTACATTTGTGTGTAGAGCTGCGTTACGGGACCCTCTAAGGCAGTGTTCCTTTTTGTGGCTGCGGACTGGCGAACCCATGAGAATTTTACCGTGCCTCAGTGGGTGGGTGTTGGGGTGTGCAATGACAAAGAAACAGTATACATGAATAAGAACATGTGCTTTAAACTTAATAATAAGCAGTTCTGACAATATATTTGATCATCATTTCACTCAGTCATCTGACAAGTGCATTTTGCCAGGATTGATAAAAAACATACAAACAAAAAACATAAACATAAGTTAAGGCCCCTTAATTTAGTGTCGCGTCAGGAGTGCTTAAAAATGAGTTTATTTTACCATAAGATCATCTCATTAAAAGAAAAAGTTAAATACAGTAACAAAATGTAATCAACAAATCTGTTATCTTTAGATTAGATTTGTTTGTGAATGTCACATCAAAATGCAAACAGGAATGTTGTGTGTTGTGTTGTGCAATAAATACATACTGTATTTTAATTAGGACTCCTGGTAGCCTAATGTTTTTTTGTTTTGTTTTTTTTGTCTCGAAGTTGCATCCTGTTCTTCTGTCTGTTTCTGCACTTATCTCATTTGCAAGGAAAGGTTCCACACACAACTCTTCCTGCATTGCACGCCCCAGACTGTTTTTTTTTGCGCCATCAAATGACTGATACGTAGTCAAGAGAATCCGGTCCATTTTCAAAGCCAAAAGATTTTTCAGAATAAAAGATCATTCACGTAGTCATTTTGCTCCCCTGACTAAACTTTACAACTCAAGTGATTGAAAGTGTAGCTGAGAGAATCCAGTTATTTTTCTAAATAAAAGATTTTGGAGATTCAAAATAGTTCTGCTTTCAGTCATACATTACTATTTGTTGTTAATGGTGTTTCATTTGTGTGAATGATAAGAGTCAAAGTGCTGCTGCGGCAGGTAGCTCTCCTGAGTCTGACTCTGCCCCCCTGAACGAGCAGTGAGCTACAGGCCTGTTCAGGAGCAGCCGTGCTGACGGAGCGCATACCTGTAGAAGTGCTGCTCTACACTTTGAACTGACCTTTAGCTAGACCATACTGGCAGGTATGAGGTCTTGTTGCCATGGTGACTGGACGAGATTGGACTTTAATGTACACATGGGGTGAGTTATTGTGGATGGACTGGTTGGGAAATGGGCCAGTGAAAGACAGAAGTCCTCTGTTCTCTGGAATGTTCTTCAGCACACGCTCCAGTGCTCCCTCTGCAACCAGAATAATACTCGCAGAGTTTTAATGGGCCACTAAACTGACTTGCTCTTGGACTTTCATTTTGACGGCCGCTCATTTTATTAAAGGAGTTGAACTGGGGTCATGGGTTTTAGTATCAGGGCCAAGCCTTTGTAGCGCAGAGTCTGTCTTTATCCAAAGCAGGGAAGTCAAAAGGTCTTTGCAAGAAGGCAAAAAGTCAGAATATCCAGATAGAAATCATTTAATACTGTGTAACGTTTGAGTATAATCTATTCTATTGCATCATTAAAATGTTAGTATTTAGAAACCTTCTTATTAATTGGCTCTTGAATGCTAATCATTCTGCAAAGACCAGCTTTCTGTAATGTTGTTTACCTTTAGGTCACATCTATTATGATAAAATAAATCTGACGTTATACTTTATTTACATGTGACCTAAATAGGACAGACAATGAGGAAAAAAGAGCAGCAGACAGCAAGCAAAAGGAAACGGATGGAGGAGGTGAGCATGAGTTCAATGAGGGACACGACAACAGGTAGCATCCCAATTTAAGTCAGTGATTTGAGGACTGCAGATACAGGACCACGGCAGGTCAAACATCACTGCTTTCCATCAAGGATGTTTCAACATTTGAGTGGCTGGAATAGTCTGTAACCACTAAAGCAGGATTTTGCTTTGGTCTAACACTTCCACTTTCAAAGAACTAAACTGACTATTAGAAGATGATGAAGGAAGACAAAAGAAATTTGCAACTGAAAGAGGCAGAGAGAGATGAGGATTAGAGGATGGTGACATGATAATAACAGAAGGCGGAGGGAAAAGTGGAGTGATTAGAGGGAAAGCAAGTGAGAGAAGGAAAGAGGCAAAAATGAGAAGGAAAATGTAAGTGAAAGAAAGGAGCAGTCTTAAAAAAGAAAAGTAACAGCAAAATACTGGATGAAATGTATCTACAGACAGAAAAATCCACCATGAAACCTGACACAGAAATAATGTTTTTGGTTGTAAGGACTGCAGGACTTTCTGGGTATCAGGGCATCAGGGCAGCCTGATCCTGCATCCTCCTCAGGATCCACCACCCAGTCTGTTCTCTTGTTCTTCCTGCTCTTCTTGCTGCTCATTACCTGAGTTATGTGTACTTAGTCAATTAGAACACGGAAATGTCTGAGTCAGCTAATAAGCAGCAAGGGAGTAAGAGTAAGCAAGAAAACAAGTGAGATGGTAGATCTCATGTCGCAGGATCAGGCAGCGTACTACTGTAGATATTCAGGAGACATCCCTCTCTATGTAACTTTGGTTTTTTGTTCTATAGATCTCATCCAGGTTTTCATATTCTGTGACCGTGTTTTGTGAGTGATACTGCATCTAAACAGTTTGGGGGGTTTAATCTTTGTCTTGTGTCTTCTAAAACCAGAGCAGAAATGAAGCTGTGGTATCAGGATCACCAGCTGGAAGCAGCTTGAGCTTCTCTGAGCTCACAGGAGCTGCTCCATCACAGAGCAGCTAACAAGCAGAAACCTCCACCTTCACCTGAACATGGTTTTATATGCAAGGAAACAGACTGGTGTCAATTAAGTTATCTCTGAGAGGAGCAGTGGCTGCAGGTGATGGAGGACATAAAAAAATGAAGCTAAAAATTGCATTTGTGTGTGTTTCTTTATTCAAATCATTGTGAATCAGGATCGGACAAAAAAAAAGCAGTTTGAGAAAGATCGTATTTGTCACGTAGAAGATACACGGGCCACAAGCTCCCTCCTGTGCTCTCTCCTGATCTGATTCAAAGTAATTTGATTTTGTCCCAATCCAATACTTTTGTAAAGCACCTGTCTCAGCTCTCTTCAAAATACGACTTAGCCGTGTGCATATCTAGGTGGTGTGTAATGGACACAGGCAGCTCTCATCCACATGAACTACAACTTGTCTCCCACCTTTCCTGGAAGAGCAGAACCCAAAAGTCAAGAGGGGGTCAGCAGTCAAAGCTTTTACTTTTCTCTAAAGCTTTGTGTTGGACAAATTAAACTTACAAAAATGAGGACATGAGATGACTTCTGATAACGGTTTTGTTTTTTGTTTTGTTTTACATTTTTGCATCACTATCTGCAAAATTTTTCAAGTTGGTTTCCATAAAGTAAAAAGTTTGGTTCTGATTCTCCCTCACGATTGATTCATCCGTCTGTATGAGGAGATGCCTTGAAAAGCATTAAAAAAGCAGCTGTTCACATCTGCAACAGAAAAGTGTCTGCTTTAAAAGCTTAACGGTGTTTCTGTCCCTTTATTCTTGCAGAAACCAAAGGATTTTCCGGGCAGTAGCGTTCGAATCGTTTCCTCTAACTACAGTATGAATACCTGACACATATGTTACTAAACCATTCCTCCCTTTACCTCATGTTGAGCATTTCCTCCCGTCTGGTACCGGCTGATACTGTTCAGTGTGTTTGTGTGCATGAATCTGTTTGCACTCCTCTGTTCACATCAGCTGTTGGTTCTTTGTTGATTTCATTTTTGGCTGATCAGCTCATGTTTTTTAACATCGCTCTAAAGAAGCCATGTCCTAGAAAGCAACAGATTTTAGCAAAAAAAGTCACAATCAAAATTAAAAGACCACTAGGAAAACACAGTTACAATAGATCAAAAGATGATCAGAGTGGGACTTTGTAGGATGTCATTTTCAAACCCCACATGCTCCTGTAATGATGTCCTCTTTAAAACCACTGCCTGAAGTTAAAGTTCATGCTGTTTCACTGGCAGCAACAAGCAGCAGAACGAGCACCAGAACTGGGACATGCTTGTGAGTGACGAGTGAGCTCACAGGTCTGCACTGTTTGTCTGGATTTAGATTCTACAAAAGAAGTGTTTTATTTTGATCTTAGTTTATTATATTCTGTTGGTATGCATTTCATAATCCAGGATTAAATAATTTGTGTTTCTCTCAGTGTTTTCTGTGAAAATAACTCAAATTAGGAGACAGCTGAATAAAAAGATTTTCCACCTTTACTCTTTTTATAATCCATTTTGTTTTTACTGCTGTGCTTGTTTCTGTCTAGCCTCAGCAGCAGAACAAAAGCTATTCAAAATCCTCTGAAATGCTTTAATCTTTTACAATTCTTTCAGTTCAGCAGCTAAAGTTGCCTTACATCTCGCTTTAAATAAACCAACATGCAGGACTAATATTAAAATGGGATTAAATACTGAGAAATTCCATTAAAATTTAAATTTTTCAACAGTTTCCTTTTTTTCTCTATTTGATTTAGATTTGAATCCTCATGAACTGATTGTTAAGACAACTGCTCACACAACATAAACAAGTAAACAAGAATTCATGTCAAATCATCATTCACATTTTAGTTTTATAAATGTCAGCCCGCTGTTGTTTTTCTACATCAAAATAATCCAAAGGGAGCATTATCAGAACATTCTACCCCACTGTATGCTCACGCCTTTGCTAAATTCAAAGTGTTTCTACACATTGGACTGGAATGATGGTTGATCAGTTTTTGCTGCATAACGTTTGTTATTCGCTGTGATGGCACTTTGTCATTTTTACGCCATAGTAAAATAAACCTACTGTGACTTAATCCAAATAGTATTTTCCAAGATTAAATATCAATCTGAATATTAATATAGATTGATTTATTTCATTTTGAGATGATTTTAAAATGGTATAGGTTGACTTGATTAACCGCTTGCCCCAGACAGATCAATCTGCTTGGATTCATCAGTCCATCTATTATTTACACCCCTTGTCTTTATGGGTCAACTGGTTACGTTTTGGTGTTAAGTCTTTGACAGAAATAATTTTTTTTACTTTGTTTTTGTCATCTTCCTCATTCTATTGCTCAGAAGTTGGTTTCTGCAGTCTGGAAGATTTTGAGAAATAATCAGTCCAGACAGCAGAGATGATCTCACTTTGCAGACTTTCATGGGTCTTTTATTGAAACCGTTTATCATTCTTTTTGTTGGCTGCCTGTGGATGCATCCTAGAGGAAAAACTATTTTTGTTGGACCAAATGTGTTTTGGAAGTGATTCAGGTGCATGGGGGAAGGTGTTTGGGGTGTGGTTTTATGTTCTGTTGTTCTGTCTTACTGTGTTTTGCTGCTCTTGGGGTCAAAGGA
Source organism: Oryzias celebensis (assembly GCA_014656515.1). Classification (NCBI taxonomy): domain Eukaryota; kingdom Metazoa; phylum Chordata; class Actinopteri; order Beloniformes; family Adrianichthyidae; genus Oryzias; species Oryzias celebensis. Next base: position 29,974,924 of record BNCR01000005.1, on the reverse strand, counting down.
GTTTTGATGGTCTCTCTCATGTAGTCCCTTCCCCCATCCCAGGAATTGTGTTCCCATAGTTGTCTGACATTCCTTACCGCTGCATCATGGACCTGTATGTGTGTGTGTGTTGGGGTGTGTAGGTGGGTGTGCGTGTGTAGGTGTGTGTGTGGTTGGTCCTGTTGGTAGGAGATAACCTATCAGACATGTTATCATGTTGTTTTTGTGCCACAGAATAATGGGCCATCCATCCGTCTCTGTTGGTGTTTACTGTCATTGTTGCAGCTCCATTTCATCCTTGCGCTTCCATCACCTTCCTGTGCAGCACCTGTCAAAGCTGTTGTCATAGTAACTTTGACAAAGTGGAGTGGAGTCAAAGCAGTGCATCAAAGCCTAATACACCTCTCTCTTGTGTCCGACACATCGCTTCGCTTTCTGATTGGTTCTCATGTGCCTACTGCAGTGGTTTGAGAAACCTTTTCGTTTTTAATCATGGGTTCACATCCCAGACTTGACACCCATTTTGTAATGGGCAAAACACATATCTAGACATTAAAGCTATCACTAAGAAACTTGAGTCAGTATGGATTAAAGTTTGATGATGATCTCTGCTTTCCATTACTTTTATGACATGTAAACATAAAGATTTACACAGTTGTCTGAGAGTTTTTTCTTTAATTTTATTAAAAACTGTTTAATAAAAACTGTGCCATGTTTATCGTAGATCCCTGAGGTTTGAGAAAACTAATCCTTTAAGCTACTTTACATTTCAGGGATTTTTAAAAATAGAATTCTGATAAAAATGTTCTTTCTGATCACTTTAATTAGACAATTATTTATTATTTGACATAATAAATTAACTATTGATAGACACTTTAATTAGACTTTAACTACTCCAATGGTTTTTGTTTAAGATGTGGATCTTAAAGAGTCTACCGGTAAATCGTGCTATAGTGATGCCGTTCTTTGGCACACTAAAGAACAAATTTTTTATGACGAATTATTTTTGTGAGATCTGTTCCTACCCAGAAGTAAGACGACTCAATCTCTTGGGCTCCGCCTTTTGCTCTTACTGGGTGCCGCCCATTTCATGAGATCATCATAGAGCTGGCCTCTGCAGCGTTTCTGCATTTTGTCTACGAAAACAATCACTAGTACTTTTGCAAAGATAGATGTGCATATTGCATACAGAATAAAATCATTTTGCCGATCACTACTACCTCCACGGAGAAAGTGGATGTGTTTGTTAGCCTGGGGGCAATGCTGGCATTGCAGGCTCTTCCTGGAAGGGGCTGCTCACCATTGGTGTACGTCACATTGTGAAAACCCCTTTTTTTCGTGCATTGGGAGTTGGATTGGTTTTCAGTGCGCAGGATTTTAGAGGAATGTTCAGAGATGTGTGAATGGATTAAAATACCGCTTTGAAGTTGGATTTCATGTGGAATTAACATTATAACTCACTTAAAAGCTCAAAAAGTAGATTTAGCATTATATAGACTCTATAATGTTGGAAATGGAGTCTGGATTCTGATTGATTGAAAGACAGTCAGCCACCCATCTACTCAATCACCCACTCTCACTTTTAGCTTATCTGGGTTCAACAGTTGGACATGCCTGTGAAGTTTCACTCGTTAAGTCTGGGTGACATTCTCTCCAGATCTTCTATTTGCAGCTGGTGGAGGAACAACTTATCTTATTTGAGTTTGATGTCAGAGCTTCTAATTCTAAGGAGACACCACCACCACCCACCCCCGCTCTGTCTTTATATGTGATTTTGGAATTGGATTTTTGGAATTAAATAAAAATAGCAATCAAGCGGGCAGTTTCTCACTCCAAGCTCGGGGTCTCTACCAGAGGGCTTCGCAGCATCTTAGCTGTTTCTAGCACTACGCTTTTCTGGATTGAGGTCTTTTTCCACCCGAAAGTAAGACTCCTCAACCCAGGGATCTGCTGCAGCCACTCCTCTAGTTTGCGGGTTGCTGCCCTGAGTACTCCAACTACCACGGGCACCACTATCAACTTAATCTTTCAAGCTTTCTCCAGTTTTTCTCTGAGTCCCTGGTATTTCTCTAGTTTCTTATGGTCTTTCTTCTTGATATTTCCATCGCTTGGTACTGCCACATCCACCACAACTTTCTCTGTTCTTTATCCACCAATACAATGTCTCATTGGTTCGCCATTACCATCCTGTCAGTCTGTATCTGAAAGTCCCACAGGATCTTTGCTCTCTCATTCTTTACCATTTTCAGAGCTGTTTCAATACTTGCTTATCTCCATTAACTCATTTGAACTGGTAAAATGAAAGCTTTGTGTTCAGACTCAGCTTTCTTCACAGATTCTTAACTGCAAACACATCAGTCAAAGATCCATCTGTTCATTTCTCTTTAAACTGCCCTCACTTTTAAACAGATTTTGTTAACGCCTCCACCTGGAGGAGTTCACAAGAACCACATAAAGTCAATTTACCTCTAAAACTCTGCGTATCGCATTTGTACCTGGGCCCCACCTTATTGATAGGCCTGAGGAAGTGGCCCATCTGTAAACACCTGATGGTGGGACTTCCTTGATGTGTGTCTGATCAAGCCACTATTTTCTATTCCCCAAGTTTGTACCAAACCTGCCAGCACCAGATGTTTCAGTTTATGTTCAAATGACCACTGAAAGAGTATTTAAAGGGGATTCAGTCTATTGCAATGGGTCCAATTTTAAAAACTCCAACTCCACACTCATTCGTTTACATTCTGGGTTCAAAATCTGTTTGTTTATCATTTAATTTTTTAAAATTATTATTATATGATTTTTTTTAACCATTGAAGTTTTAAATTAAGCTGTTTTGATATTATTAAATCTGCAAATATGTGCCTTATTTGGGACAAGTTTAAATGGCAATAGGGGGGAACCTTGGTTGGACTCAACAGAATTCGTTTCCCCCCCATTCATCCAAAACTGTATATAAGAATATATAGAAAAGGTTGGTGGTATTTCCAGTTTTAGAAGGAACATGTCTGCTGCACATTTTGCAGTTCACCAAACTCTGTTTGTGTTGGATTTTAAATAACTAAAATACCTCCACACAGGGCGGAAATTAAATCTTGGAGTCATCGGCCAAGTTGGCCGGTTGATTAAAAAAAAAAACAACAACAAGAAAAAAAACATGTACTGGCCAAACATATTTTATCAGCCAAATTCTAACACTATTTTATACAGAAATGCCTTAGGCATTTTACTTTTCTGAAAATATTCAGATTTTTTTTTTAGGAAAATGAAATTGCATGAAAGTAATTTATAAATGGTATAAACACATCTTTATTGTCATCTAAATATAAACTCAAATTCAAACATGCTGATAAAACAAGGACAGATTTAGTAGAGATTTAACATAAAACTGCCTGAGAACAGCAGTTTTTGGTTATTGTCATTATATATCATCATTGAAATTAAAGCTGCAGCTTTAAGGAGGTGGGAGGATTGAGCACATCTGACAGGTCACAGTTTTCAGTGTAACACAGATTCTGTTATGCTACACAGAAGCTGCTAAAACAGAGGGTTCAATTCTGTTATTTAGAAAAGCGTTTTTTTTATGAATATTCTATGAATTAATCTTGTTGTATTTATCTGCTGCGTCTTAAAGGCCTGTCCGTGAAAATACTGTCCAACTTTAAACTGGTCCGTGATCACACAGGACACATAGAACAGCTAGTTAGCATCAAAGCATTAGCGGCTAACAAGCTAGCATCATAGCATTAATGTCTAAGAACAGCGCTGTCTCCAAATCAACACATTTTAATAATCTGTCTGTCTGCTGTGGAGACGGTGGGGAAAAAGAGGGCAAATTACATTCATTAGAAGAAGAGCTAATAAACATGACTAAGTTAACACAAACATTAACTTTCCATGTGGTGACTAACCCTCTAACTTGCTTGCCAAAAGAGGAGAAAATGCTTGCAACTAGCGAGTATTAATTTCAGACTCTTCAAATTAAAAGTCTTTTGTGATAGACTTATTTTACTATCGAGAAAAAGTTCTATCGCAATATCAATTGCTATCGTTGTATTGCCCAGTCCTATGTCAAAGATTATTATTAACATGATTATTAATAATTGTGATTATTATTAACCTATGTAGTGCTACGTAGGTTCTACATAAGTTCTGCCCACCATGAGCTCCTCCCTCCCACTGGAGGGTTTAGGGTCCAGTGTGCTGTAGGTTGGGCAGCAGTCGAAGTTTACACGTTTCCGCTCACATAGAGTAATGTTGTGTGACCTATGCTTTTATTTATTTTTACCTTCTTGTTTTTTTTCCCCTTCCAACTTTGTTGTTAAATATTGTGAACTATTTGTCTGCAGGTGATGGTGTCATGGCCGCATGCTCCTACCACCAGTCATTGTAGAAGTTACCTGGACCTTAACTAACCGGCGCATCTGTGAAGACTCTCCAGCTCACATTCACTGCACAATTCCTGTGAGGAATGACAACCTCCCATCTGAATGGCCATGTTGCTGGGGAGGGAGGAGGAGCAGATGAGGAGCTGAGGGGGGGTACCAGCATCGAGAAATGGCAATAGACTGTCCAGGAGAACTTGGGAGTCGAACGCTGCCAGTCCGCCGCTCTGCACAGCTGGAAAGGATACGACAGCAGCAGGTGATTTAACTTCAGCACTTTGTTTTGAGAGTCGATTCCAAAATAAAAGAAAGCTCAGCATTGAAAAAGTTTTATTTTGAGAAAAAAAAAGCTTCCTAGAAAAAGCTGGTAATCTTATGGAATATATGAGGAGTGAATAAATAATGGATACACATTGTAAGCACTTTTAGTGTCTAAAAAGCACAGAAAAATTTAATCCATTATCATTATTATTTTTTTTATTCATTCATTCCTTTTCTAAACCGTTTAATCCATTTCGGGGTCGCTTGGCTGCCGGAGTATCATTAATTACTTAAAATTGTCATAAAATAAATAAATAAATAAAATTCTGTCATTATTTTATTGTCTGGTGTTAGGATGGAAGAGATAAATTGAAATAAATATATTTATTATAACATTAATAAATAAATGTCATTAATTTTTCAATATCGGCATTACGTAAATTAAAGTGGATATTAATAAATACATCTGTAAATATATTTGGCATTAAAATGTTAAAATAACAAACCATCAAAAACAAATACCATCAACATTACATGGAGTTTAATGTATCAACACAGTTTAGAACGACTTGACCCACAATGCACCAAATATTAATGAGAACAGGATGAGGTTCAAATCAAATGAGGTAGAAATTTTGGTTTTCATCAAGAAAAACGTATTTTATTCTTTAAACCAGAAAAGGGCGGTACAAATTTAGAGTACAGTTCTAAAAAGTGCAATACTGGCCTTACTTTATGACACTGTTGCACTTTTATTTGTCTACATGCCTACTTGGTGTTTTAAGTGAGCTTCTGTTTTATTTTATTCAAATTTATGTTTAGATTTTCTCCATTTTTGCTTGTTAGTATGTGACGACTTACAAGATAGGGACTCTATAACGGCAAATACTCTATGAAATGATTCTGAAACAGATTGGGGCCAAAAATACTTGATACTTGAGTTTGTATGTATTGCAAACTGATTGAAATGTTAAATGTTTAACTTCCTGAACATGAATGAAGCTGGACCACAATGACATGCATATTACCCATCATGCTGCTGTTTATTTAAGTTTAACTCCAGTCTAACAGCATTGATTCTTTGTCATTTTCCCTTTTCTGTGGGTCAGGAGGACCTTCGGCGGCGCAGAGAGGAGGAAGGCCGGCAGCTGGACCTGAACGCCTCACTCAGACTCAGGAAACTCGCCCAGAACTCCCAGATCGGGATTGACAACCCATCATTCCTTCAAGACCAACAGATTCCGCCACAGCTGGTTTCCAGCAGCCAACATGCTCTGCCAGGTACTTCACACACGACCATCACTGAATTTGTGCTGTAGCCTCTGAGTGAGGAGGAAAAGCAGCTAAAGATTTCCCTGTAGAGAAATGAGGACAGGGAAAAAGGAGTCCAGGAATGTTTGGAATAAAGTCTCCCGTCAGGGAGGGAATTCCTCAGGGAGGGAGAGCAGCACACGCAAAGCTCAAGAGGGCAACTTCATTAAAAGTGTTTGCTGGGTGGCAGTGTTGACAGTCGCACAACAGCAACACTGGCTGCAGGGCTTCAGTGCTGCTGAATGGCTCACCAACAAAAAGGCAGAAGAAGCTTCTAGCTGCATGTGTTCATGTGTTGACTCTGTGTGTCTGCAGAGCTGCAGGAGCTGCTGCTGTCCCTGAAGCAGGTCCAGGGGTGCCTGTCTGATCAGCAGAGTCAGAATGACATTGAGCTTGTCCTCGCGCTGCTGAACAAGGTAACCCACCCTCCAGACAGGAAGGAGCTCTGTGCTCCTCTGAATGCAGATGAACTTCAAGCATTTGAGGATCTTTCCTTTGTTTGATTGCTCACAAACATTCATGCTCTCCAGACTCTTTTCTGGCTCCTCTGCAGGTTTTTGGGGCCTTTAATCTCTTTGAGATTGTAATTTTTGCTAAAACTTTTTTTTTTTATCACTTTTATGTTTTTTGTGGAATCAGTTTGCATATCATTTGTGTGTGCAAGCATGCGTTTGTGCATTTAAATGTAATGTTGCCAATTAGTGGAATCTGGCTGCCCTACATCCGGGTTCATTTTTACTGTTTAGCATCCTCTAAAGGCAATGCCAGTGTTCCTTTGTATGTAGGAGGTTCTTCAGTAGTTCATGAATCAGGTTTTTCTTTGTTTTTAATCATCTGTTTCTTATTTTCAGTCTGATTTTCAGTCGGCACTGAAGATCCATAATGCCGTGGCTGCCAGCATGCACAGGCCCTCTCCTCCATTCCCGCACACACAGCAGGCACTCCCACTGGCCATGGAGGTAACGTCTCAAATGATCTTCATGAAAGTTCAATGTCTGCAGTTCCTGCTTTAGCAGAATTGTTTTTTTTGTTTTTTGGAAGCCTTTGCTATTTGTCAGGAACACAATCACTCACTATAGTGCACAGTGTTGAACTATACTCATCTCATTTCAGTGGAATCTCTTTGTAAACAAACACCCCCCCTACATTTGGCTTCTAAATATCAGAGCTCCGGCTGCTCTTTTGTCACATCTGATGAAGCGGACATATGTCCTAGTTTAGGTTAGCTGAGGTTTTAGCAGCATCTGAAAAGAAACCCAAGAAACTGGACTTTTAGAAATAAATCGAATAAAAAAACTCATGCTTTTTAAAAGCCTGGACGCTACAGCAAGCTGCTAAAAACAGCTCTATTGTTTTCAAATACAAGCTGTTCTAATCAAAGTGTTCCATGGAGCATTCCAGAAATGACGTTCAGTGTCATAAGCAATCCATTTCAGTTCTTCCTTTGCCCAGAGCCGAGCCGCTTCACTTCACACAGGATCTGAACACAAATGGTGAAAAGACTTGTCTAAGTCATGTTTACTTACACATCTGAAACAATGAGAAAAAATGTTTTGGAAAAGTTTGCACTTTTACAGTGCAGATCATCTGAAATCTCTGTTTTTCAAAGGACATCCCCACCCCTCGTTTTCACACATTCAGATCGCGCTCCGCTAATGTGGGTCAATTATCACAGGGCATCTCCATAAAAGGGCCTCAGAACTGAAACTGTCTCAACATTTGCTAATCCATGACAAAAGGTGATGTTTCTCCTTAAAAAAAAAGTTCTGCTTTACTGTTGTCAGTACAGCAGAACTCTCCAGTAACCCAGAATATATTGAGGATTTTCAACAAACCAATTTAACATAAGCTGAGCTCAGCAAGCAGCAGCTGTCTGGGTGAGGGTCAAAATGACCCCTCTGGCAGTTCCTGGTACATTTTGTGGTCTCAGACTTTCTTTGTTTCCCACGCCCTAAAGCCAGTCACATGTGCTGGTACAGGTGCTGTGGGTTTTTTGGGGTTGTCTGGACTCATGGAGGGTGGTAGAGAGGAGCAGAGAGTGCAGGTGTGTTTTGCAGTTTCCTTGTGGCTCGTGGGACCACCTTAAGGGGCGTCATAAAACTGATTTCAACTGGGGACACTGTCGTGTGATGGAAGGGATACTTCAAGGATCTCCTTAATCCTGCTGACACGCCTTCTCTTGAGGAAGCAGAGGCTGAGGCCTTTGGGGGTGGGGCTTCCCGTCACCCGAGCTGAAGTCACCAAGGTAGTCAACAAGCTCCTCTGTGGCAAGGCATCAGGAGTGGATGAGGTCCGCCCTGAGTACCTCAAATCTCTGGATGCTGTGGGAGTGTCTTGGCTGACACATCTCTGCAGCATTGCGTGACCCCAGGCTCACATTGCATGCGGTCCGGCCCTGGTGTGGGCGCCGGAGCGGTCTAACCATATCAGGTTAGGGCTATGGATTGCTTGCAGTCCTTTTGCAAGCAGCTTCGGCTGCCACTCCCGTAGACCTCTGAACTCAGGTAGGATCTCACAAGAACCCGCCATTTAAATGATGTCACAGCGAAAAATAGGTTTTATTGTGAAAAATGTATCCGATGCACTTCACATTCGCTCGCATGGTCTCTGGTTCATGACATCAATTGTCCCAACTTTACAATAAAGTTACAGATCAGCTCCAGCATCTGGAAAAATGTGAAATCATTCTCACTGAAATCACTTGAAACTTACAAAAGTAACAATAAATAAAAATTGATTGAAAATTAAATAACCAAAATCAGCCATCACTTTTGAATTGAACTTAATATTTTGTTGCACAACCTTTTGAGGCAATCACTGCAATGAAGCGATTTCTGTATTTGTCAATGAGCGTTCTGCAGCTGTCATCAGGTATTTTGGCCCAAGTGATATTGTTACTTTTGTAAGTTTCAAGTGATTTCAGTGAGAATTGTGGGTTTTTCCTTCTTTAACTGAGGGGTACCAACAATTTTGTCCACGTGTGTAAGTGTTGTCTACGATCTGGTGCTTGCAGCTTGCCCATAGAAAAAAAATGTGCATGAGGTCAAGTGGTCTACATCCTTGATATTAAATGTGGTCCACCTGTGTGACTCAGAGGTTTGCCTATTTTCCCATGTTGTCCATCACCCGCAAGACACCCTGTATCCAGTTTACAGTCGTAAATTGACACTTACATTGTCTACAAAATAAGACTGTTTCAAGAAAAGTAACAGACTGATGAGTATATTGTATTAATCAAGACATTTCAAATGAAAAATTACCCTTCAACTGTTAAAAAGCAAATCGAGTTACATGTATAAAGCTCACAGGTCTGCCTCCTCAGGAGGCCTGATGTCATGTTTCCTGATCGCTTTGTTGTTGCCATCATTACAGGTCAGAAAGCTCACTCAGTCCTGTCCCAGTAAAGAAGGGTTGGAGCTCAACGCCCTACTGTCAGACATTCAAATCCAGGTAAACAAACATGCCGGCACAGACACACACACACAGATGTACACGCTCGCACAGACACACACGCAGAGATGTACACGCTCACACAGACACACACAGAGATGTACACGCTCACACAGACACACACGCAGAGATGTACACGCTCACACAGACACACACAGAGATGTACACGCTCGCACAGACACACACGCAGAGATGTACACGCTCACACAGACACACACGCAGAGATGTACACGCTCACACAGACACACACGCAGAGATGTACACGCTCACACAGACACACACGCAGAGATGTACACGCTCGCACAGACACACACGCAGAGATGTACACGCTCACACAGACACACACGCAGAGATGTACACGCTCGCACAGACACACACGCAGAGATGTACACGCTCACACAGACACACACGCAGAGATGTACACGCTCGCACAGACACACGCAGAGATGTACACGCTCACACAGACACACACGCAGAGATGTACACGCTCACACAGACACACACGCAGAGATGTACACGCTCACACAGACACACACGCAGAGATGTACACGCTCACACAGACACACACAGAGATGTACCCCCACACACCACAGAGATGTACACGCTCGCACAGACACACACACAGAGATGTACACGCTCGCACAGACACACACGCAGAGATGTACACGCTCACACAGACACACACGCAGAGATGTACACGCTCGCACAGACACACACGCAGAGATGTACACGCTCACACAGACACACACGCAGAGATGTACACGCTCGCACAGACACACGCAGAGATGTACACGCTCACACAGACACACACGCAGAGATGTACACGCTCACACAGACACACACGCAGAGATGTACACGCTCGCACAGACACACACGCAGAGATGTACACGCTCGCACAGACACACACGCAGAGATGTACACGCTCACACAGACACACGCAGAGATGTACACGCTCGCACAGACACACACGCAGAGATGTACACGCTCACACAGACACACACGCAGAGATGTACACGCTCACACAGACACACACGCAGAGATGTACACGCTCACACAGACACACACAGAAGTAAAACAGACACACACGCAGAGATGTACACGCTCGCACACACACACACACACGCAGAGATGTACACGCTCGCACACACACACACACACGCAGAGATGTACACGCTCCACACACACACACACACGCAGAGATGTACACGCTCACACAGACACACACGCAGAGATGTACACGCTCACACAGACACACACGCAGAGATGTACACGCTCGCACAGACACACACGCAGAGATGTACACGCTCACACAGACACACACGCAGAGATGTACACGCTCGCACAGACACACGCAGAGATGTACACGCTCACACAGACACACACGCAGAGATGTACACGCTCACACAGACACACACGCAGAGATGTACACGCTCGCACAGACACACACGCAGAGATGTACACGCTCGCACAGACACACACGCAGAGATGTACACGCTCACACAGACACACGCAGAGATGTACACACTCGCACACACACACACACACACACACAGAGATGTACACGCTCGCACAGACACACACACAGAGATGTACACGCTCGCACAGACACACACAGAGATGTACACGCTCGCACACACACACACACACACAGAGATGTACACGCTCGCACAGACACACACACACAGAGATGTACACGCTCACACAGACACACACACAGAGATGTACACGCTCACACAGACACACACGCAGAGATGTACACGCTCACACAGACACACACGCAGAGATGTACACGCTCGCACACACACACACACACACACGCAGAGATGTACACGCTCACACAGACACACACGCAGAGATGTACACGCTCACACAGACACACACGCAGAGATGTACACGCTCACACAGACACACACGCAGAGATGTACACACTCGCACACACACACACACACACACACAGAGATGTACACGCTCACACAGACACACACGCAGAGATGTACACGCTCACACAGACACACACGCAGAGATGTACACGCTCACACAGACACACACGCAGAGATGTACACACTCGCACACACACACACACACACAGAGATGTACACGCTCGCACAGACACACACACAGAGATGTACACGCTCGCACAGACACACACAGAGATGTACACGCTCGCACACACACACACACACAGAGATGTACACGCTCACACAGACACACACACACACAGAGATGTACACGCTCGCACAGACACACACACACAGAGATGTACACGCTCGCACAGACACACACACACAGAGATGTACACGCTCGCACAGACACACACACACAGATGTACACGCTCGCACAGACACACACACACAGAGATGTACACGCTCGCACAGACACACACACAGAGATGTACACGCTCGCACAGACACACACACTTAGATGTACACGCTCGCACAGACACACACGCAGAGATGTACACGCTCACACAGACACACACGCAGAGATGTACACGCTCACACAGACACACACACAGAGATGTACACGCTCGCACAGACACACACGCAGAGATGTACACGCTCGCACAGACACACACGCAGAGATGTACACGCTCACACAGACACACACGCAGAGATGTACACGCTCGCACAGACACACACGCAGAGATGTACACGCTCACACAGACACACACGCAGAGATGTACACGCTCGCACAGACACACACGCAGAGATGTACACGCTCACACAGACACACACGCAGAGATGTACACGCTCACACAGACACACACGCAGAGATGTACACGCTCACACAGACACACACGCAGAGATGTACACGCTCGCACAGACACACACAGAGATGTACACGCTCACACAGACACACACGCAGAGATGTACACGCTCACACAGACACACACGCAGAGATGTACACGCTCACACAGACACACACGCAGAGATGTACACGCTCACACAGACACACACAGAGATGTACACGCTCACACAGACACACACGCAGAGATGTACACGCTCGCACGCACACACACACACACGCAGAGATGTACACGCTCGCACACACACACACACACGCAGAGATGTACAGGCTCACACAGACACACACGCAGAGATGTACACGCTCACACAGACACACACGCAGAGATGTACACGCTCACACAGACACACACGCAGAGATGTACACACTCGCACACACACACACACACACACACAGAGATGTACACGCTCGCACAGACACACACACAGAGATGTACACGCTCGCACAGACACACACAGAGATGTACACGCTCGCACACACACACACACACACAGAGATGTACACGCTCGCACAGACACACACACACAGAGATGTACACGCTCACACAGACACACACACAGAGATGTACACGCTCACACAGACACACACGCAGAGATGTACACGCTCACACAGACACACACGCAGAGATGTACACGCTCGCACACACACACGCAGAGATGTACACGCTCACACAGACACACACGCAGAGATGTACACGCTCACACACACACACACGCAGAGATGTACACGCTCGCACACACACACACACACGCAGAGATGTACAGGCTCACACAGACACACACGCAGAGATGTACACGCTCACACAGACACACACGCAGAGATGTACACGCTCACACAGACACACACGCAGAGATGTACACACTCGCACACACACACACACACACAGAGATGTACACGCTCGCACAGACACACACACAGAGATGTACACGCTCGCACAGACACACACAGAGATGTACACGCTCGCACACACACACACACACACAGAGATGTACACGCTCGCACAGACACACACACACAGAGATGTACACGCTCACACAGACACACACACAGAGATGTACACGCTCACACAGACACACACGCAGAGATGTACACGCTCACACAGACACACACGCAGAGATGTACACGCTCGCACACACACACACACACACGCAGAGATGTACACGCTCACACAGACACACACGCAGAGATGTACACGCTCACACAGACACACACGCAGAGATGTACACGCTCACACAGACACACACGCAGAGATGTACACACTCGCACACACACACACACACACACACACACAGAGATGTACACGCTCGCACACACACACACACACACACGCAGAGATGTACACGCTCGCACACACAGACACACACGCAGAGATGTACACGCTCACACAGACACACACGCAGAGATGTACACGCTCGCACAGACACACACGCAGAGATGTACACGCTCACACAGACACACACGCAGAGATGTACACGCTCGCACAGACACACACGCAGAGATGTACACGCTCACACAGACACACACGCAGAGATGTACACGCTCGCACAGACACACACGCAGAGATGTACACGCTCACACAGACACACACGCAGAGATGTACACGCTCACACAGACACACACGCAGAGATGTACACGCTCACACAGACACACACGCAGAGATGTACACGCTCGCACACACACACACACACACACAGAGATGTACACGCTCGCACAGACACACACACAGAGATGTACACGCTCGCACAGACACACACACACACACAGAGATGTACACGCTCGCACAGACACACACACAGAGATGTACACGCTCGCACAGACACACACAGAGATGTACACGCTCGCACACACACACACACACAGAGATGTACACGCTCACACAGACACACACACACAGAGATGTACACGCTCACACAGACACACACACAGAGATGTACACGCTCGCACAGACACACACACACAGAGATGTACACGCTCGCACAGACACACACACACAGAGATGTACACGCTCGCACAGACACACACACACTTAGATGTACACGCTCGCACAGACACACACACACAGAGATGTACACGCTCGCACAGACACACACACAGAGATGTACACGCTCGCACAGACACACACACTTAGATGTACACGCTCGCACAGACACACACGCAGAGATGTACACGCTCGCACAGACACACACGCAGAGATGTACACGCTCACACAGACACACACGCAGAGATGTACACGCTCACACAGACACACACACAGAGATGTACACGCTCGCACAGACACACACACACAGAGATGTACACGCTCGCACAGACACACACACACAGAGATGTACACGCTCGCACAGACACACACACACAGAGATGTACACGCTCGCACAGACACACACACACTTAGATGTACACGCTCGCACAGACACACACACACAGAGATGTACACGCTCGCACAGACACACACACACTTAGATGTACACGCTCGCACAGACACACACACACAGAGATGTACACGCTCGCACAGACACACACACACAGAGATGTACACGCTCGCACAGACACACACACACTTAGATGTACACGCTCGCACAGACACACACACACAGAGATGTACACGCTCGCACAGACACACACACACAGAGATGTACACGCTCGCACAGACACACACACACAGAGATGTACACGCTCGCACAGACACACACACTTAGATGTACACGCTCGCACAGACACACACGCAGAGATGTACACGCTCGCACAGACACACACGCAGAGATGTACACGCTCGCACAGACACACACGCAGAGATGTACACGCTCGCACAGACACACACACAGAGATGTACACGCTCGCACAGACACACACACACTTAGATGTACACGCTCGCACAGACACACACACACTTAGATGTACACGCTCGCACAGACACACACACACAGAGATGTACACGCTCGCACAGACACACACACACTTAGATGTACACGCTCGCACAGACACACACACACTTAGATGTACACGCTCGCACAGACACACACACACAGAGATGTACACGCTCGCACAGACACACACACACAGAGATGTACACGCTCGCACAGACACACACGCAGAGATGTACACGCTCACACAGACACACACACACACAGATGTACACGCTCACACAGACACACACACAGAGATGTACACGCTCGCACAGACACACACACTTAGATGTACACGCTCACACAGACACACACACTTAGATGTACACGCTCACACAGACACACACGCAGAGATGTACACGCTCACACAGACACACACGCAGAGATGTACACGCTCACACAGACACACACACACAGAGATGTACACACTCGCACACACACACACACACACACACAGAGATGTACACACTCGCACACACACACACACACACACACAGAGATGTACACACTCGCACACACACACACACACACACAGAGATGTACACGCTCGCACAGACACACACACAGAGATGTACACGCTCGCACACACACACAGAGATGTACACGCTCGCACAGACACACACACACAGAGATGTACACGCTCGCACAGACACACACACACTTAGATGTACACGCTCGCACAGACACACACACACTTAGATGTACACGCTCGCACAGACACACACACACAGAGATGTACACGCACGCACAGACACACACACAGAGATGTACACGCTCGCACAGACACACACACTTAGATGTACACGCTCGCACAGACACACACACAGAGATGTACACGCTCGCACAGACACACACACAGAGATGTACACGCTCGCACAGACACACACACACAGAGATGTACACGCTCACACAGACACACACACACAGAGATGTACACGCTCACACAGACACGCACACACAGAGATGTACACGCTCGCACAGACACACAGAGATGTACACGCTCGCACAGACACACAGAGATGTACACGCTCGCACACACACACAGAGATGTACACGCTCGCACACACACACACAGAGATGTACACGCTCGCACACACACACAGAGATGTACACGCTCGCACACACACACAGAGATGTACACGCTCGCACAGACACACACACTTAGATGTACACGCTCGCACAGACACACACACAGAGATGTACACGCTCGCACAGACACACACACAGAGATGTACACGCTCGCACAGACACACACACAGAGATGTACACGCTCGCACAGACACACACACACAGAGATGTACACACTCGCACAGACACACACACACAGAGATGTACACACTCGCACAGACACACACACAAAGAGATGTACACGCTCGCACAGACACACAGAGATGTACACGCTCGCACAGACACACAGAGATGTACACGCTCGCACACACACACAGAGATGTACACGCTCGCACAGACACACACACAGAGATGTACACGCTCGCACAGACACACACACACACACACACACAGAGATGTACACGCTCGCACAGACACACACACACACACACAGAGATGTACACGCTCGCACAGACACACACACACAGAGATGTACACGCTCGCACAGACACACACACACAGAGATGTACACGCTCGCACAGACACACACGCAGAGATGTACACGCTCACACAGACACACACACACACAGATGTACACGCTCACACAGACACACACACAGAGATGTACACGCTCGCACAGACACACACACTTAGATGTTCACGCTCACACAGACACACACACTTAGATGTACACGCTCACACAGACACACACGCAGAGATGTACACGCTCACACAGACACACACGCAGAGATGTACACGCTCACACAGACACACACACACAGAGATGTACACACTCGCACACACACACACACACACACAGAGATGTACACACTCGCGCACACACACACACACACACACACACAGAGATGTACACACTCGCACACACACACACACACACACAGAGATGTACACGCTCGCACAGACACACACACAGAGATGTACACGCTCGCACACACACACAGAGATGTACACGCTCGCACAGACACACACACACAGAGATGTACACGCTCGCACAGACACACACACACTTAGATGTACACGCTCGCACAGACACACACACACTTAGATGTACACGCTCGCACAGACACACACACACAGAGATGTACACGCACGCACAGACACACACACAGAGATGTACACGCTCGCACAGACACACACACTTAGATGTACACGCTCGCACAGACACACACACAGAGATGTACACGCTCGCACAGACACACACACAGAGATGTACACGCTCGCACAGACACACACACACAGAGATGTACACGCTCACACAGACACACACACACAGAGATGTACACGCTCACACAGACACGCACACACAGAGATGTACACGCTCGCACAGACACACAGAGATGTACACGCTCGCACACACACACAGAGATGTACACGCTCGCACACACACACAGAGATGTACACGCTCGCACACACACACAGAGATGTACACGCTCGCACACACACACAGAGATGTACACGCTCGCACAGACACACACACTTAGATGTACACGCTCGCACAGACACACACACAGAGATGTACACGCTCGCACAGACACACACACAGAGATGTACACGCTCGCACAGACACACACACAGAGATGTACACGCTCGCACAGACACACACACACAGAGATGTACACACTCGCACAGACACACACACACAGAGATGTACACACTCGCACAGACACACACACAAAGAGATGTACACGCTCGCACAGACACACAGAGATGTACACGCTCGCACACACACACAGAGATGTACACACTCGCACAGACACACACACAAAGAGATGTACACGCTCGCACAGACACACAGAGATGTACACGCTCGCACACACACACAGAGATGTACACGCTCGCACAGACACACACACAGAGATGTACACGCTCGCACAGACACACACACACACACACACACAGAGATGTACACGCTCGCACAGACACACACACACACACACACACAGAGATATACACGCTCGCACAGACACACACACACACACACAGAGATGTACACGCTCGCACAGACACACACACACACAGAGATGTACACGCTCGCACAGACACACACACACACACACACACAGAGATGTACACGCTCGCACAGACACACACACACAGAGATGTACATGCTCGCACACACACACACAGATGTACACGCTCACACAGACACACACACTTAGATGTACACGCTCGCACAGACACACACACACAGAGATGTACACGCTCGCACAGACACACACACACAGAGATGTACACGCTCGCACAGACACACACACAAAGATGTACACGCTCGCACAGACACACACACAGAGATGTACACGCTCGCACAGACACACACACAGAGATGTACACGCTCGCACAGACACACACACACAGAGATGTACACGCTCACACAGACACACACACACAGAGATGTACACGCTCGCACAGACACACACACACAGAGATGTACACGCTCGCACAGACACGCACACACAGAGATGTACACGCTCGCACGCACACACAGAGATGTACACGCTCGCACAGACAGACACACACAGAGATGTACACGCTCGCACAGACACACACACAGAGATGTACACGCTCGCACAGACACACACACACAGAGATGTACACGCTCACACAGACACACACACACAGAGATGTACACGCTCGCACAGACACACACACACAGAGATGTACACGCTCGCACGCACACACAGAGATGTACACGCTCGCACAGACACACACACAGAGATGTACACGCTCGCACAGACACACACACACAGAGATGTACACGCTCACACAGACACACACACAGAGATGTACACGCTCGCACAGACACACACACAGAGATGTACACGCTCGCACAGACAGACACACACAGAGATGTACACGCTCACACAGACACACACACAGAGATGTACACGCTCGCACAGACACACACACAGAGATGTACACGCTCGCACAGACACACACACAGAGATGTACACGCTCGCACAGACACACACACACAGAGATGTACACGCTCACACAGACACACACACACAGAGATGTACACGCTCGCACACACACACAGAGATGTACACGCTCGCACAGACACGCACACACAGAGATGTACACGCTCGCACACACACACAGAGATGTACACGCTCGCACACACACACAGAGATGTACACGCTCGCACAGACACACACACAGAGATGTACACGCTCGCACAGACACACACACAGAGATGTACACGCTCGCACAGACACACACACAGAGATGTACACGCTCGCACAGACACACACACACAGAGATGTACACGCTCGCACAGACACACACACAGAGATGTACACGCTCGCACACACACACAGAGATGTACACGCTCGCACAGACACACAGAGATGTACACGCTCGCACACACACACAGAGATGTACACGCTCGCACAGACACACACACAGAGATGTACACGCTCGCACAGACACACACACAGAGATGTACACGCTCGCACAGACACACACACAGAGATGTACACGCTCGCACAGACACACACACACAGAGATGTACACGCTCGCACAGACACACACACACAGAGATGTACATGCTCGCACAGACACACAGATGTACACGCTCACTCAGACACACACACTTAGATGTACACGCTCGCACAGACACACACACACAGAGATGTACACGCTCGCACAGACACACACACAAAGATGTACACGCTCGCACAGACACACACACACAGATGTACACGCTCGCACAGACACACACACAAAGATGTACACGCTCACACAGACACACACACACAGATGTACACGCTCGCACAGACACACACACACAAAGATGTACACGCTCGCACAGACACACACACACACACTTAGATGTCCAGACTCAGGATTTGTTGTTTTTTCTGTTTCAAAATAAAAATTATGATAAATTAACGTATGAAGAATTCTTAAAATATGTTGGATCTTTGAAAACTTTGTTTCCATGTTATGTGTTTTTCCTAATTATTTTACTTTGTTTTTAATTTTAAAAAAAAGTTTAGTCTTAAAGAAATTGATTCTGAGTTTTCTTAGAGATCTGACATTCATTTAAAAAAATCCAAATCTATTCTTTATTAGAACCGAAGCAATCCTTTCAAATACTAGAATGAATGATTTTGGTTTCTCCTTCTTTTTTTCTAGCTTAGTTCTGTTTGTTTAAGGGTGTATTCAGACTGGCAAAATCGTTTGGTGCGGTCCGCTTGATTTCCGGATCGAGACCTGAACCTTGTGTTTGGTCTGTATTCAGACTGCCATCAAATAGCGTGTGCTGTTCCGGAACAAAGCCTGTACACAAAACCACGTGGGACAGGATTTTTGTTTTTGTTTTTTGGTGTGGGAGCAGGACGGCACAGGAGTAAAAATCCACTCCCGTGTCATCCTCTAGTTTTGACATGAGGTCCAACACTGTTGCTTTGGTACGGTGAAGACATGTTGCAAGGCCACTTCTGGCAAGACAACAGCTATGAAGAAATGCTGTTGTGTGTTTTTATGACATATAGATTGTTGTGAAAACAGTGAGAAGCAATGCGAGTCACATATGTCTTATCATTGTGCTGTTATGGCATTGTATTAAAGAAAATTCTGTTAAGGTAGCTTTTAGGATGTTGTCACAGCAGCGCGTACTGCGTAACAAGACACAGAGAAGCATGTAAAGAAGTGTTTTTAGTTGTGTTACAATAAATGTTATAACAAGTGAGGAGTCGGACAATTTTTCCTGTTTGATAACACAACTATCGTTCCTTTACATTTGTCAGCGGCTCATTGGTTGCAATATTCTTGCTCTGTTTGCGTCATGTGACTACCGCCTACGGTGGCCATTTTAGTCCACTCATTCCACTCTGAAAGCGAACTGTTTTCAGACTGAAGAATACCAGACCAAACCGAGTCGATTGGAAACTCACCGTGACCTCCTTGAAAGATGGTCTGAGAGCTGTTCCCGGTCAGTCTGCTTGTGTTTAATCAGATTAAAAATTTGCTCCGGATTATCAGGGGAAACTAACTCTGGTTCACTCTAAAGTAACCAAATGTGTCCAGTCTGAATACAACCTTGGTGACTCGGTTTCTGCTGGTTTGTCCTCATTACATCATGTTTATCAAACTTATTTGGCTCCGTCAACACGTTTACTGTAGATTCTGTTCCTGCTCTGACCTGTGTTCTGCAGTCTCTGCTTCTGACCCACGACAGCATAGCAGAGAGGGAAATGCAGCCGGAACCACTCCCCATTCAGGAAGAAACTGTGGCACAGTGGAGGGGCGAGACCGTCAAGATCGTCCGCATAGAAAAGGCCCCAGATGTCCCACTGGTTGGTGATCTAATGCTGTTCAGAACAGATCCAATGAGTTCTGTTTCTGATCAGTCATTGTTTTAAGAGCAGAATCATCAGTGAAACTTTAGTCATTAAACAACTTTTTTGAGGAGTGCAAATCACATCAACAGATCTTTCAACGCAAAAGAAATGAAGGACAATTAGAAAACAAACAAAACATTTCATTTTTGAAGTTGAAACAAAATTCCATAAATCAAAACACAATTTAAAAAAAACGAAACAATTCGTAAAACAAAAGTAATTCTAGAAATTAACATGAAATGTTAAGAATAAACAGAATAAAAAATTGGAAAAGGTAGATACTATGGGACATCACTGATTGAATGATGACATTTGTCTATCATAACTGAAATGATTTGAATTTAAATGATCCGGGATATCATCATCCAATCAACAATGTCCCATAGTACCTACTTTTTCTGTTTTTTTATGGTTTTATTTTTTAACATTTATTTTTGATTTCTAAAAATTACTTTTGTTTTTCCGAATTGTTTCCTTTTGACTTTGTTTCCTTTTTTTATAATTGTGTTTTGGTTTCTAAAATGTTAGTTTGTTTTGCTTTTTTAATTGTTGTGATCTTTAATATGTTTTTGCATTGAAAGATTTAATGGTGTCATTTGCACTTCAGGGCCACCGTAGTTTTTCAAATTTTACTTCAGATTACAGAAACAGTAACATTCCATCTTGTGTGGTCAGGAATGATGTCTCTCCTGTGACTGCAGGGGGCGACTGTTCGAAATGAGATGGAGAATGTTGTGATTAGCCGCATTGTTCGGGGTGGCGCCGCAGAACGCAGCGGACTTCTATCAGAAGGAGACGAGATCCTGGAGATCAACGGCATTGAGATCCGAGGAAAAGACGTCAACCAGGTCTTTGACATTCTGGTGAGGAGGAGGGATGGCAGTTCAGAGAGATCGTGGCTGAGTTGTGGTCTGCTGCTCTGATGTTCTTTGTCTTTATGCATCTGTTGACAGGCGGACATGCACGGACTCCTGACTTTCGTGTTGATTCCCAGCAGTCAGATCAAACCTCCTTCCGTCAAGGAGACAGTAGTGAGTTTTGAACCCAGCAGACAGAAATGATGATGGGTAGGAAGTGCTGCTAAAGTCTGAGCTCTGTCTGTCTAACATCCTTTTTAGATCCACGTTAAAGCTCACTTTGACTACGACCCCTCAGATGACCCCTATGTGCCCTGCAGAGAGTTAGGCCTGTCCTTCCAGAAAGGAGACATCCTCCACATCATCAGTCAGTCGGATCCAAACTGGTGGCAGGCATATCGAGACGGAGACGAGGATAATCAGCCTCTTGCCGGACTGGTTCCAGGTACTGTTGTGACTGGCGAGCTGGATTTGTGTGCTTCTGGTTCTTCTTTTCAGCTCATCGTGTCTTTCTGCTCTCAGGAAAGAGTTTCCAGCAGCAGAGAGAGGCCATGAAGCAAACTATAGAAGAGGATAAGGAACCAGAGAAATCTGGTAAAAACCCATCTCCCACGGTGACCATCAGTAACCTGATTGTCCTTTACCAGACTGTCCACAACCTGACAGCCCTCAACCTGACAGCCCTCAACCTGACAGCCCTCAACCTGACAGCCCTCAACCTGACAGCCCTCAACCTGACAGCCCTCAACCTGACAGCCCTCAACCTGACAGCCCTCAACCTGACAGCCCTCAACCTGACAGCCCTCAACCTGACAGCCCTCAACCTGACTGCCCTCAACCTGACTGCCCTCAACCTGACAGCCCTCAACCTGACAGCCCTCAACCTGACAGCCCTCAACCTGACAGCCCTCAACCTGACAGCCCTCAACCTGACAGCCCTCAACCTGACAGCCCTCAACCTGACAGCCCTCAACCGGACAGCCCTCAACCGGACAGCCCTCAACCTGAGGTGCTCATGTGCAGGAGCAAGCAGATGCATGGAATGATCTGAACATATCTGAGCCGGAGTCTCAGGATGTTCGTTTGTTTGTTTGTCTTAAGGCCTTTGATCCAAGAGCTTTGTGTTTGTCTTCAGGGAAGCTGTGGTGTGCGAAGAAGAACAAGAGGAAGAGGAAGAAGCTGCTGCACAACTCTCACAGGAATGAAGGTCTGCTGCTAACACTTGCAAACTAAGTCCTTTTCTGGTTTCTCCTTAATATCTGTTGGGAAGACATGTTCTTGTCTTTGAGGCCAAAGCCCCTCACTCTGCTCTGTGATCCAGACCCGGATCACGAGGACATCCTAACCTATGAGGAGATGGCTCTCTATCACCAGCCAGCCAATAGGAAGCGGCCGATTGCCCTCATTGGTCCAAACGGATGTGGGCAGACGGAGCTGAGACAAAGACTGCTGAGAAGCCAGCCAGACCGGTTCTCTGGAGCTGCACAGCGTAAGAGCTGCCTCTGCTAAAGCTCCGAGCCCTGAGGACGACCTGACCCCTGCTTTTCTGTTGCAGACACCACCCGCAGCCGCCGTGACGGCGAACAGAGCAGCCGTGACTACATCTTTGTGTCCCGGCAGACCTTTGAGGCCGAGCTGGCAGTAGGTAAGTATTACGTTCAAATGGCTCGGAGCCACAGGTCCCACACTGCTGCAGCCTTAAGCTACGTTCACACCGTCCATGTGACGCACGTTCAAGAACATGTTCAACACTGGTTCTTGAACACATATTTAGTTCATGCTGTTCACACTGGACATACAGGGAGGGTTCATTTTTCTTTTTTTACGGTTTACTTGTACATGTCTGCCACTACAGTTGGTAGAGGCTTGGTGCTCCAGGCAGCTCTGCTCCGACATTTGAAAGACTTTCAACCGGACACAACAAACTGATAACATTCATTTCTCCTCCATGATCAATCAACAGTTGGGTCTTCTGGACACCAACCATACGTCACTACCAAATCCAAATCCCAGATTCATCCAAATTTGACCTAGTTAACTTTTAACGTGCAGAGAGCTGGAAAACAACTTAGCATTGCATAGCTACGCGTAAACGCTAGACCTCTGAAGCAGAAGCCCGAAAGGTGCATCTACACACGTCTATATAGACTTTTCATTGGAAGTGGCTGCTTGAACAAAGCATTACCGAGGGCGATATGAACGCAGCATTATTCCTTTATCAAACGTGTTCTCTGGAAGTTCTAGCTAACTGCAGAAGCCCTGCTGAACATCACTGATCTGAGTCTGGTTCTCATGTGATTCACCTGGAAGTTCCAAAGAATCATCAGGAGTCCAATCTGCACTGTTTTATTCCATCGTCATGCTGCTGAAGCTTCTGTCAGGGAAGGAACGGAGATAAATGAATAACAACAAAATACTCTTCTAACATCTGGAACTTTCCCTCTTTTTGTTTCTCTACAAAACTGTGTCTGCAGATCATTCTTTTATGATGTTTCCATATTTCTCTAGTAGGGGGGGCACCATTAACCATCTGATGTTTGTCTCAGGGAAGCTGATTGAGTCGGTGGAGTCTGAGAGGAACCTGTATGGAACCAGCACTGACTCAGTGCGGCAGGTCATCAACACTGGAAAAATCTGTGTGCTGTGTCTGCACACACAGGTAGGGGGCACTCTCTGCATTCTGATGTTCAGTCAGAAATCCAACACAAGCTTCAAAGTTCTGGGGATTTCTCCTGCTTTTAGGGTCTGAAGGTGCTGAGGAGTTCGGACCTGAAGCCGTACATCATCTTCATTGCCCCGCCTTCACAGGAACGATTGCGAGCTCTGCTGGCTAAAGAAAACAAGATCCCCAAGGTTCTGGTCTGACTGTTCACACAGCTGCTGTGGTCTGTGGCGCGCCTGTAATGTTTGTGTTTGTGCGCAGCCAGAGGAATTACGTGACGTGATCGAGAAAGCGCGGGAGATGGAGCAGAGCTGCGGTCACCTGTTTGACGCCGTCATCGTCAACACGGACCTGGACAAGGCCTTCCACGAGCTGCTGAGGCTCATTGACAAGCTGGACACGGAGCCGCAGTGGGTGCCCTGCTCCTGGCTGCGCTGAGCGCACGCGCACACACATCTTATCGTGATGTTATGAAAACTCTTTCATGAAGGAACCTCAAAATCTGACCGTTTCTGCTGGTCGTCTCTGACTAAATGAAGGGCTTGTTCCCATGACGACGAGGTCTAAACCCCAGATGGATGGTTTGAACAAAGCTGTCCCTTTTAAGGAGGAGCAGACCATGATGTGGAGAAAATCCAACACCTTTGAAATCACAGTTAAAGTTTCTTCCAAAATGTTTTAGTTTTTTAATCTGTTTCAGAAATGTCTTGTATTTATTCTGATCAAATCCCAGAAAGCTCAAATCTCTTGTCTTTGATTATAAAAGCCTTTAATTGTTCAGTTTGCAGAGAATAATCCCCGCCTACATCCAGCACCATGTCATTTGAAAATCCAATCTGTGTTTGAAGTTTCCTAATGGTGTCTCAGCCTCACATTGAAGCTGCAGAGGCGTGCAGCGGCGGTGAGGAGGCTGCCTACAGCGGCCGGCTGTCTGCACGCCCTCACAACCATTTCTACCATTTCTATGAGGGAACTGCAGCTGAACTGAGAGCAGCAGGGGGCGCTGGTCTGACCTCTTCTAATTTTCTGCTGTTGTGTGATTGTGTTGCGCCTTTATTGTGCGATCACCTTAGCTGCTGCGATCCAGAATCCATGGAAACATTGGATCTGAATCCAGTACGTTTGCAGGAAAACAAATGAAACTCACTGCTGCCATAAACCTTCTGACCTTAGTCTTTGACCTTCTCCGTTTTCTGTTTTTGATTTTCTCTTCTTTTTTATGTCTATTCTTCCCTGGAGCCTCAAAGGGGAATCTGGACCTGCAGCTGTTTTCTTCTAGATCAACATGTTTTTAAAATATTTGCCTCTTGATGTTGAGAAGTATTACTGTGAGTGGAAGTAGACAGACACGTGTCTGCGCCGTGTAGAGCCTTTATATATTTGTAATATTGAACATAGATTTATGAAGTTCTGAAGCACCAATAGAACTGTGAGATTTACTTCTCCTTAAACTTCCTGCTATTGGTCCAGAAAGACAAAGGAGGCGGGGCTTAGTGGAAGGAATTTAATTTGTACACTACATTTTATTGAATTTAATGTTCAGCATCACCACTGAAGGTGTCTCTTGTTTCCGAGGAAAAGGATGTTTTGTATTCACATGAATGAATAAATAGATGACTATTAGGAAACAGCTGTGATGGTTTCTATGACAATAAGATAGGAGTTGACATCTTCATCAGAATTTCATCTGAGAGTTCCTGAAGCAGCCGTTTTTCTGTCAGTGCAGCGACACAGCAGGTCATCAGAGCAGGAGCGTCAGTGGAGACCTGCCATCATAACAGAAGTCCAGTTCCGAGGACGTTTGTTACAGAGCAGGAATGTTGCAAAACCTTAACAAAAACCTCAAAACGGAGCTGGTGGAAGAGCCCAAAGTCTGCAGAACCAGTGAAATAAAACTTGTTTCATTCCTTTCAATGAAATCAGAACATTCAGGAGTCTCCTGAAGGAGCTGAAAGATTCAGAGCTGAACACCTAAAGCAGGTGCTGAAGGTCTGAAGAGGGTTCCTCACAATGAGTCAGAGAAAATGCTTTTGGTAGCAGAACAAAGTTCTTCATGTCAGCTTCTAACTGAAATGAAAAGATTCATGAAGGTTCACCTGTCTGATGGAAGTCCTGTAGAAGCTGTAGAAATTACCAAACAGTACATTTATATTTTCTATATGTTGCAACTTGGAAGCAAAAAAAAAAATTCCCATGAGCCCCTTGGTGAAGCATTTGCTTCAGGTCAGAAGTGAGCTAGAAGCTCAATTATTAAAGAACATTCAAAATCCTGTTAGTGGCATAGTTAATTT
Organism: Oryzias celebensis; assembly: GCA_014656515.1. Lineage (NCBI taxonomy): Eukaryota > Metazoa > Chordata > Actinopteri > Beloniformes > Adrianichthyidae > Oryzias > Oryzias celebensis. The sequence goes on along the minus strand of BNCR01000005.1, from coordinate 29,947,550 downwards.
ATTTTGAAATCACATTCTTTCCATTTGATTTCTAAACTGTTAACCTCAGAGGATTATGCTGCAAACATTAGAGAAGCTTGGCTCCATTAAAAAAAGCTTTTATCAGTTTTTTTGTTAATCGAGTTCATCTTCACTTGTCTTTTTTCTCTCCATGAAGTCCTTCCTTCATAACTTCAAAATAAATACACTTCCTGTTATCCATCTGGGGACAGGCAACTTTCAACATGCAGCTTCCTGTTTCAAAATAAAAGTGCAGCAGTTCCTCTGACGATGAGTTCAGAGTTGGCAAATGAACTCAGACATGACAGCATAAAACAAAGCTGTGGACAGGAAGGATGTGAGGAAAAGCATCGTCATCCAGCTTCTTCTGCTGCCGTTCTCCTCGTGGTGGAGCGCGGGTGAAGTGAGGTCCAGGGTGGCGTCACTGCTCAGCAGGACAGGCACTTCGATCTTTGCAGCAGAAGTAGTGAACAACCACGCCATTGGGATACCTGGCAAAGGCACTGACGAGAGAACAAAGAAATAATGAAACCCAGACTTCTACGTTACAAAGGAGGAAACAGCTTCTTCAAGCTGGCAGCCATGACAGTGCAGTGAGAACAGACTCCGCCTCAGCAGTGACCTGCGAGCTGTACAGCTCTTCCTTCACCTGTTCCCGATCTTCTTCTTGCACACTCGGCAGATCTTTTCTTCTGTGATGACGCATTTGACCTGCTGGTGGAAGATCCGCTCTTCCTGCACCTAAAAACAACAAAATCTGCTTTCAGGCTTGAGCCTGGAGTCTAGCTCCTGCGCAAACCCACAGGCTGCTTCAGCAGCAAACATCTGATCTTCCAACAAAGTTTTTGCAGATTATCTTTGGAGCGAGAAGTTCTCCAGACTGACCCGCAGGAACTCCGCCTGCAGCAGGCTCTTCAGAACTTGGTTGCAGCGTTTCCTCTGAGCCTTCTCCTCCAGGACACTCTCCAGAAAAACCCGGATCTCCCGGATCTGGGTGTTAGCTGGCAGCAGGTTGATGGCCTGAGAAGATGAATAGTCCACAAATCATGTTCCCATGGTGACTCCTCTGCTCTCAACCACACTGTGTGTTTTTTAAAAGCTTCTGATACCTTGGTGGTGTCCAGCTTACTGTGGTGCAGCTCCAGGACCTGCAGCGCCGCCTGCAGGTTGGCCTGAGGCTCTGACAGCTCCATCTTGATGGGTCCCAGGCAGTGAACATCAGGGGGGGACAGGTACATGCGCAGCAGGGACAGGTACACCTGCAGGAAAGAAAAAGAACCCATCGAATCAACACGAAAACGGAAATTTACAAACAAGATGTAGAAAAAAAGCTGCATAATCAGAAGTTCTTGATGATTTTCAGCTTTAGGAGAAAACCTCACATCTCTGTTTGCTTCCATGTGTCTGTTGTAATGCCGCTGGCAGTATCTGTGAGGAAGAAGAGGAGGAGGATGAGTCATGCCTTCAGTGTAAAGCTTTGGTCTGTCTGAAAAATCGGACTTTTCTTCAAACATTGAGCGGTTTGGATTCATGGTTCCGCCTCTCAAAGGTTGCACTTTCAGGAGAACATGAGCGTTGTTGCTGTGAACTCACTCCTCTGCCGTGGACGTGTCTTTCAGGATGTGCACGTAGATGAAGAGCGCCTGCTCGTGCTTCCCCATGCGGCCCAGCAGGAGCGCCCGCTCCTCCAGCAACCCTACAATACAAAGTTCTGGTGACCCTGAATCTGCTGCTGGCGCACGAACAAGCATGAGCACGTGCATGTGCATGTGCATGAGCCCACGCAAGGGACATACCGTCAAACGGGAAGTCGCTGATCAGGCTGGTGGGCTCGTAGCTGGATGAAACTTCCAGAAAAGAGAGCAGCTTGTTCCTGAATTCGCCCAGCTCCCCCTTCTCCTGGCCAGCAGGCAGCACAGCAACCCCTGCAGGGAGGGAGGGGGTCAGTCACAGTGAAGACGGACGTCCAGCTGCTTGTTCTGACAGCAAGCAAACCTTCTGGCAGGGAGTTCAGGTACTGCTTCATGAGGCTCTGGACCCTCCCCAGGTACAGCTGGATCAGCACGTTGTGGAAGCGGGGGCCCTGCTCCTCCCACACGTGGATGATGTGCTCCAGGTACGGGATGGCCAGCTCCTCAAAGCCCTCCTTCAGAAACTGCAGCACCTTGTCGCGGGGCAGAGCCTCCACCTCGGGGAGGTCCTCGGTGAAGATCTGAAGAGCAGAAAGATGGAGGCGTGGCCTAATCGGAAAACGAGCTGCAGAGGAGCAGAAACACAAAGACGCACCTTCAGGCCGTCCTCTGGAGAATGCTTCAGCACCCATGAAGAAAACTCAAAGATGATGCCCAGATTCTCCACCCCTGTGGTGAATGGGGGCGGGGTTAATGAGTCACATGGAGGTTCAAATGATTCAGATCAGGTCTCAGAGTCAGAAAGTCACCCAGCCTCTGCAGGTACTGCACAGTGCGCTCGTGGCCCTTCAGGGGGGAGTTGGCCTTGGTGGACTGGTCCAGAAGAACCTGCAGAGCTGCCAGAGAGCACATGGGAGACAAACGTCACTCTGCTGTTTTTGATTGGCTGACAGTTGAGTTTCATCAACATTGCCATGGCAGCATGTGTCCTGTGGACACTCCTGTAACCATCAGGAAGAGGCTGAGCTCCAGGCTTGACTGGAGGATAAACCTTCAGAGCTTCTCATTGGGGTTTGAGGAATTTGCTGCTTCAGTGCTGTGATTGGGCAACACTGCGCCCTGCCTGCAGAGACCTCAACGTACAACAACTTTGCAGCCAGTGTCATAGGTGGGTTCGCAGGCTTCTTTAAAACAAACCTTTACTTCATCTTCTGGACAAAAACAAGCGGTAAGAGATGAACTTTCTCTCTGAACCTATTGTGACAATCAGCAAATCAAACTTTATTTAGAAAAAGCGCTTCTCATTCTTGGTGTAACTTGAAGTTCTTTACATTTGAAAACAAAACACAAAACAAAAGCAAAAACACAACCCCCCCACCCCCCACCACCACCACCAGAAAGTTTCTGGGAGTCTAAACAAATTCGGAGATCATTAACAATCTTTAAAAGAGCGTCTCTGTACTGTGGTTTATCCTAAAACCAGATTGATAATTTTCTAAAATGTTGTGGGTATTTAGAAACTTGTGTAGTTGAGTAGCGACACTTTTCTCTATAATTTGACTTAAAAACAGTAAGTTGGAAACAGGTCTGTAGTTCTCCAGAGTATTTGGATCTTAAGGACTTTTCCTCAGAAGGGGCCTGTATATTGCTTTCCCTTGCCGCTGCAGCAGCCCTTTGTTACGTTACCATGACAACGGGCCACACCACCAATCAAATAGTCAGCTTTCTGTGAGAAAGCGATCTAAACCCAAAGAATAACAAGAATAAAGTACTAAAAATCGATTGAATATTTGTTTCTATTGTCAGTGACCTTGGTATTGGTGGGATAATGCCTGATGAAGTGTGAATGCTGTGGAAGGCTGAACCGTCCAACACAAAGTGGAAGACTGTTGCCTCTGATGAGTAATTAATCTGCATTGATAAATAACACGTTAATTTGTTTAACTTAATCGCGTTAACGTTGACAGCCCCTAATCTAAATCTAAAAACATCTGCGTGCATGCAAGACAAACTGCACTGTCTGATCCAGCCAATCATGTCTGCTCTGCAGCAACTGAGAATGACCAATTCATCACAGAACGTTCTCCATGGAGTTCTGAGGCTCTGAAGGAGGGGAAACCCGGGTTTCCTGCCTGAGCAGGATCGTCTGCTTCTCCCTGAATCATGAATCCTCCCTTTGTGTCACAGAGAAACCAGCTAACTACAGGAATCATTAGAAGCGAGCTTTAAGGAGTGCTCTGACCTTTCCGGTGCAGGCCCTTCTTCTCGTACAGAATGATCAGCTCGCTGTACTTGTGCGCCTTCTTCAGAACGTACTCGCTCTCCTCAATGTGGCAGTGGTTGTTCTCCAAGCGCAGCAGGGGGGAGACGAGGGCCACGTTGGTCTGAGCGAGGAAGGACAGCATTAAACGTATAGGTGAGCTTTCATCATCTGCATCTGTAATGGTGACTTTCCTCTGCTTTGTCACAGATGCAAAGACTAACATTCTTCATTCTTTAAAAAGCAAAACCAACATAAATTATTGATTTAGTTACAGAAAAATCGTTTTCCAACAAAGACGGCTGGATTTCCAAAACGTATTTTTAGGCCATTATTAAACCCTTTAACGGCAGAACTTTAGCTCCAGTGCTGACATTCTTTCCACCACCGTAACTCTTCAACCTTTGATGTAATTAACTGAATTCCAGTGGATTCTGAAGTGGAGAAATGCAACATGTCAAGTGTTCAATATGAAAAACTGCTTTTCTCCACGCCTGTATCAGCTGATTCATATTGATCACATAAATGGTCGATGTTATGGTATGTTCAAGAGCGTGTTATTCGGGTGTCACCAGCGACGTGTACAGTCTTAGCAGTGGTTACATCATTTGTGGGCAGATCTATTCCTGCTGCTTTGAAAGTTTAAACCAGGGATAGGAAACTCCAGTGTGTCTGTGTGGTTTCAAAATATAAAATAATATAAAGCCCTACCTATGACTGATTACCTGGTTCAGGTGTGTCCAGTCAATTCAAACATGCCAGAGCAGGATGTGTTGGAAAACATGGCTCCTGCATGTGGCCCTCAAGGCCTGGAGTTGCCCATCCCTGATTTAAACAGTTAGAACTGGAAACCTTCAGAACCTGAACACCTCTGAGGACACCTCTGACAAACTGTGAAACAAAGACTTGTCCCTCACGTGTAAGTAGCACTTCAGTAAAGTGGTATCAATAATCTGCAGAAGTTTTTTGCGGCTTTTGATGGTGGGCGTGCCCTCCATGAGCGGAGACGTTGTGGACGGGTCGGAGTCGTTCAGCTGTTTGACCAGGTGACTTCGTTTCTGCAGCAGAAAGGTTTGGATGTTAAAGGAAAGTTTCACATCAAAGCTTTTAGGAGATGAATGCTGTGCTCAAGGACACGTGCACACCTGAGTGAGGTAATCAATCAGGGCCAGGTGAGCCCTCTCCAGCTCGGCACCAGACAGGCTGGGCACCGGGTTAGGGTAGTGCAGCTGTTTGCGGTAATCGGACGGCAGTAGTTCCGGGTAAAGTCCGATCACATGAGTGGGATCTGCATAACAAGAGGAGAAGATTTCTACAACACACCTCAAAGAGCATTTTTTATTACAAAAAAGAACATTTCCACAAAACTAAATGAGACAATATTAGATCTACTAAAATAAAAAAATAAGAAAACAGACAGCAACATTAAATACTAGAAAACTGTAAAGATGAACAGTAGAGTTTGCTTCCTGCATGCAGACTCACTTGTTTAATGTGAAACTGTGTCCACAGTCGAGGGAAAAGGGAACTTTTCTTTTCCTTTAGAAATGAATGTTCTTTTGTTCTGAATGAACGCCCACCAGAATTCTTTATGAATTTTGGTGAGGTGTGGCTACAGGACTCCTCAAATGTTTGACATGTTTGCAAAAACGCAGAGTTTGCAGGAGAGGTAAATATCTGCTTTTACTCCATAGATCAGATTTGCTTTCTTTAAACTTTGGTTTTTTGCCTCTTCTCTTTTAAGTTGAGCCGAGGTCAGAGACTGGTGGTCCCTGCAGACACATTTCTTTCAAATGTTTGCTGAATTTGTAAGAAGTTTCCTGCTCTTTAGCCTACGGTGTTAAACACACTGGAGTTCTTCTGCATTTTTTTTCTTGTCTAGACTTTACCTTGTGCTTTACTGACATCACAGCAATCTCTTTTCTTTACTACTCTACTCTACTTCTTCTGAAAGTTACTCCAGGACTTGCAGGTCTGTGGTCCAAACAACCATCTACCTGTGCCGAGTTTGGCGAACACCTGCATGGACTCATCAAATCTTTTCTGGCAAAACAGGTTGAAGGCGTAGAGATTCTGGATATGATGAATCTGCTGCTTCTTGTCCCCGTCCGAGTCGTCCTTCATCTTCTGACAACAAAAGCAAAGAATGAACCAGAGCATCCTTTTCAGAGCGTTGGAGTCAGACATCGAATCGTTGCATCTGTGCTCTCACCGCCAGCTGGAGGGCCAGCTCAAACTGCTTGTCCTGAAGAAGCTGGCGGATCTGGCTGGCTATTGGCACAGGGACCAGGCGCCACACAAAGTGGTTGCTGGCTACATATACCACATTAGGTCTGAGGAGATGAGAAAACAGGCTCAGAACTGTTCTGACAAAGAAAAGACTGTCTTTGTATAAACAACAATAACCAAGATTTAAAATAGTAAGAGAAATCATATTTTGGATTCAAAAACTGGAAATAAAACCCAAACATTTGATCCCAGTTTACATGTCACTACAGGGACCGCTCCCCAGAATACGGTGGAGTCCCCCCCCAAAATATCAGTGTAATCTGAGGGTTACCTTTAAAAGCCAATAAAGTAAACTAGAGGACAGCAAGAACACAAGTGGTCAAGGGAGGCCCTAACAGTCCGCAGGAGTCCTACCTGTGGCTTAAGACTGGTTTGATAACTAAAATGAGATGAACTCAGGTCAGATCCTCTGGTTCACTATGCAGCCCAACTATAGTTACACTGATTATCCATGACAACTCTTAGGGAAATGGCCTTTTATCTTACTATTTTGATTTATTTTTGACACTGAAATGAGGGCCTGCTCACTTGATTGACATGTGGCCATTAAATTCACAGCTCTAGAACCTCTTACTGACCGTTTTACAACGTCAGGATTCCCTCAGGTTTCATTTAAGCTCTTTTTAATAAAACAGATTTAAAGTGAGTTTAAAACAAAGCAGCAGGTCCTTTGAGAACAAGGTTTATTTGTCTCACACATCTCACCCTGCTGAAGTGATGAAGCGTGGTCGCTGCAGCTCCACGCTCTGCACCAGCAGCCTCGGCTCGACAGTTCGTATCTCCACGTATCGAGGAAGAACTGCGATGATGTAGGGGGGCTGGTGCTCTGTGAACAGAAAAAGATGCTGCAGCTAAGCTCCGAGTGAATGAAGCGTTTCTAGTTTGTCAGGTTATTTTTTAACAAGGCTTTTCTAAAGCAGAAAGTTTCAGAGCACAGAGAAGAAGATCAGACAGAACACACAAAATGGTGAGTATGTCAGAGCTTGTCAAGTTTCTAAGAAGTCCGAGGTTGCTGCCGTAGAGGTCAGCTACAGACAACGTGAACGTGGTTCAGGGAGAAGTCAGGCTAGGAGAACCTGCAGGTACAAGCAGAGACCATTAAGGACTGACTGCTGAGAAGACAACCTTCCAAATTTAAGGTTTAGTTCTTCTTTAACCTAACCTCAGAGGGGCTGCAGCTCCACAGACACTATGTTTATATAGAAGCTTCTGCTCTCTGCACAGAAGAAAAGAAGGAAACTGGATGCTTGGTTTCAAGCGTTCCGAGTTTCTGCATGAAACCTGCAGTTCCTCCTGCTCACTTCTGCTTTCTACAGAGCCCAAAAGCATCTGGCCTGCAGCGGTGATCAAACTTCTTACCAGGACAAAACATGATCTAAACGAAGCTTCATTTCAGCTCATTAAACTATATAAGAAAGATGACAAAAACTGGAGCTCAACACTTTCAAACACTTCAGTGTTTCTTTCATGTAAAGCAACATGTTGTCAGTTTAGCAATAAAGGTCAAAGTTCATGATCCAACAGTCAGAAAAACCTGAGATAAATGGATCCATGACAGAGTTCAAGACACAGATGAGCAAAGAGAAGACAGAACTTTTGCACAAATGTTCTGATGGGACAAAGGAGGAACGTTCTGGAAGGACAGTGTCCACAAACGCTTTTAGAGTCCGCTTTGGAGGTTGGAGTGTGATGGTGCTTTTTCTTACCCATGGCGATGGGGATATCCGTCCAGTTTAAGGCGCACTTCTGTGTGCAAACTCCTTCTTCATTCAGGACCACAGTGAGGTCATCCTGACCCACAGCCACTTTCCCATCAGCTAGTGGGGCAACCAGAGGCTCCAACTGTTTCCCAGTAGGGAAAAGCTCCTTGATAGAGCCTCTGCCATCGAGCTGGTCAACAGGAGAGACAGCGGAAATCCAAAATGATCCGTCTGAACCAAGTTCGGACATACTTCAAGACAGGTTTACTTTAACTCAAGAAGTAAAAAAACGCAGAAATGTACTTTTGGTACATAGTTAACAGCACAGCATTCCAAGTTATTTTACAAATTATTTTTTCTACGATCTTTCTAAATACTCTATGCAAATGACAGCCAGCATCATTTCAAGTCACTATTACCGTATATATTAAATAATACTGAGCAAACCTCCTATAGATAACAGTATTTTGTTCCGAAATAAAACCCTTCAAATGCTCTGTTCCACATTAATACACCCAACAGAGTTCCACAACATTTGACAGATTCTAAAGAAGTGAAAATGCTCATTTGTTGATTTTGCTGCATTAGGGTCATATTTACTGAAATCCAAAGCTATTCTAATCAAAAACATCTTCATAGGTCAAGTTTCATTTGAAAATAGGACCTTTATTTTGTAGCAGCTTCACAATCCCTACATCCATTGATTGAACTTATGAGTTTTTGGAGAGTTTCTGCCTGAATTCTTATCAGGATGTCAGAAAAGCCTCCCAGAGCTGCTGTTTGGATGTGAACTGCCCCCCACCCTCAGAGATATTAGGCTTGAGGACGCTCTAAAGGTCCTCAATAGGGTTAAGGTCAGGAGAGGATGGGGGTCCCACCATCAACGTATCTGTTTTTAGTCTCATAGCAGCCAATGATGCAGAGGTATTCCTGCAGCATGAGATGCTGCATTAATGCATGAAGAGGATTTGTTACAGAAAACACGCTTCTTCTTTTTGTACCACAGAAGAAAGTGATCAGTCAGAAACTCCACAAACTTTTCAGAGGTCATTTTCACACCTTCGGGGACTGTAAAGGGCCGACCACTTCTCTCCCCGTGATACCGGCCCAAACCATGACTTCACCACCTCCTTGCTGATGAATGCAGCCTTGTTGGGAGATGGTGGTCATCCACCAACCACCCATCTAGACCATCCAGGGTTGCATGGCACTAATCAGTGAACAAGACTGTTTGAAAATAAGTCTTCATGTATGTCTGGGCCCACTGCAGCTGTTTCTGCATGTTCGTGTTTATGAAGGGTCCAATAGAAGGTTTACGTAGAACTGCAAGCCTCTGGAGGATCCTACACCTTGATGTTGGTGGGATTCCACAGACATGTGCTTCCTGCTTTGTAATGATGTTTTAGCAGCTGCTCTCTTAATCTGATGTATTTGTCTGGCAGAAACCTTCCTCATTCTGCCTTTATCTGCACGAACCCGTCTGTGCTCTGAATCAGACACAAATCTCATCATCGTACGATGATCATTCTTAAGTTTGTGTGAAATATCGAAGGTTTTCATACCTTGTGTAAAGGCATTTAACTATGTCATGCTTCTCAGCAGCAGAGATCTTTTTCTTCCTCACATGACTTGAAAATGTTGGTTTGCTTAATAATGTGGAACGTCCTTCTTTAGTAGTTTTTCCTTTAATTGAACTCACCTGATGAATTAATTATCACAGAACCTCAAAGAATCCAGAGACACAATATCATCCATGAGTTTCTTTGAAAAATAAATGTTTATCTCTTTGACACTTAAATACAATTTGCATTATAATTGGAATGCCCTATTTTGAATAAACTATAAAAGTGGAGACAATTTTATGTTCATGCTCATTTTTAACTGATCTTAACACTTAAGTCTCCTGGAAGTTTGCAGACACCACCATCATCCTGATCAATAGATTTCTGACTTTCATGTTTTGTGTTTTTTGAGTAAAACATGACGAAATCTTTAATTTTGCTCAGAAGAGACTGTAGTTCAAACTGTGGAAGCTGAATCTTTATGTGTTGAGGTCATGGGTGTGCAGGAGGATTGGTCTTTCCCACGTACCCGGATGAGGTAATAGTCCCGTTTGAAGCCGACACATATGGAGTTTTCACACCAAGCCATGGATTTGGGAATGTCCGGAACTCCCAAGTCTCCCTGGAAGATTAAGCCAGGACTGAGCCGAGCGCTCCTCAGCACAGGAGGATCCTGCTTCAGTTGGATCTGCTCTCACCTGTAGCTCGTGGAACTCTCGGTCCTTCCAATAGAAAAGCTGGAGTTTCTTCTTGACCGCCACGCACATTCTGAGCCGCTCCTCCCCTGAGGTGGTGAGCTGAAAGAGCCACAGACACAGAGCTGCTCAGCAAGAGCCAACCTTCAACCAGCTAGTCTGTAAGAAAATGGTCTTTAGATCAAACTGAGCACTTCACTACAGGTTGGAAACATTTGAAGCATTTCTGCTCTACGTCACCTAAACAGAAGGCGGATAAGCTGAATATAAATCATTGAAATTATTCAGATCTGTGGCGCTTTATGGCAAGCAGAACCACTGCCTGCATTCAACCATTAAAAACCCACTCTAATGAAAATGACGTTTTTGGTGCTTCTTACATGTTCTTCTGGGAATTTTCTGTTGATGGAGGACATATATAACGAAATTAAGTTTTAAATTACATTTCTGAGTATTTCTTTATTCAAACCAATGTGAATCAGGAGCAGACAGAGAAAGCTGCATAAAAAAGATCTCATTTGTGACGTAGAAAATATGCTGGGTGAGCAACAAGCTCCCTGCTTTCAGTATTGGGGAAGAGGGGACGGGGTTGCTTAGCGTCATAAGTCCCGCCATTGACTGTATAAGGGAACTGGATTGAGTGAATGTGATGTCAACCATAGAAAATAATTTACTTCTGGCTCCAACAAAATAAAGTCAATACAGTTGCTATTTTTTCCACATCTGTTGGAGCAAGACGACATGAGTAGACAGTGATTGGTTCGAGTCGGTTTGAGTCCTCGATTCTATGGCAACCACTCACGCCAATCAGGAGTGAGCTTGCTGGAAGTCCACACCCCTACCATTTGAAAGCAGGCTACACAAAATCTGTCAATCAAATCTTTGGAACACTATGCATAAGACGGTCTACTTTTACTGATGCATCCGATTGGTCAGTTTATGACCAAAATAACTTGTATTACAGAAAAAATATATTAAAAAAATCAGGATTAGCAAGAACATGTAAAAAGAAGGTAACAGAGAAAAACTGGTTGTTCTGATCAATAGAATGGATGAGTAATAGCTGTTTATTTCTCTATAGACGTCTATTGGATTTGAATTTTTGGAACCAGGGGGCATTTCCTGTTTGAAACACCAGGAGGGAAGACGGGTAATTGATATTAAAGGCCTTTTGGTTGTGAATGGCTGTTAGGCAAAGTGACCAAGATGAAAGTGAAGTTCTCCTGCCGCGTGTCTGCAGGTTATAAACAGCAGAAAAACTTGTTTAAAGCAGATGTTCTTTATCAAAATGTGGTGATCTTGTTTTCCTGAACACTACAAGTTCTTCTCCAGGTAATAATTGTTTCTGAATAATTTGACTAAAGCTAACTAACCTGCTGTCATTCAGGTTTACATATCTGCCTCACACACAAACCTGAGCCACAAGCACAGCATGGATGCTGTGAGCTTGAAGGACTGACCTGCAGGTCGCAGGTGAACAGCGTGGCTCCTCTGGCTTTGGACACCACAGTGATCTGCTGGAACGTCAGGAGGTCATGAACGTGGATGTTGTTTTCTGCAAGAGAGAAGCGTGCCAGTTGTTGAAAACTCTTTGTCTAATATTAGTTTCCAGTCATCCATTTCTGAATTATTATCTAACAGATGATGGAGAACCACCTTAAATGAAGTTGTGAAAGCAGAGCGCTTACCCAGAAGACTGACGAGGATTTTGTACTGAGAGACCACATAAAGCTGGAAGGATCATGAAGTTAAAGTCAGTGTGCTCAAGACTGAAATATCGAAAGCGAAAATTGGGTCACAAAGTGAAACCTGCGGTTTCTTTACCTGCTGGATCTTCTTTGAAAAGTTCTTGTTGGACTTTTCCAAAGTAACTTCGAAGCGATTGGTTCCTAAGGGAAAAAATAGAGAGGTGTTTTCTGTTAAAGCAGGTGGGACTCTAGCAGACAGTAGGAGTGCACAAGCGGGCGTCCTACCGGCATCTTTCTTTATCCGATACAGAAGGAGATGTCCTGGTTTTGTTCCTACAAGCAGCCAGTCCTCTGAGGAAACACAAACCCGCTCAAACCGGACCAGAACCACGAAAAACTCCTTCACAACAAATACTTGATGGCTGGTCCTCAGAACTTGGACACAAAATTTTTCTGAAGAAATCATAAACTGTTTCTTTTTTATAGATCACTACTCAGATTAGTGTTTTTCAAAGAAGAGAAATCAGTCTCAGTCTTTGAATCCATCTGATTTAAAATCACAGGTTATTTCTTGTATTTAAAATGAATTGTTTCCCCCAAGTGACAAAGCACCCCCTGAACACAGTGAACAAGTGCAAAGAAAACTGAGCGCGGTGCGGTTGTAAGATACGCTCACCCAGTTATCAAATACGCGTCGTTCAGTTAATGGCAGAGATGTGACGCCATATTTTAAGGTAACTGAGCTGGAGGACTGAGATCGTCCAATCAGGGGTTCGAACTCCTGAACATCAGAAAAAACAAAGCCCAATGGGGCTGACTTACCCCAGGCGGCGAGGCAGTCGATCTGGAGAGGGAGTTTTTCCAGAATGGGCAGGGACTCGTAGGCGTCATGCATCCTGAAGTCAACAGACCCCCCCGCCCGCTTCCCGTGGGTCAGTCACAGCGCTCCGCTACAAAAAACGCCCATTCACGAAAAAACCCGAACTCTGCGTCGATTTCCCGAAGTTTCTCTTCTGTTTTTAGGGGAATCAAGCTAATCGTTAGCTGCTAGCTCAATTAGCAATAGCGATGACGCAGGAACGAAAACAACCTAAAGTAATCCACCATTTTGTCGAGAAAACATCATTCCTGCGAAAAACCCACAAAAGGGCGTAAAAAAACTCTGACATTCAGGAGAAATTTACAGTTTGTGTTCACTTCCCCGTACTTCCCGTGTGCGCCTGCGCGAAGCAGAAAGCACCTGACAGGCACGTGACCATTTGTGCGATCACGAGGAAATATTTAAAGGTACAGACGCCTGGTTTTAAAAGAAAGGCTACATTTTTCTTTACATCAAAAGACCGTTTTTTTTAAATTGTGAGCAAAAATACAAAAGCAAAAAGTCATGAGAACAACAACAAAACAAATTAAAAGAAAAGAAGAGGATACGCGTAGGAAAACATCTAGAGAACGTGTCAAAAGTTAAAATATACAAATAAATCTTGCCTATAGCTAAAATTAGTAGGCTATGCGTCAACATTAATTTTAAAAAGTACACTTGAGTATAAGTGTTGTAAGTGAACTATAGACTATGCATTATAATGTAGGATGTATACTAATTGAATACTTCTTCAGGAACATATTAAGTTTACTATTTTGATATTATATAAAAGTAAACTTTCAGTATGCTGTTTCACCTTAAGTACAGATTAAGTATACTTGTTTTACTCTTCTAATACTTGTAGTACACTTAAATAAACCACTTTATAGGTATTGATTTCTAATAAGAACGTATTTTTTCAGAAATACAAAAAAAAACATATTTTTAACACACCAGATGTAAAAAAAAACGTGTAAAATCGACGGATTTTTGTTAACCATTTTTCAAGAAAATGATCACGAGGATAAAAGAAAACAAACCATTTCAAACTTTTCTCCAGAGGTGGATGGTAATAAGTTAAATGTACTCATATTCATGGAAGTATCATTTCTGTAATGTCACTGCATCAACCTTTTACATACTGGATACATTACTAAAATAAAAATTTTAACTCACCCCCCAGCGGTGGGGTATAATGTATTACAAAGTGTAATGTAATTACTGTAATGTAACGGACCAACGCAACCAATTACAGTTCAAATTTTGGTAATTAATTACAGTTACTGGAGTATCAAAATCCTTGTTACTTCGTTACTTAGGTTTGTAGGCTCTGACATTTTCTTTCAGTTAGATGAAAAGAAAACAGATCAATGTAAAACAAAACAGAGTAATTGGTGTGTTCATGCACGCATGTGCGCACAGAGTTGGGGATCAGTCAAAGTACAGACATGTCCTCATTCTTGGAGTCAAGGTGCTTTCCAAACTCAAAGGTGAGACAAAAAGAGTCGCTGTCCTGCAAGGAATCGTGTCGTTTTCGCGGAGCAGCAGGTGATCAGCAGAGCAGAGATCCACCCCGTGAACTGATGTGTCTGTGGCGAATGAAACAAAACGCTCTTGTTGCTCACAGTGATATTTCCATTTTTCTTTTTTAATAAATCTGCAAAAATGTCAAAAATTCTGTGTTCTTTGTCAGTATGGGGTGCTGATAATTAGGAAAATGAACTTAAATGATTTTAGCACATGGCTGCAATATTACAAAGAGTGAAATATTTAAGGGGACATGAATATATCGGAGAAAGAACAACATTTAACAAAAGCCTACAGACAAAAACTAAACACAAAACTTGGTTTTCTTCAGTGGAAAGAAAGAACAAAACAGAAGTACAAAATTAGAACAAATAAATAGCAATAAACTGAAAGAAAGTAAGTCAACGTTAAAGAAGTCCATGATTTCTCCTCCTTGGAGGCTTCTGAGATGGCGCCTGCCCAATTCCCTGGCTCAAGCATTTAAGATCTGAGGTGGCTTCATTTCCCCCTTCGGCCAGGTCCAGCACAGCTCCAGGAGCAGAACCTCAACCACACCTGTAGCAACCAGCACACCCTCTGCACTGGAAACTCAAAACAGGTGAAATTAACAAACCAAGATAAATAAACCAAACAAAATAGATGTTACAAATAAGCAAAAAATAAATTTATAATTCAACTCAAAACAACGTGTGTTCATTTATGAATGTAACTGCAAATGTAAAATATGTGGGGAAAAAAAATCTAAAATGTGTTGTGCAGAGGGGTTACCACCATTTTGTTGTGGGTGTGGCAGGGTGTGCTGCCATCACAGGTGCAAAAAAAAATTCTAGAGCTGATACCAAATAACTAGCTCTCCATATCTTCCGAATTATGTATCCAAACAAATCATTGACAATAAGTAAATAAAAACCTTTGACGTGCATTTGTTTTGAACAAATTTAATTGGCAGAACATATTTAATTATCATCATGATTCTACATAGTACAACTCAAACCACCATCAAAGGAAATCTTCCTTCATAAAATAAATAATTTTCATAGATTCATTCTATGAATAATAATTTCATATATTTCCCATCAAGTATAAATAAATGCAGATTCATAAAAGCCCAACAAAACAAATGAAGATGTGAAGAATCTAATGTGCATTTAAAAAAAAAAAAATCGAACGACAGATCGCACCTCTTACTTGTGGAATCCACACCAACAGGTTTTTATTTTTACAGGATTGGAAATAGATTTAGACTGCAATTAAGAGGAAGCAGCAACCGTGTTCTGAACCGGTTCCATGTGCAGATCTGAGAAAAAGATCCAGTCTTAGACAGACTTAGTTGTCAAAGTGTCTTCTCCTTAATTCCTAAAAAAATTCTGTTTAAACTTTTAAGTTTGACACCATTTCATCAAATATGACTTTGTCTGTTTAACAACCTGCTTTATGTGACAATGACACAGTTTAGCAAAAATAAAGCTTTTCACTGATTTTTTACATTAAAGACTAAAAGAAAAACAGGTTTTCCCTTGAAAATTAAAGAAATTGTTCTCAATAGAAATTACTCCACAGATTTAATGGATGCTGATGACATGAAGTGCAGATGAAATAAACCCAACCGAAGCTCACATGAGAACACACTTCAGGAACCAACCCAGCTTTAAAAACATGATAAAAAAACAGAACTGTCAGGATTCATTCTGTCAAACGTTTTCTTTGATGGACAAAAATAGAGACTGGAAGTGTGCGCCTTAGTCACAACTGCACTAACAGGTGAGCTGTCTGCAGGTAAAAAAATGGGCAAAGCTGTACGGGGCACACAGGTGGCCTACACAACATTTTAAGATCATAGACCAGTCAATGAACCCACAGAGCAAAAACGTTCATGCACATTTTTCTACGGGGATGCTGCGAAGGACATGTTATAGCAAACACAGATCCACTTGAATGAAAATGGTATTTTTTTGTGTTTTTAGCATGTTCTTGGAGTATTTTTCTCCTAATAGGGGGCATGTAAAATAATTTATGATTAAAACTGCGTGTCTGAGTATTTTTTAATTCAACTTGTGTTGGATCAGAAACTGGATGCTAGAAAAACTTGGGGCTTGTGACGTAACTACTCACTAGGTGGGTGTGCCAAAGTCTCTCTTACCACTCCGCTCCTCTGCCCTCTTGCACACATTCACTTTCCTTGTTCGAGCTGGCCTCTGGTTTAAAACTGTACGGCTGGATTGATCCAGTATTGCTCGCCAAGACATATTTTTGCGCTCCTCATGCTGGCTTGGGGCTATAAGCTCGCGTGCACAGACAAAGCTCCCAGTGAAACGTTGACTGGAAACGTTGACTCAGACCAATGTCAACTGGTTCCAACATGGTGATGATGATATCGCAGACAAAATGGCAACAGAATTGGCTTCATTTGGCTGGAGCCAGAGGCAAGATATTTTCTTTGCGTGACGCCACAGCCGCTCTGTCCGTGTCTATATACAGTCAACGTATAAGTGGGTGAGACGCAGGCATGTCATTCAGACTTCCCCCCAAAATCCTGCACAAAGAGCCCATTCTTGCTGTTCATGTGATAAATGTGCGCGTAGCCTGTTAGACATGAGGAAATTCGACAATCACTTACATATCACGTGAACACAGTGTGTTTTCGCAGCATTAGTGGGCAGTCGGTAAGGAGCCAGTACTGGCATCTTACTAATGACTAAAATGTGGTGTAAGGACACCGTACGACAGCATCAACTTCTTTTATCCCTACGAATATGTCACAATACCACACACACAACAATGGTATGTTCCATTTAAACAACGTTATTGGGGTGGTTGTACTAGCCTAAAGGGAACTAGAAGACACACCGCTGCTCCCCTAAATACACGCCCGCCTCTCTCCACAACCCTCCATGGGGCTCGAACAACCCAAAAACCTGCAGCACCCATCCGGGTTAACCCCTGAACGTGCGCATGTGACTAAGGCATTAGAGGTAGTTTCTCTGCGATGTCATGTTTGGGTGGAGCATTTGTGGGATGAGCTGAATCTTTCCCAGCAGTGTGGTACAGATTAGTGGTTACTGTGGTTTTGGTTACTAACATGACGTGCACTGAAGCCTCTCTTCTGTCAGCAGAATCCCTGCTCGTCCTCCGACCTGTTCCAAAGTCAGGTGATGGCTGTCGTCCTCATCACTCACAGGAATCCACACAGCCCGTCAGAGACTGCCTTCAACCTGAATATTTAATAACTGTGGTTTATCCTGTCTGCTAAAGAAATGCTGCTCGGCGTCCAAAAAAAAAATCACAACTAAAAAAAGCCGTTTTCCTCAGTGAAGAGCAAAGGTGAGGCCTCCTGACACACTACTCCAAGACAGCAACCCCCTCAGAACCAGTGACTCAGCAACAAGTCCTTTCAGCTCATCCTGGAAGTCCTCTGCTTCTACTCCATTTTCGACCTCTCTATCTTGGTTTTCAGGATTTCCTGGAAAAGAAGCAGAGGTGAGTACACACTAGTTTGAATGACACCAAAATCCTGGAAAGTGGTTTTACCTCTTCCTCATCCAACATGGCAGGAAGAGCTCTAAAGAAAAGACAGATTAAATGTTTTATTGTCTTTGACTCAGCACTCAAAAATGACTGCATCATCTGAGGCTTTGCTAAAACCTCTTCAAATTTGGATCCTGGGTACTTACACGTCAGCCACAGATACGGGAAGATTCTCCTCAACCCACTTCAGGTCCTCATCCTGACAGAAAGAGGGCTTTTAAAAACAGGACTGAGAATTAAAATGAGAAAAGTTGTGAGGAGGAGAAGAAGGAGAGGGCAGGTGATGTTACCTCTTTACTAAGCAGTTTCTGGGAGCCATTATTGTCAGGTTTAGAACCTCGCATCTTCATTCCCTCTGAAACCAAACAAAAACTCCCTCAAAATGGTGTCATAAAAGCTCTAGAACTGAACATCTTTCCCAGAGCTGCTGTGATGAGAGGAGCCCGTTTCAGGTCTGAGCATTACAGTCTGGTCTGGAATCAGGGTGTGTCAATGTGAGTGTGTGTACATGGTGTGTAAGTACATTGCTGTACATGTCTGGATGAGCACTTGAACATTTGTACAGTGCTCAGTATAAAGGAGAACGCCTCATTACATTTTTCAGGAGCCTTTAGTGTCCGTTCAGAATCAACATTTTCTCTGAGATATTATACTACAAAATATTCCCACAAATGTGGGTCAATGACTGCAAACAAGATTAGTTAATTTGCTCACATGAAAAGTGATTTTCCTCAACTAATTCATTCAAGCCCATGTTGCAAAAATGAGTACACCCTCATTTTAGTCCAAGGAGCAAAGCCCCACTAAAGACCACAAAATTCTAGTGAACAGGCTTTAAACCACAGGTGAGTCTAACCATTCATTTAAGATGTGTCAGGACACAGGTGACTCTAAAAGAGCTTTACTGAACAAAGAAAAGCCCTTCTCATTTCATGCTGTCAGAAATGGCTCCTCATGGTAGAGAAATGTCACAAAATCTGAGAAAAAAAAATCATTTCTTTACACAAGAAAGATGAGGGCTACAAGAAGGTCAGCAAAGATTTACATGTCAGTCAAAATACTGTAGCAAAAGTGACCCAAAAGTGTAAGAAAGATGGAAGTGCAACCGTCTTACAGAGACGTCCAGGCCGCCCACGGAAGTTTACATCTCGACAGGAGTATCTTCAAATGAAAAAGTTGAAGAAAATCACAATGCAAGTTCACTGCAGTAGTGAACTACTACTAAAGCAGTAGAAAGCCAAACTGGAGCGACCGTTTCCCGTGAAACCATATGGTGCACACTGCAGATGAATGGCATGCATGGGTATCGTCCATGAAGGAAGCGTCTCCTAAAGCCCATGCACAAAAACGCCTAGAATTTGCTAGCGGCCACGCTGAAAAAGACGACTGGGGCTCTATACTCTGGAGTGTAGGAGAATCTGTCAAACGTTTCGAACGTGGAAGGTGGGTGCCAACCCACACATACTCTCACCAGACACAGCAGGGTGGGGGTGGGGGGTCACTCATAAAAAATGCCTTACCTGGGGCTCTCGCATAATTCAGCCAATTCAGTTGCCACTTTTCCACATTGTGGGCGCCACCATTTGGAGCGAGACAAAAGCAATTGGTCCGAGATGGTCTGAGTCACAATTTTAGTCTAACTACAGTCGTCAATCATGAGTGAGCTTGTTGGAAGTCCACACTCTTCCCACTGAAAAGGCGGCTCGAGAGAAGATGTCAATCAAATGTTCAAGGTGGGACCAGTGGGCACCACATGTTTTTACTGAGGCATCTGATTAGTCCGCTTATAACTTGAATAAAAAAGAAAAAATATAATGAGATAAAAATTAGAATAAGCAAGAACATAAAAAGGCACCGGAGTAAGACTGGTTATTCTGACAATAGAATGACTGAGTAATGAACCTGAGGTGGGAGGGGTTACTTAGTCCAGTTCTCACATATAGTCTGTGGTTAAAAGTTAAACCAGGTTGAACTTTGACAGATCAGGGAGTTAGATTTGGTAGTGACAGATGGATGGCATCCCTTTTAATTCATGGAAGTGGCACCTGTTTGAAAATTGATCATGGAGGAGAAATGAATAACTGCAGTTTGTGTCCAGTAAGAATTATGACACCAAGTCTTCATATGCCTTCATATTTCGGATTAGAGCTGTGAAAGAAAGAGACTGGAGCAAGATTTACCAGATTTACACCACTACATTTCACACCAAGCCTCTTCCAACTGTCGGTGGGAAACGTGCTGATAAACAGTAGCAAAAGACAAGAAATGGAGAATCTCCTCCATGACTGTCCAGTGGGAACACCATGGACTAAATGGACATTCAAGAACGCACATCACATGTCCAGTGTCAGTGTAGCATTAGTGTATTCGTGTGCTTCTTGAGTACTTCTATTTTTGTGTGTTTTTGTGTGTATTTGTGTGTGATCCAGCACCAACATGGCAGACGCCTCAGCTCCATCTCCAGTAAAAATATGTGTCCTACCAAAAGCTTCGTTTAGCATGGGCTCCTTAGCTTCTTCCTCTTCATTATCCTCATCAATGAGAGGGGAATGAGAGAACCTGAGGGGAAACAGAGAACTGGCTCAGAACTCGGATGTAGCTTAAAACAATTTTAGTTTGAAACCACAGGACTTTCTTTATGTCTTGTGGAGGACCACACTCATGTGAGGAAAACTACAAGACTGTCCTTGTTTGCAGGTGTTCAATTGAGTGGACCCACAGAGACTGGTTTCTACACCGTCACTCAGGAAAAAAACATGTCTGTGATTTGGTTTCTTCACAGGACCATGAAGATCCCTGCTATGAGTGGAAATGGCAAATGTGTGGACACTTTAGAGAAGTTCAATCACCATGGTAATGTGGACTGACCTCTGACTGTTGGCTGACGGTCGCAGCAGCACCATAATGACCAGCAGAATGGTGGAGAACAGCAGCCGCCAAAAGGCGTCGTCGATCCACAAGTTCCTCCATCCCTGGACAGACGAGAGTTAATCAGGAAGGCCACAAACCCGAGACCGCAAGAAACCAAACTGACCCTCTGGCAGTCGACCAGCTGAAAGACTTTAGTTGTCCAGACGATAAAGACGATGGAGGCTGTGGACACAAAAGTACATCTGTCAGAAGCAGGAATTTGAACCAGCAGCCACAGCAATCTCAATCCATTCTTTATTTATAACACACTGAATGAAATGAAATGTCAGGTTTACAAGGGCTGGAATCACTCTACTAAATCGATTCTGATTCTATCTTGGATACTGATGAATAAAAAGGATTCACAGACTAAAGAACAGCTTCAGAAGGGTTGTGAGGCCTTAGGGTCTAAAGAAAACTTCTGAAGTCAGAACTTTGACTGATTCATCTCAGCCGGTGGGTACTCACCGATGACAGAGAAAATGAGAGTGTTGGTGAAATGCTGGTACAGAGACAGCTTCACCACATTCCTGCGCAGCTTCAGGAGGCGAGTGGTTTGAGACAGGCTGATGAAAATGTTCGTGCTGGTTAAGGCTAGTACTGTCACATTCATACAGGCAGAGACCTCTGACTGACTGCAGAAAAGGATATCCACCACATGACGCACGAGTCGATGAGGGAGAGGCTGAGATTGGCCAAAAGAGCAACCGTCCCGTAGAAACCCTGCAGGGAAAGAACTCAGAGTTTCAGAGGAGGTGGGGGCTTCTCTTGTGTCTTTGTCAGCAACTATTTATGCAACATTAGTAACAGGCATGTGGGGGTGGGGGGGTGGGGGTATCCTAAAAATTAAAAACATTAAAGTCATAAAGTTCAAAAAGAGTCACGTCATCTACTATTTTTAAAAGGGTCCAGTAGATTCAAAAGTTGTTGTTGTTTTTTTTAATGATACCATTTAAAAATGAACTCACGCCCGTCACTCTCAGCACACCTTCCACCGAGGAGAAGAGCAGGTATAGCAGCCCCACGGCTACCAGGTGATGCACGGTGGTGCCGAGCCGGGGCCTGTAGGCAAACATCCAAACAATTCAGGCACACACTTTTCATAAAGAAAACTGAAAATAAAAAAAAGGTGGAACGAACTTGACAATCCCATAACCAAGACTGACGATGAGGACCAGGATTCGAGCCAGAGATCGCTTCAGAGCAGAGAGCAGCTCGGCAAAGACCACAGCCCCCAGAACTGAGAAGAAACACACACAAACACAGGTCTGACAATACCGTACATCTTCCAATTGTGGCTGATCTCTAATTGACACCAGTCTCATTAGAGCGTCACTCATAGACGCCGTTCTGATTGATTTACAAACATTATTTTGTTGCTTTTCCACACAAAATCTTTTTCTAAATGCTGGACATTTGAAAGACAAGAACCAAATAATTAAGTCAATTATATTTGGGTTTTATGCTTAGCAACTAAAGATGACAGCTTCAACTGGCTCTATGTACAGAGGGCAGAGTTACACACCTAATTTACACATTCACTGTGTATGAGACCTGGACAAAGTGAGTGTGACGTCACTCATAGAAAAGGACTTGTTCTCATATACAGTCATTGACTGCTAAAGGTCTAAGAAATTAAAATGTGTGATATATCAAAGAACTTTTCTTGTTGTTCATATCAGAATTGAGAAATTTTGCATCCGGGAAGTCATGCGGCAGCACAGAAACCCTACCGTAGTCTCCTCTGTATCGAATGCTCTGGTATTCTGAGTAGAACACGGCCTTCTCCAGCATGCCAAGGATGATGACAGCACCGATCCAAAATTGGACCCGCAGCAGATCCCTCCAGTAACAGACACACCAGAAGAGCCAGAGTGCTCCGAACAGCACGTAAACGATGCACATGACCATGAAGAACTGCCAGGGAGCATGTTTGCCAGGGAGCATGTTTCATAATCAATGCCTGCAAAATAATGATCAACACACAGAAAAGGCTAAACTTACCATCATGAGAGGCCAGTCAGCTGGGGAAGAGTAATCATGAGGCCCCCTCATCTCCACATTCACTGAGGAGTTACAGAAATCTTTCAGAGATCACTCCAGATGCTGATAAACAGTCAGGATTTCTTTCTTACTTGTGAAAGCAAAGTTTGGCATCTCGGCCCCGACCTCATCCTCCTCTGGCCCCCGAAAGATGGGCTGGACCTTGACGATGAACAAGAATGGGCTGTCTTCCCAGGCTTTGGCAACCGCGCTGACATCCTAAAAAACATCGTTTGAAGAGACAGACTCAGGTTTATATGAAACAGGGCATCGGGATATAAAGTATATTATAATCAGGACATCTAAATATACAAGTTGAGTCATAATCAAGTGAAGTGACACAGAGGATAAGTAATGAACACTATTTAATAAAGTGGTATCTCATTATACCACGGTTCCCCTTTTGCTGTCTCACTACTTTGCAGATTATTTTTCTGTGCAATTTTGCATGTTTGGTGTTGAAACAAGGCAACACACAGCGTGTTGCCTACACACATGTTGTTCTACATCCTGACTGACTGCTGTTCTTGTCAGTTGATCTCCTCTGTACCTGTCTTCTGTACAGAATAAGTACAATTTGCCACATCTACAAACATTTTCATCACAATCAGATCTTTGTTTTCAAGGTTTAACCTTGGAGAGTTTTGGTGTTGGTGAGAGTGTTGGTTTGATGTTCTTGGGGTGGTGGGTTGTCCCATTTCTTCTCCAAACATGGTGTGTCAATCCACTGGCTGAGTGGAGCAAGTGAAGGTTTGGAATTGAAGGAATTTCAATAAGGAAGATCTACCTCATCACATGCATCTGGGTGTTTATTCATCACTCCTTATGTGATCAATTGGTCTCCACTCTGAGCCAATAGCTGAGGTGTTTACCTTTTTCACACCCAATCAAAATCAAATCCCTGCCTTTTAAATTTTCAATGAAGTTTGCTTTTTCCACATTCCAGACATTGCGCCGGCCCACCTCCACCTTCGTGGCCTTTTGCTTTGACTTGTCATTGCCTATTCCCGGCGATAATATCTGCCTCTTCTGCCTGTTCTTTGGTTGGCATGTTTCATCTTAACCACAATCAGTTTCTGGACTCTGGGGATCTCTTCACCACATCCAAGGTCATGACTAGCCTGTAAGATATCTCCAGCCCAGAGCCTAACGTCTAATACTGATTTTCCTCGCTGTTTAAGAATTCTAGATATCTCTGAATAGAATTTAAAAATGTTTCACCAGAGGTAACGACAGTGATACGTATGCATGTTGCATACGCATTTACGTAAATAACTATTTTAGTGGATATTTTCAGACTTGAAGGATCACTCCTTACCGGCTTGTCGGGCCATGCTAGAGTCAGATTGGAAGAGTCACTCTGAAGGGAAATAAAAAAGAAGAAATGCTGAAACCATGCTGCATTAGAGCATTCAGCATCATACTCAAAGATCAGACACACCTCTGGACTGGACAGCAACTGATAAGGGTTGTAGTCTGAAAAATAAACCTATAAAAGATGTAGATCGTCAGCAGGATTTCAAACTTTCTGACATTTCTTAGCGGTGAAACCATAAGTCAGAGGTTGAGTCTTTCAGTCAAGCACAAACCTTTGGCAAAAAAAGCGAGGAGCAGTTCTCAAAGTACATGAAGCCCTGACTGTAGAAGCCGCTCCAGCCGTCCTTCAGCATGTGGTCCAAAGAGAACATGCTGATGGCTCTGTTGTTCTTCAGAGACAAAAGTGAAGAGTCAGGAAAAAGAGATCACCCTCAATAAATTGCCCTAAAAAGAACCTTTTTTTTATTACCTTAAAATAACGAGCTGGATAGTTTTAATGAAAGTTCTCCACACAGAGGAGACAGATTAGGACAGCCTTTTCTAAATAGAATTAGGAGTAAATGAGTTCCAGGATCTGCAGATCTTGGATTTGCATGCTTCAGCAGTGGTTTGAGAATACAGCAAGTAAGAAGCAGCCTTCATACAAGCACCTGGCTTTCAGTAAGAGCAGCTCCAACATTCTGCGTCTTATTGTGTCTGACGTGAGCATTCAAGCGACCACTTCCAATGAAAAGTCTATATAACGACATGCAAATGTGTGTTTCAGTTGTTAAATTAAAACCGTCCAGCTTAGACTGGTACAGCTGGCTTAAGTCCCTTAAGTCTTGGAATGTCGTCCTACCCTTAAGGTGGTCTTGCATCATGTGACTGAAAACTATTAGTTAAGCCTCAGCAACATTTGAACATATTTGGACACATTATTTGAACTTATTAGCGTCACTGCAGCTTCATGCATCTCCAGGGCTCTAGAGTGCGACTGGATTTTTCAATGTTGCACCTAAAAAAAAAAAAAAAAAAAAAAAGAGTCCATGGTCCTGGCTTTCTGTGGAGAAAAACAATCTCAGCAAACCTGATAGTCTCATTACTGTAAGTGTGTGCAGATGTAGCACACTTCAAATAAGGAATACTGTTTTGGTTTTTTTAATAGTATGCGTATCTGAGCCGTTCAGTTTGGGTCCGTGCGCACGCACACTGTGCACACGCACTCAAAACTGCGGTCTAAGTGGATAAAAAATGTTAAAATCCTGTAACACCGAAGCTTTAGCTCCAGGGTTTACATTCTTTTGTCTACCTAATGTCTGATGGAAGGTTGGCGCCAGTGTTCAGCAGCGGAGCCACCATCAGTGTGTGAATCTGTGTGTGAAGGACCGTGATTGTAAAGCATTTTGGGCCACAAATGAAGGTAGAAAAGCGCTATATAAATATACGTCATTTACCCAATAGTGTCACTGGGACACTTGGTGTAAAGGGTTAACCACGGTGGCCCTGAAGGTTAAAATCACATAAACAAATCCATCAAAGCAAAACATTATAAAGATCACAATGACATTACATAAGGAAAACAAATAATAAAAAACAACAAGTTTTAGAAATCAAAACAAAATTCCAGAAGCCAAAACAATTCCAAAAAAGAAAAAAAAAAGTTTCAAAAAACAAAAATAATTTTAAGAAATTAAAGTGAAGTGTTAAAAAAGGAAGCAAAGAAAGAACATCACTGATTGGATGATGATGTTTGTCCATCATTTTAACAGACAGTTATTTAGCAAAAAAAACATGAATGTTACTGCTGACACTGACATAGCTGCTCAAAGAATGTTGTTGAATGAGTTGTGGGCAGGATTGTTGGTGTGAAGTAACCCCACGCCGAAATCTCATGAAATCTTTGTTTGCACTCTCTCCTGCTAGATTACAGCCCCTCATACCCCCAAGCTAACATTACAGTGCAACTAAAGTGGTGATAAATATCAGAGCTATCCAGCCGTACAGATCTGATCCAGATTCCAGCTCAGACGAGGAAAACTACGTACATGGATCTATTTGTCTACAAGTGGATGAGTCAGAACGGGATGGAGCAGGGAGACTTGGGTCCAACAATGTCCCCTGCTGTCACAAACATAAGATTTTTTGAACTGTATAATAAAAAACATCAAAAACACAAATTTGATTGGTGTGGGTCTTTAAGCACCAACTCTTTCATGTGATTTATCATTACTGTGTTTCAAATAAAGGACTTCAGGTTTACCGGTTTGTAAGTGAATCATTTTCAAGTCTTAATGCCGATATTGTCAGAAATTATAGATCAAAGTGACCTTGTAAAATGCAATGTGGTCAAAAAGGTAGGTGCACTAAACATTCTTGCTGGTGCACCTAAGAAAAAAAGGCGTCCCGGTGCAACCATTGTAAAAAATTAAGTCTAGAGCACTGGACTCGCTTCTGTGGAACGACCAGTGGTGGAACAGGTTGGCGGTGGTTTCACAGCAAGAAGAAAGGAAGTGGCTAACAATGACGCAAGTTCCAAAACTATCCTCATTTGTCATACTTCTGCTCGGCCAGAGGCAGGACTCACCGGTGTGTTGAAGACCTCATTGTAGCACACAGATGAGCGCAGATACCAGCTGATGTTGAAGGCCAGGTGTCTGTCACACACGCCAGAATCATTCTGGACTGGAAACAGAAGGGGGGAGTGGTGATATTTTTTCAGTTAGATGGTGTGAATGAACAGAAGAAAAGCTAGAGTCCATCAGTGCAGCAGCAGTCTTCTTCTGCTTTCACTCATCTCTGTTAGATTTGTGTTCATTCTGCAGTTATGGCTGCTGTGAACCAATAGCATGACCATCCATCAAAAAGCTGAGTCAGCTGCTCGCTCAGAGGGAGTTCTGGATTTACTTTCAGGTTCTGCTGATTGGAACTCCATAAAACTACAGGTCTGGTGAGTATTAAAGTTCTGACGGATCCCACATTGAGATTCTGTAAAGTTGCACTGAGAGCTGCCAGTGTCAAAGCAAGGCAACCAGCAGAAAAGTAAAGCTCCCGCCCACAAAGCAAACAGACAAAGGCAGCACAGGCACAGCGCTTCCGAAATGTTATAGGTATAGACAGAGCATGCAACAGCCGGCGTGTAACTTACAGCGCATGTAAATGGTGGTGTTGGAGTAGAGCGTCTTCCGAAAAACAGCATCCTGCGTCTAAGAACAATAGAAAGCCATCAGTCCTGAAGGTTCAGCATCTCTCACTGATTTTTCTTTGGATCCGTAATCAGGATTTTATTATTCAACATTTTATACACGTTTGCAACAAACATTTACCACAATTGGCTGCTTTTACTTTGAAGGCTTCAGTCTTGAGTTTTGCTATCATCCTTTAACTCTTGAGCCTGAAGTCAATCGCCAAATCAGACACACAGCTCAGAATTTTGATCGATATCTGAAATGCAGGTCCTGATGTTCCGTTGTTCATCCCACATACAAACATCTTAGAAAAACATTTGAATTCATAGATTCACTTTAATCTCTGCTCACAAAATGACATTCATGCCTCCTGTGACTCATGTTGATTCTTTACACTTCATTTTCAAAGCATGTTTTAATCTCTATTTCGTAAAACACTTTTCATTGACCAGTTTTAAATTATTTTCAAGTTTTTGAAAGCAAATTTGAGGAGTTGATCTAGATCTGGCAGTAATATTCCACCATGTAAAGATATATTTTATTTTCAGAAAGCTTTCTTTGGATGTTGTTTTCCAGCAGGAAATCCAGAGGTGTTCTCTTAACCAACTGGAGATGAAGGTACGTCAGGTATAACCAGAAGTCAAATCCTGGCATCAAAACCAAACCTTCACTTTCTTTGTTTCTCTCCCTTAGGAAGCCATGTGTACAAAACCAGTTCACAAATCGTTCAGTTCTTAAGGGGATCCAGTGATAGGGGACTGTAAATCACTCTTCATCACTGCACACCCCACACGCCCAGATCACACTCCTGAGGACTTGGTCACCAAAGGTATTTTTTTACTGAAGGGAGGGGAAAAACACATGCAAACTCCACACAGCCAGGATCAGAACCAGAAACTGTACTGAGAGCTCTCTGTTTACACTCTCCCAGTTGCTTTCCCCCACAATCACAACCTAAGCAATGCAACAAAAATGGCAAGCGATGTTGAAGCTATCCAGCCGTACAGTTCTGATCCACCTACCAGCTCACACATGCAAAATGAAAGCATTAATAAATCTATTTGTCTGCAAGGGGAAGCATCCAGATGGAGCATATTACACCACAAACACGCTCTTTTTCAAACAGCATGTTTTCATCTGCACCTGATTCACAACCATTTGAATTAAGAAATATACAGAAATGCAATTTCAATCTTAAATATTTTTATAAACGTCCTCAATCATCAGAAAAATGCAACAAGAACATGTCAAAAAAAACTATTTGCATCTGAGTGAGTCTTACAAATAAAGAACACGACAGAAAAGCAGCAGCTTCAGCCTCTTTGAGCGTCAAACAGCGTTTACTTCTCCTTAAGATGCAGAGCAGAGACTGGGTCGGAACCACCTGCTCTTCACACTGGCCTCCTTGTAAACCATGTAAGAAACTAGCGAATCCGTTTATTGAGGGGAAATCCTCGATGTTGGGCTAAACCAAAGACACTGTTCAAATAAAAATGGCATCATTCTGCTGAAGTGAAAACATTAAAAAGCTCAAACCGTTAGCCGTCCGGATGCTACTGAGCTAGGTTAGCTAACAGCTGCGGAGGATTCCGCGGAACAAATGCGGTAACGCTCCGTCGAAAACATCGGTTGTAGCTTCTAATACTGACCGAGTTGATGCTCATGCTCCACACAGACACCTCTGCCGCTCCGCCGGGACCCGGAACGAACGCTAACAACAGTAATAAGCACCGCAGGAGCGCCCCAACATCTGGCATTTTCATTCGTGCTGGCGGTAAGCGCTCACAGAAGCAGAACTATGGCAAGCAAACGGGCTCCAAAATTATGGCGTCACATCTCTGCCATTAATTGAACGGCGCGTATCTTACAACGGAGTGAGCGTATCTTACAACGGAGTGAGCGTATCTTACAACGGAGTGACCGTATCTTACAACGGAGTGACCGTATTATACAACGGAGTGAGCGTATCTCACAACGGAGTGAGCGTATCTCACTACGGAGTGAGCGTATCTTACAACGGAGTGACCGTATCTTACAACGGAGTGACCGTATCATACAACGGAGTGAGCGTATCTTACAACGGAGTGACCGTATCTTACAACGGAGTGAGCGTATCTTACAACGGAGTGAGCGTATCTTACAACGGAGTGAGCGTATCTAACAACGGAGTGAGCGTATCTTACAACGGAGTGAGCGTATCTTACAACGGAGTGAGCGTATCTTACAACGGAGTGACCGTATCTTACAAATAAAATAAAAAAATAATTGACATTAATATTTTGTTCATACAGTAATGTTTATTAATAACATATATAAAAAATACGGTGAAATAATACTGAAATAATTATTATTATTAACTGCCGATATTATGGCCATTCCTCTGCCACTTCAGGAGTTGGGAGATGGTGTGTCAGACGTATTTTTGATGTTTGTTAAGATCATGGTTAACGTGTTGTTTTTTCATAGTGGTCTCCTTCCTCTGCTGCGTTCCAGTGGCTACATCGGCGTTTTAGCGGCTACACCGGCGTTTCATCAGCTCTTTAATTTCAGCCGATTAAATCAACCAGAAAGGTTACCACCCCCTGGGTGACAAAGCACCTCCTGAAACTGAACGAGCGACAAAAAATAAAAACTGACCGAAAAAAAAACTGAGCGAGTGTGCAGTCGTAAAATAAGCTCACTCAGTTATCAAATACACGCCCTTTAATTAATGATAGAGATGTGATACCAAAACAAATCCTTTAACATTAGATCCTTCACAGTATGATTTAACCAGTTATGCATGTTATATGCACTTGTCATTTTATTATTAGAACAGTATTTTATATATATATATATATATATATATATATATATATATATATATATATTCATTCATTCATTCATTTTCTAAACCGCTTTATCCCTTTCGGGGTCACGGGGCTGCCGGAGCCTAACCCGGCTACTCATGGGCGAAGGCAGGGGACGCCCCTGGACTGGTCGCCAGTCTGTCGCAGGGGCCACAATCTCACACACTCACATCCACACCTAGGTAGAATTTAGAGTGACCAATTAACCTATGAAGCATGTTTGTGGACGGTGGGAGGAAGCCGGAGTCCCCGAAGAAAACCCACGCATGCACGGGGAGAACATGCAAACTCCACACAGAAAGGCCCCCATTGTTGACACTGTTTCAAGTCCCCCAGCTGGTAGTTGAACCAGGAACCTTCTTGCTGTGAGGCAAGAGCGCTAACCACTGCGCCACCGTGCAGCCCATATATATATATATATATATATATATATATATAGTATTATTGTATAGTTGTATAGTAATGTATATATAATAAATATAATACTATAATATAATACTATCATAATACAGTATATATACTATATATACTATAGTATATATTTATACTGTCATAATACAATATTATATATATATATATATATATATAAATAATATTGTATTATGACAGTATAAATATATACTATAAATGACAAAATAACTTTTTTCTTTTAGTTTTTTTGGTTGGTCCAAGAAGCCAAAATTTCCTAGATTTCTGAAGCAGGACTCCAGAGTGCGACCAGATTTTCTGTGAAGAAAAAACATTATCTCTGTGATCCTGAAAGTCTTTCCTGTATCTGTATGCAGATGTAACACACCTCAAATAAGAATGACTGTTTTGTTGTTTTTTTTAGTATGTATGTCTGAATCATTCAGTTTGGGTCCATGTGCACGCACGAACTCTGTGTAATCGTGCTCGATGCTTGTTACCGTTTGAGCGAATGAAAAAAATCAGTTAAAATCCTGTAAGAGCTTTAGCTTCAGTGTTTACATTTTTTCATCTACCCTATCTTTCCAACCATTAATGCAATTAAAGTAATTCCAGCGGATTCTGAATCCACAAGCTTTGTGCTGATAAGCAGCACCGTGCAGTTCTGAAGTGTTTGCGTAATCCACGTTTATCAGTGTAAAGTCAGAAAGAAAAGCCGCTTTCCTACACGTCAGTATTAGTTGATTCACTGTGATTATGTGAACGGATAAGGATTTACGGCAAGTCAAAATCCCAGTTATTTAGGTGTCATTGCAACATTATTGGTGGTAGTGGTTAACTACAGAAGCCCTGAAGGTTAAATCACATAAACAAATCCATCAAAGCAAAACATTATAAAGATCACAATGACATTAAATAAGGAAAACAAATAATAAAAAAACACTAGTTTTACATATAAAAACAAAATTCTACTAACCAAAAGAATTCCATAAGAAAAGATAAATAAAAAGATACAGGAAATGTTTAAAAAAAACAAAATAATTTTCAGAAATTAAAATGTAGTGTTATAAAAGGAAGCAAAGAAGAAACATCACGATTGAATTATGACATTTGTCCATCATTTTAACAGACAGTTATTTGGCAGGAAGCACCTTAAACCAAAAACATGAATGTTATTGCTGACACAAACATAGCTGCTGTTATCAAAGGATGTTTTAAATCAGGACACACCTCTGAAGTGATACTGGATCGGCTCTGTACTAATCACGTTTTTTTTAAGTTAACCTTTATCTCTGTAACTGATGTAAACAATAAATAAAAAATAAATTTCTATAGAGAAATAAACTATCATTTTATAAGTCAGAATAACCATTCTTACTCTGATACATAACATGCTCTTGCTACTCTTATTTTTTTCATTGTATTTTCATTCATTCATTTTCTAAACAGCTTTATCCCTTTCGGGGTCACGGAGCTGCTGGAGCCTAACCTGGCTACTCATGGGCAAAGGCAGGGGACACCCCTGGACTGGTTGCCAGTCTGTCGCAGGGGCCACAATCACACACACACACACACACACACACACACACACACACACACACACACACACACACAGAATTCAGAGTGACCAATTAACCTATGAAGCATGTATTTTGGACGGTGGAAGGAAGCCGGAGTCCCCGGATAAAACCCACGCATGCACGGGGAGAACATGCAAACTGCACACAGAAAGGCCCCCCCATTGGTGACACTGGTTCAAGTCCCCCAGCCGGGACTTGAACCACTTGCTGTGAGGCAAGAGCACTAACCACTGCGCCACCGTGCAGCCCTTCATTGTATTTTTCTTTTTTATTTTTTTTTTTCATTGTATTTTTTTTAATTTATTGCAAGTTATTCTAGTTACAGGTTCTACGATCAAAATGTTTAAGTGATAGATTTTGTGTAACCCACTTTCATTAGCTATGGACTTTCAACAGGCTCACTCCTGATTTGGCGAAAGTGGTTGTCATAAAAACATTTACTCAGACTGATTCAGACCAACCACTGCTGACTCAGAGAGCCTCAGAGCTGGAGAGACTGTAGAAGTTTTTAAGAAGAGGCTCAAGACACACCTTTTTAATTTCACTTTCAGATAACCTTATCTATTTATTATATTTTTATATTTATTTATCTTTATCAATATTATTACATACTATTTTTTGTACTTCATCTTATCTATGTATTTAATTGTATTTTTAATTTTATTTATCAACATGCATAATTTTTTGGTTTTAACCTTTTTCTTACTATGATTTTAGCCCCAGTGTTTCCTTTAGAGATGTTTTGTGCCGGTGTTTGCCGACTTAAATTGTGGTTGTTGCCATGGTTTTCACCTGTCTGGGGCAACTGGGATCCAACATTACCGCCTCATGGTTGTGGAATGGAACTCGTTCCTGTCTCGGTCTGGGTGGACACTATGGTGATGGTCCTGTGGCTGAGCTGGATCCTGGTATGAATTGATTCCCAAATACTGTTTCCTCACAGCAGGGCCAAGCCTTAATTTTCTTTTAGTTAACCTTTATAAAGTTAACCTTTATAAAGTTAACCTTTATAAGTATTCAAGTATTCAATGTATGTAGGGTCATGGGATGTACACTGGGTACGGAAAGTATTCACACTCCCTTAAATTTTTCTCTTTGTTATATTGCAGCCATTTGCTAAAATCCTTTCAGTTAATTTTTTCCTCATTAATGTACACAGCACCCCATATTGACAAAAAACACTCAATTTTGGACATTTTTGCAGATTTATTAAAAAAGAAAAAGTGAAATATCACATGGTTCTAAGTATTCAGACCCTTTGCTCAGTATTTAGTAGCAGCACCTTTTGATCTAATACAGTCATGAGTCTTTTTGGGAAAGATGCAACAAGTTTTTTACTCCTGGATTTGGGATCCTCTGTCATTCCTCCTGCAGATCCTCTCCAGTTCTGTCAGGTTGATGGTAAACGTTGGTGAACAGACATTTTCAGGTCTCTCCAGAGATGATCCACTGGGTTTAAGTCAGAGCTCTGGCTGGAACATTCTAGAACAGTCACAGAGTTGTTGTGAAGCCACTCCTTGGTTATTTTAGCTGTGTGTTTAGAGTCATTGTCTTGCTGGAAGGTGAACCTTCAGTCCAGTCTGAGGTCCTGAACACTCTGGAGAAGGTTTTCATCCAGGATATCCCTGTGTTTGGCCACATTCATCTTTCCCTCCATTGCAACCAGTCGTCCTGTCCCTGCAGCTGAAAAACACCCCCACCCCACCCCCCACCCCAACACACAGCATGATTCTGCCACCACCATTCATGAGCCTGGCGTCAAACCTGCGAGTCAACGTGGGTTTGCGCAGCCTCCGTGAACATCATGTGCACGTTCACATCGGTCGGTCCCATCTGATTCTCCAACATGGAATTCAAACTCAAACTTAATCTTTTATCGTGTCACTACAGGAAAATAATCTTTAAATGAATAAGGATGTGGAACTGGTGATCCTTCATCACCTAAAAAGCTAAATCTAAATGAATCTCTTTTATAAAAAAAAGAAAAAAAAAGAAGCAACCAAGAAAGCGCACATCTACCATGCTGATAATAATCTGACAGAGTTGACGAAATGGTATTGCATTTCTGATTGATTGAAAAAAGATTTTAAACAGATGGAGGAACTAATAGGTTGAGAAATGACAACTTCTTGTTGTATTTGTATTCATCAACATTAAACAAAAAACCTGCAATTTCACATGAGACCTCTTCTTACTGGATGTTCTTCATCTCTGCTCTATCTTTCAAATTATCTACTGGATGACTTTTTTTTTATCTCTCCTCTTCCAGCTGTCTTTCCAGCCTGCAAAGGGCTCTTTTCTCTCTGGATCACTATCGAATTTTTTCTCTTTTCTTTTGTTGATATTTGTATTTCTCCTTCTCTTCTACATTGACAGTTTTTCTATAGCCGGTTTTCATTTATTACAAAAATGTAAATTAATTTCAATTGTATTCTACATACAGTATGCACTTGAATGTGCTGCAGTTATTGTTGGATTTGTCAACTCTTAAAAGCTGACAGTGTTGACAAAATTGCATGTTTGCCTCTTTGTAGAAAGCAAAAGGCTAGGCTTCCGGTAGCTTTTTTTTTGTTGTTGTTGCTACATCTGTCTCCATAATCTCCAAAACAAGCTTAAATTGATTTCATTATAGTTTAAAAAAAAAAAAACATGATAGCAGAGAGAGAGACTGCTTCTTGTTACCACAGGAAAATTGATTTTTTAAAATTTTTTTTTAAATCTATCCGTCTTCTTCCGCTCACCTGGAACTGGGTCGTGGGGCCAGCAGTCTAAGCAAACATGCCCATAGTCTCTCCAGCGTGTCCTGGGTTTTCCCCACGGCCTCCGCCCAGTGGAACATGCCCAGAACAACTCCCCAGGGATGCATCCGGTATATGCAAAATAACCAGTGTTATGTATGTTACTTTTAAAGTGTAATCCAGTTACAAAGTACATGTTATCGTTGTTCAAAAGTAACTCTTTAGCTTCATTATCCTCAGAATTACTACGCAGTACTTGAGTATTGTATTTTAAAATTATTTTCTTCATAATTAAAAAAAAAAAAAAAACGTAAAAAGTGACAGTAAGAAAATACTGCAAAGTATTTTACCTTTAGTTCAGTGATGATACAGTGTAATGATTACTACCAGTATATGTAATTCTGCAACAGTGAAGCACAGGAAGAACAATGGCAGAACCAGCCCTTTGCTTTAGTCAGTTCAGTCTACAAAAAAGATAAAAATGGAAATCTTCTATGACAAATAAAAACAAGAGAGATCAAATAGAGAAGCTGAAATAAACGGGAAAAGAAAATCCACTGATTATTGGTATTGATTTCTGTACTCTCTGTACTCTCAACTCTGAAAGTTTTTAGCATCAACAAGAACAAAACAGAGGCCATGAAGCAACAACTTATCATTCCTATTCTATTCTCAAAAATGAACAGTAAACTCCTCCCTCTGACTGGTAGAAGTGGACCAATGAAATCTGGAGTGGAATAAACTGACTAAAGTGGAAAATTATGTGCGTGTGTGTCGTGGGTCTTCTACAGTTTTGGTACCATAGACTGTAGAATCACTGGACTGAGCCACCCCTCCTCTCTGGTATTCCAAAGAAGTACCCACTGGCTCTTCTTCTCAAAGAGCAACTTCTACAGAGAAATAACAGCTATTTCTCAATCATTCTATTTGTCAGAATAACCATTCTTGGTCTGATACTTTTTTTCTTAGCATCTTCTAGCTAATTCATTTTTTTTTAAATTATTTCTTTTCCCTTTTTACAAGTTATAAACTGACCAGATGCTTTAGTAAAAGCAAGTAGTGCCCCTCTAACTTCTGTATTTTAAATATTTAAAAAAAAAAAAGTCTAAGCAGACATGGGAGGAACAATTAAGTCTGTCTGCAGACTGTCTGCTGATGAAGCTAAGCTACAGGCCATTTTACTCTGAAACTTGTTTTCCGCATTTGACTGCTGCAGCCACAGCTGCTTGTGTTCAGGGGGGGAAATGGATCTGTACTCAATCTTAGTATGACCTTCTTGTTGGGCACAAAAAAACGGAAGCTGTTGTAATGGCACTTTTTTTGAAATCTTGTGTCCCTGAAAGGCCAACTTCACTCTTAAATAGAAGCTTGTTTGTGAGGAACACGCATCTGTGGGCCGAGCAGCAAAGGCTCAAAAGAACGCAGCAGCAATGCAAGCTGTCTGATGAGAGCACAGAAGATTAGGCCTGTTTCTCAAAAACATCACCTACATCTTCAGCTCTGCTCTCATTCCACAAATCCATGCTCTTTACAAATGACGATCAATTCAAAAGCCAGTAAGCACTGCAAAAGCAAAGACATGGTCAGTGTTTAGAACTTCATCTAAAATACCAAAGAAAAACAAGATCAGAGAAGGCTTGAAACATAAAGTTTAATTCTGTAACAAACTCCTTTGAGGGAAGATTTTCAACAGATTCAAAGTTTCAGAGTCACTGATGATGAAGATGGAGCTGTAATCCGGAGTGGAACTGTCAGAGGTAAAGGCTGAGTTAAATAAGACTTGTTCCAGTTTGTGTCTGTAGCAGAACTGAATGGAGATGGTCTCACGCTGACGCAGACTGGACCGCTCTACTCCTTCTTCTTGTAATCCTCCAGGTGGGCCAAGATCCATCCTGACGGTCCCAGGATGGTTACAGTGAACACCCCCATTCCGATGGTCGTTTCCTGTAGAATGGATGTGAAAAGAGGATCAGAACCCAGCGATATAGAAACAATGACAGGCTGAGAAACACAAAGATTGTCTAATGACTTTATTCAACGGGACTAAAAAGACAAACATAAAACTGAGTAAACTAGACCATGAGCTTTGGGCTAAAGACAACCACAAAAGTTTAAATAAACACATCATTTATGGAAACATCTATAAACTATCAAATAAAAGAGGTCGTTTACAACCCCCGAAATAAATTTCTTACATTTCCAGCAAAGTCTAGCAGAAAGCAGCGGGCTAATCGTTAGCCTAGCTAACAGGAAGAGGGTTGTTCTTGCGGCCTGCGGCGCTGATACGGACTAAAAACATGTTTAAACGATTCGAGAAAAAAACTCAAAGTCAAGTTACGCCAGGTTCAGTAACGAAGAAGCATATTTAAGATGAATATTACAAAAAGCTACCATCAGCTCCGCCAAGGTTGTGACCTCAAACCCAAGGACAGATGCTAGCTGTTACTTACAACCACGCCAACGTTTTCCTTCGGCGGCTTTGAATACATGTTTGCCCGTAGGACGGGAAAGGGGCTCCGCAGGACGGGAGCAGCACGGCGAGCGATGGTCCTCAGGAGGGCCGGCATTGTGAATACTTGCTAGTTTTTAGTTAAGCTGTGCACCGGTCTGGCAAGCTGGAGTGGTGAGAAGAAACTCTTCTTTTTGATGGGGGTTTGCATTCCACAGCGCCTCCTGCTGCCGCGGAGGGCAGCAGACATGCGCAGTTACAGGAAACAGCTGTCAAAAGACGTCATCCTGGAGCAGTGGTCTGCAACCTGACTTTGCGAGACACACGTTACACTTCAATTTTGTTGCTTTTTAGTGTTACATGCACAAAAAGGTAATTCCAATGTATAAAAGGATTTTCTCTGACATGCATTTTAATTATGGCCCACTCCAATGAAACTGTGCTTTTGGTGTTTTTAACATGTTCTCGCTGCATTCTTCTGATGATGGAGGACATCTCTAAAGAATATTAAAATTAAGATTGCGTTCCTAAGTATTTAAATCACGGTGAATCAGTAGCAGACAACAAAATGTTAAAAATAAAAGGTTAAAAAAATGCTTGTAGTTAGAAATAAGCTCACTGCTTTTAAATACGTGCAGCCAACAACAAAATTCAGTCTTGGACTCCTAAAATACTGCATCGAAAGCAGAAATGTGCATCTTTGGTGCACGTATTACGTGTGGCCAACGTGAATTTCCTCTACCATTAATTATGCTGGTCGCAAGTAAATAACTGCGGTCAAGTGAGCCGCCGTTCATGTTTCTGTGGTCAAATCCGCCGTCACTGAAATGTCACTGCGATTTTTACGGGACTTACGGCAGCATGACTGCAAGGCTGCTGCGACAGCTGAGCATCTGAAGCTTCAGGAACATATTTTACCTCTAATGAATGCAATCGTGTTATTACAAATAAAAGTGTGGCATATTGACTAGTTATTGTTCATAACTCCAAAGTCCAATTGTGGTAACATAATGTGAACGTTTTTCTTGAAGTAATACGCATGCGTCTGATTTCTTGGAGTTTCCCTGTTTGTCTAAAAATGGTGGAATAAAGAATAACCAGTTTGCACGTCTCGTCATTAAAAATACAACAAAAAGGAAACACAAAAGCCCACATGCCCTAATTTTCTGATTTGGAGTTTAGGTCAAACCTTCTCCTCCCATTAGATTACTTTTCCATCTTATTTATACTTAGTAATACACGAAGTACTACCTCTCAAATTTTTTTATGGAAAATATAAAGTGTTTTAACTGTTTGGTTTATTTAGTAATACACATATGAAATATCATAAAAAGTTCAAGATGGACATCATTTACCTAGGTGTGGCTTAGATTAAGTCATGTTCTTCAACATTCCTTCACATATCTATTATATACTTCAAATTGTACTACAGCTGAAAGTATGAAGTATTTTCACTGTATAGTTTTTGAGCAATCCTCTTATGAAATGTTTAAAAATGGGTATCTGGACTTTAGTTAGCTGATTTTGAATTACAAAAAATCCTGATCCACAATTTAGTACATCACCAATCCTTCACATACCTACTAATTACTTCAAAGAGTACTACCACTGAAAATGTGAAGTATTTTGGAGGTTTTTTCATCTACAATTTAGCTGTAGTATAACAACAAAAACACCAAATTTAAGTGTTTAATTACTGTTTTTGCTACAGTTTTCAGTAACAGTTTTTATTCAAATGTGTTAATCAGTGATGACTGATTCTTTGTCTTACTGTGAGGTATCGGCCTCCACACACACACCCACACACCCACACACACACACACACACACACACACACACACACACACACACACACACACACCCCCACACACACACACACACCCACACATACACACACCCCACCATCTCCATCACTATAAGGAGTTTCTGCAGAACTACACCTCACACAAAGACCCTTTGTGGGCTCTGGGCTTGGTTTAATCCCACGATGTCCTCTGCAGAGAGCAGCCTCAGCCTGATGCTAGCAGTTTGTTTTGCAACATTAAAGCCACAAACCGGCTTTCCAGCAGCTCCACGTGAGCCCTAATCCTCTGGTGCAAACCAAATACAGAGGTGGGGCTCTGCAGTGACCCTCTGCACCCCCCCTCCAGCTCCTCACAGCACTCTGGGGCTCGATTTCAGATTACTGGAATATTTTCATTTACTGTAGAAAGTTGAAAATCATGGTGGTGGACTCTGCTGTCAATGTTTCAGACGCTGCTGCACCTTATGGAGGAAAAAGTGCTTTTACTCAGCTGGAGCACAACATAGTAGCTGGATATCTGATTACAGCAGGTACCAAACACATTTCTCTTCCTCCTTTGTTCATTGTTTACTGAAAATTGCAAACGTGAATGAGAAAATTTCTCTACTTTGTAGATAAATTAACTCATTACACTGATATAAGACCTAGTGTTTTGACTAGTGATGCTTCACTAGGATGGAATGACCTGTTTTTAAATGGGTAATCTTTGCATTTTGGATCTTGGAAATGGGTAATTTCAAGCAATCAAGCAAAAAAGCAACTAAACAAGACAAACAACATAAATATATATCTGTATAAAGATATATCAAACTTAAGATCATGAAGTTAATTGGAAAAACTATGCATTTACACATAAACATAATGTATTCAGAATATGACAATGAGACTTCTAAATATTAACTTTGTCAAAAGGAGTTTAATTAACTGCTTGAAAGAGAGTGGAAGGAAACAAATATATACAAACCTGCACTGCTTCGCTTTACTTAACATAGTATTTTTTGTACATAAATTAATTGTTAATCTTAAACATAATGAATACATTTTCACATGCTATTGTCAGGTGCTTGTCACAAGACATAATGTGTCATTTTAGTTTGTTTTTTGTAAATAAGTTATTCTATCTGCGGAACTTTCTTTGAGTAATGTAAAAAATGTAGCGTTTCTGCAGGGTTTATCTCTGTCTCCAATGTAAAGATATGTTACAGTGTTTCACAGCTCAGCTAATAAATGACTGAACATGACAATCATGGTTCTGAAACTATGAAAACAACCAGAAGCTTTGGGTGCAGAAATCTAATTTCCATCAGCTGTTTCGACTTGTTTTAGCTGCGCATTTGAGAACCACCTAAATGTGGACAGGCTTGTTGTGGCAAAGCAGGTAAACACCTGATGCTGCTTCTGACAATGAGCCTGAGGTCACCTGTGCTCCTGTCTGTGTCTGATTATTGCATCCACCCCACTCGGTGTGGTTGGAACCATGAGGTCCTAAAAGTCGAAGCCATTGTCACACAATCGAATCAGGCTAAGTCCGAGTAGAACCAGATTGAGCTGCAAATGGAAACATGGTTTAACGGGGATTCGGGAGTTTTCAGCCAGCTTTTGAGTTTATGCCCTAGTCACAACTGTCTTATTGTGGGCGGATACAGGCTGTGTACGGGCAGAAAATGGGCAAAACTGTAAGGGGCGCACAGTTGCCCCACAGGAAATATCAAGGTTGTAGATTGCTCAGTAATTCCGTAGAGAGAAAATGTTCATGCATATATTTTTGTACGTGCACGCTGCAAGCGAAAAGTTGTAGTTAAAAACGCATGCTATGTTCACATCAGGCCTGAAACGCACGCTATAGAGAAACTGCTTTCAATGAAAAGTCTATGTAAATGCATGTATTTGTATGCTTTGGGCTTCCATGTTCAAAACCACCACGTTCACGTCTTCACGCAAGTTTTTGAGTTCGATTTTGGAATTTGGGATTGAGCACACGTCAAAAGTTAAACCATTTGAACTTCGACCAATCAGGGACACGGATTTATTTATTGGATTGTTGTTTTGATGCAAATTTTTGAGACTTTTAACCCCTGGTACATTTCAGTGGAAATTTTTGCTACTTCTTGGAATGTAGAACTTTGTGACTACAAGTGGCATAGTGGTTAACTCTTTCATTTTAAAGCAAACAGAACCTTATTCATAATCCGGCTGGGATCTTTCTGTATGAAGTTTGCATGTTCTCCCTCGACAGCTGTGGATTTTCTCATGCTTCTTCCCACAGTTTAACAAGCACATTTCATAGGTTAACTGATGTCTGCAGATTGCCTCTCTGTGTTTTCTGTGGCCCTGTGACAAACTGGTGAGTTTATTTGGGTGTACTCAACCTTCAAAAGTAGCAGGATTGGAACCAGCAAACCTGTGACCTCAAAAGAGATTCACTGGTTTCTGAATATGGATGTAAAATTGCTGTAATTATTATTTTTAACCAGTAATATACATCTAAAAATATCCCAAGATCACATGGCTACACGTAAATGTGTAGTAGAGCTCTATTTGCAGATATCTTTTAGAACACTTTTGGTAGACATCAATAGAGTAACAAAATAGAGTTGTCAGAGATGTCCTCTGGACATTTACAGTACATGTCTATTAGGTATCTAATAGACATCCTGTGCCTAGTGGGATATTTGATCTGGTCCAGAGTTTAAATGAGCGTGTTCCAACATTTCGCACTTGATCTGGACTAACATCGAAAATATATTCCTGGATGTTTGAACCAAACCTGAAGCACAAAAATCCTTTGTATTTTCTGAGTCAGCAGATCGGTTAATGTTTGTTCTGACAGCGAAGATATGGTGACACTGAAATTGAAATCCCACCAACAAACACTCAACACCAAAACATTTTTAGCATCACAACGAAAGTCTAAAAAGTAAAACAAAGAATTAAAAACAACAACATTACATTTACATAGAAATCAAAATAAAATTCCAGACACCAAAACACAATTACAAAAAAGGAAACAAAATCAAAATGAAACACTTTAGAAAACAAAAGTAATATCCAGAAATCAATATGAAATATTAAAAAGCAAAACACAGTAAGAAACCAGAAAAGGTACATGCTATGAAACATTAATAATTGAATGACAATGTCTAATGTCCCTTTATGGCAAAAAAGGGATACTGACTGGAAATGAATGACAAATGTCATCATCCAATCAGAGATGCCAAAAATGCTTACCTAAAATGTAATGTTTTTAAATTCTCTTTATTGTTTTATTATCTGTTTTGCTTTTTAAAATGTTGTTGTGATCTGTAATATGTTTTTGCATTTAGTGATTTTCTTTGATACCACTGTAAAAAGATGCTTTTGAAGGAAAGTACAACAGAAGCAGACTTTTGTATGTGATGGCATCTCCAGTTTGCCTTTCTCTCTATTCTCTTTTTTATTATGCTGTTATTTGTAAAGAAACAGATTTATAGGATCAATAGTTTATTGATTTGCCTTCACTATAAACCATAGTCTCTATTTCTCTTTTTCTCTCCTGTCAGGTGTCATCAGTTTATCCAGCAACATCCTCGTTTTGCTGATGTTTGTTAAGTTCAGAGAGCTTCGCACCGCCACCAACATCATCATTATCAACCTGGCTTTTACTGACATTGGGGTGGCAGGAATCGGTTATCCCATGTCAGCGGCGTCCGACATCCATGGCAGCTGGAAGTTTGGATATACTGGCTGTCAGGTGGGCGGCTTCACTGGAGGCAGGTTCTTCCCGTTGGGGGAACATCATGGATTCATCTTTACTCGAACCGGAGAGCTGCTCTTGCTTGGCTCTGAAGTACAGTGACACATCAGTCAAGAGAAAGCTCTGCATCAAACTTTATTTATAAAAAGCGCTTCTCATTCTTGGCATAACTCGAAGCGCTTTACATTTAAAAACAAAACAAAAGCAAAAACACAATAAAAACCCAACCCACCTTTTACCCTCCCCCCTCCCAACCAATAACACATACAACGCATGACCCCAAACACAATGAAGAGGCTACTTATAAAATCATTTCTAAAAGAAACTTGAGTTAAACACAATAAGAAGCTTTAAAATTCTGCAACTTTGGTAAAATCATCTCTCTCTTGTCTTCAGGACAGATGAATAAAACTTCAGTTTTTTCCTGGTTGAGCTGTAAGAAGTTTTCTACCATCCAAGACTTTATATCTAAAATACAGTTAAAAGAGTGTTTAGAGGTTCAAGGTCATCAGGAGACACGGCGATGTAAAGCCGTGTATCATCAGCGTAGCTGTGAAAGTCAGCACTGTGTCTCCTGATGACATCCCCAAGAGGCAACATGTTAAAAAGTATAGGACCTAAAATGGACCCTTGGGGAACCCCACAACTTATTTGATGGATTCTTGAAGAGCATGTATCCACACTTACATAAAAGTGTTGATCTGTAAAATAGGAATAAAACCACTTAAGAACATTTCCAGAGAGGCCCACTAGACTCCTGACAATCTACTGTATCAAAAGCAGCACAAAGATCCAGAAGCAACAGAACAGAAA
Organism: Oryzias celebensis; assembly: GCA_014656515.1. Taxonomy (NCBI): domain Eukaryota; kingdom Metazoa; phylum Chordata; class Actinopteri; order Beloniformes; family Adrianichthyidae; genus Oryzias; species Oryzias celebensis. The sequence continues at coordinate 29,904,003 of BNCR01000005.1, read as the reverse complement.
GTTTCTGGTAGTCTAAACAAATTCTGAGATCATTAACAATCTTTAAAAGAGCCGTCTCTGTACTGTGGTTTATCTTAAAACCAGATTGATATTTTTCTAAAATGTTGCGGGTATTTAGAAACTTGTGTAGTTGAGTAGCGACACTTTTCTCTATAATTTGACTTAAAAACAGTAAGTTGGAAACAGGTCTGTGGTTCTCCAGAGTATTTGGCTCTAAAGGACTTTTCTTCAGAAGGGGCCTCACCACTGCTGTTTTACAGGCAGAAGGGAAGACGTCCATCTGAAGAGAACAGTTAACCATGTTTGAAAGCTCTGCCTCAAAGAATCCATAAAACGTTTGAAAAAGGGAAGTGGGAATGGGATCCAAAATGCAGGTTGTGGTGTTTACTTGCGATATAACTCGATCAAGCATCTTTGCATCAACCAGGACAAAACTCCCGAGTGTTTCCTCTGGTAAAATCAATGCTGGGGATCTGTTAAAACCAGAATATGGTACAGATGAAATATGAGATCTTATTGTATTGATTTCACCCATGAAGTGATCTGCAAAGTCCTCACATGCAGCATTAGATGATGGCATGGAGGACTTGTTGAAATCTTTATTTATTAAAATACCAATAGTTTTAAAAATAAATCTGGTATTATTTTTATTTTCTGAGATGAGATTTGAAAATTATAAAGTTCTGGCCTTTTTAACTGAGTTATTGTAAATTTTGAGTTGTTCTTTAAACGTTTCTTTATGAATTGTTAATTTCATCTTCCTATATCTCCTCTCTGCTCTCCTGCAATTCTGTTTCAGATGCTTAATGTCATCAGTTTTCCATGGTGTTTTATTAGTGGTTCTTCATTGTTTAGTTTTGAATGGAGCAACTGCATCTATGGAAGACTGAAGTCTGTGATTAAAATCATCAACAATATGATCACAGGATTCAGGTAAAATCTGAGCAGGTGTTTGCTTATAAATATCAATAAAACTTGCAGCCAATTCAAAAGTTATATACCATGCATAATAAGTGAACACAAAAACTGTAAAAGTCATGATGTAAAATCCTACAAAGAATTTTAAAAAGTCGATCTCTGGCTTTTAAAAAAGGACTTTCTGTTGCTCCTTCTAAGCTGTTGAGTCGGTTCTGTTGTGGCTGAAGCAGGTTTGGCTCAGCGGTGTGGCATCGGACCTCGTGCTGGAATTCCTCTGCAGATTACGTCTTTCCTCCACAGTTATTTCAAAACGACGTTGAAGCATGTGAAGCTAATCCACATAGAAATCGTGGGGCACACTGAAAACATTTCTTTATTCTAACCAAGGCAAAGACTCATTGAACATTTATGAAGTAAAACCATTAAAAATAAAAAACACAGATCTTATTACAGGAATAAACTGTTAGTTTACCTTTAACGAGCTTTTAAAGATCAGCTAAACAACGATCGACATTTTGCACTCCCGTTTCAGGCTGATTTACTGTATTATGAACTGGATCCATGTTGGTTTAACCACCAGGTGTGTTGCTGCTCAGGCTCTACTCACATTAGTCTTTCTGATTCGTGCCAGATCACATCAGTTCTCCTTATCCAGCCTCAATTTGTATTGGAGCAAATTCACCCCTTACAGTTGGATTTTGGCCAAGAAGTTTACATTTAAAAATCTGTCTTTTATTGATCAATGTGACACTTATGTGAGTTTTTGTGTTTTTATGACTTCTAAAGTAATACAATCGTTTTGTATTTTCTATTTTCTGAGCCCTCGCAGCTACCTGCTAACGCAGATGACTGGCGACTATTGATGATGTCATCAAGCAGTAGTAACGCCCAAATTTGAAGACACTGGTTGTGTCTGAATCCCCTCCCTTCTCTCTAACTATCAAAACCCTATATAGTGTGGGACTATCCAGTGTCCTGGATTTTGAAAGATAAACAGAAACCACTCACTACTTTTTTTTATTTCAAAATGTGAAAATCCTATCAATACGAGGATGTTAAGAGGATTATTCATGGCTCCACAGTGTTCTGATGATGAAAAAATTGATGGTTTGTTTAAAAAACAAATTTATTTGTTTCCTGAAAATTTGTTCAACTGCAATGCATTGTGGTCAATATTTCTAGGTCTTGTGACCATTGATGCTCACTGTTTTTTGCAGAAATGGGAATTTTCTAGGGCACTCGAATTTGGAATTGTAGATTTGGACAGCACTACAAAATGGCAAAGGTACTATATAGTGACGTGAGTAGTGAAGGAATTCGGACATGGCCACTATTTTTTGCATATCTCTCCATTTGGAGGCATAAATGTATGGCTAGGGAGAAGCCGTAGAGGCAGGGAAGCAATTTGGATTTAGCCTTGAGCTAGAAATGTATTCTACATTTTCTTCTATGGACTGTCTTTAGAGTACAATGTTTGTTTGTGGTTTAGTTTATCTGGTGTTCTTATATTATTTACACAGTGTGTTACTAACTCATCATAGCAAAGAATGACTATCCCCCACAATTATTGGTCACTTCAGATACGTACAAGTTTATTGAATCATGCTTTAGACTGATTCTACCAGCTGGCCCGGCCACATTTAACTTAATCCTGTTCAAGCACAGAACAGAAAAATCACAGCAGATGAATAAAATATACTCGAGGGTCAAATATAATTAGATTCAGCATGAATTTCACTGGGGTGACCCCCCTAGTCCATTCAAAAAGATTTTTCTCCTTTGCGGTCTCTTTGACCTTTACTGCAGGGAAGAGTCATAAAATAGATAGAAGCTGAGGGCTTTCGAAAGATTTAACTTTTACAATTGGGGTTCTGTTGTACGCTGTGGAAGCAGATGCTTTTTGTATAAATAAAATAAAAAATACAATTTCATAAAAAAAAACTGGACAGTATGACAGAAATGTGAAGGCAAAGGCGATAAAGTGTAGAGAACAGGTAAATTATAACATTCAAGATAAAGGGAGAAAAAATCGAAATAGACAATTCTCAAAGTTCATCAGTGTCATTAATTGTCTGTACTGTTGCCATACATGGCACAAACACGTAACCACCAAGAGCAATGTGGGGTTTTGTGTCTTGCCCATAGTCACATGACCAGGCAAGGCGGGAACTGAACCTGGGATTCTCTGATTAGGGGGCAAACCTCTGCTCCACAGCGGCCTCTTATACTGTGGTTATAATAGAATTGACCGTGCCCTGGGAGACGGCGTTGGAAAAGTCTATGAGTGCAGCAGCCTGAAAGACTCTGAACCGGCAGCAGAAACAGAACAAAGGGGGTGGAGGGTTATGGTCTATCCAGTCCAGGTTAGCTGGTTTGTGTGCAGCTCAAAAATCCATCTGATTGAACAGTCAGTCTGTGGACTGAAAGCCAAACTCAGCCGCATGTTATGAAATCCCTATCCAGGGCTGCAGAAGAGACTGTTGGCTACAAATAAAAAAAGAGACATTGTCTGGGCCTGGAAGCAGCAGCGGTGGGCAGTGAGACAGAGACCCAGAGTTGAGGAGGGAATCCGTGGTCTGCCAGCTGATGAGTCTTCTGAAAGTATCAATTTTGGAAGCATCGTTGAAAGAGGGTGCACTGCATGACCCCAATTAGGCCCCACTCTCCATCCAGCTCCTCCATAACATCAATAATTAATCATCTCAGGTACTAATCTTTACATGGGTTTGCTTAATCTAGTCCTACATCTCTAAAAGAACTAGTTAAAGCCTTAGTCCCTGATGAATGGGTGCAGACTGCCTGCGCATGAAAAAGGGGACTGAAAAACCTTACAAATCCTTCACAATCCACTTTTCACATGCACAGCAAGGGTTCATTCTATTTTCATGATGTTTCTTTCCCTATGAACCTTCTGAAGGGACATCAAGTAACCTGCGCTCCTATAAGATTTGGCTGCTCCTCTCTATGATCTCTCTCATGGACAACCCAAAAGCTCACAGCACCCATACTGTTCAACCCCTTTACTGGTGCATGTGACTAAGGCTTTAACTGAATCTGAAGCTGACACAGCAAAGCTGCCTAACTGAAGTCGACGGCCTCTATAATGATGCCATCAATTCTCCTTGCTCCGAGACAGCCTCACTTTTGTAAAGAAAATCTGAATTTTAGCATGTTCTTCCCATTCGTATGTTTCAGGAATTTGTTTTTTTGTTTTTCAGATCTATGCAGCTCTCAACATCTTTTTTGGCATGGCCAGCATCGGCCTGCTGACAGTGGTTGCTATTGATCGCTACCTCACCATCTGCAGGCCGGACATAGGTACTGTCAAAGATCACCTGAGATCCATTCCGACATCAGTGAAAACTACAACAGCATATCCACTGATGTCTGACACTGTGAAAAAAAACCAGAGCAGTTGAAACAGAAAAGCAGAGTGTTTGTGAGCTGTTAAGTTACTTAACTTCAAATTACTTTCCAGACAGAAGTAAAAACAATAAAACAACTGCTTTTAATAAGAAAAGCACTATATTTGGAGTTTACATTTGCAGTCCTGCACATTTCAAAAACACAACTGCTAAAAACTTGATTTATTTTAGAAAAAAAGAATTGAAAGATTTAACTGCAGTTTCCAAACTATAACCAATAATAAAAAAAACAACAAAGACAAACCAACTCTGTTGTGTAAACAAAAAAATAAATAGATGAAAAATTTATGCAATAATTTTTAAATCAGCTTAATTTTTCTATTTTTTTGTTTTTGTTTTTGAGTGTAAAATAACTAAAATGACATTTATAATATTTAATTAAACATTATATATATAAATATATATATATATACTGTATACACAAATGGATTTGGGTTGTGGATGTCCTTAATAACACCAGCACGCTCAGTTTCATATGGGACTGCAAATTGTTTCCAGCAAAAGGAGACAACAATATGTCTACTTCAAGATATGCAATTGTTCCCGTTTGCAGCACCTTTTGTTGTGTCCACCATAGTTTTGTGCATTGCATTATTTGGGCAGCACTCCCTGGGTTTCTGTTGTGGTTCATCTCATGCATCCACACCTTCATCTATTGCCTACAGTTGCCCCATAAACACAGCAGTTTCCAGGGCTTCTTCTGAGCCTTTTCGTCTATGTCATCTTCTCTGCAGGGCAGAAAATGACCATGCGATCATACAACGTTCTTATTTCCGCTGCGTGGCTGAATGCTGTTTTCTGGTCCTCCATGCCCATTGTGGGCTGGGCAGGTTATGCTCCGGATCCCACTGGAGCTACATGTACCATCAACTGGAGACAGAATGATGTGTGAGTTTATGACCACATTTGGTGATGAGAAATGTAAAAAAACAACTGTAGATATTGTATCATTGAATGACTAATATATATTTCTGCTGTTGCAATCATGACTTTAGAAGTCACAATGGCTAAAGCCCCAGTTTTACTGAATGATAAGTGGCATCAACACAAAATGAAGCACACCGAGCTTGTTTATTAGTGTCTCTGAGGTTCCGTTATGCAAAGCTTGACCCATGAAAAATAATCTGGGATGTGCTTGGACTTGCAGAGTTTATATATATATATATATATATATATATATATATGGGTAAGTTTGAAGCTTGTTTTATGTCTGAACAAAAGATCACCTCACAAGAGGGAAAAAGGGGCAAGCAACTCAAACGAACTAAGGAGCAGCATCAAAGGACAGACCTAAAGGACACAAAATGCTCCAATACAGGGAACTGAAACACACAGACTTCAATAGGCACACACAATAGACTAAACAGGATGCAGCTGTGAACACCTCCAGCAGGAGACACAGGTGAGGGGGAGGAGCAAGACAAGACCACAACAGACCTGCACAGAACAGGCAGTGAAAAACCAAAAACGCATGCAGAACCTGTCATAGGCACTTTGGCAGGTGAAACATTGTTCATCATCTCTTTCTTATTCAAATTATATCCTGAGAAAATTGAAGTGGCTCAGCCACAGTTCTGAGAAAAAGGGAACCTGGGTGAATTATTTGGACAGCAGAGAGTTGCTGGGAGGTGTTAATTTTGTGCAAATGTTGATCTCTTGTCTTTGAATTTTTAGACATCTTCATACTTGAACATTTCCAATGACGTATCCCAAAGTTGTATTCATCCCATATTCTTGTGCATGTGTCTGACACTTTGTATCGCAGCCAGAATAATTGCTCTGACTCATTACAAGGGTTTCTACTTGAAACGACCTTGTTTTCAATCCCACTTGCATCTGCTCAGATTGATTGTATACAGAGACATAATCCTGTCTGAAATAAACCCAAATTACAATGTGTTTGCAGCTCCTTCATCTCGTACACAATGGCAGTGATAGCTGTGAACTTTGTTGTTCCTCTGACCGTCATGTTCTACTGTTACTACAATGTGTCCGCCACCGTCAAGAGATACAAGGCCAGCAACTGTCTGGACAGCATCAACATTGACTGGTCTGACCAGATGGATGTCACCAAGGTGAGGGCATCTGATACAGGTCAAAATACAGATACTACAGGTTACTTTCAAAACTTTTTTCGACATAAAATCTACCACAATGCTGTTTTTTTCCAGCTCTGTCTTCTGTAGTGGATCAGGTGTTAGTAAACCAAAACCTGAAATGACCTGATCCAGATCATTAGTACCAAAGACAGTTGAAATCTGCAGGGTGGTAGATCTCAAGGACCTTGGTTGTCTGTCTCAAAAAGCAGACATCTCAGGTTTGTGTTTATCGTCTACAGATGTCCATCGTAATGATTGTCATGTTCCTGGTTGCCTGGTCTCCATACTCCATGGTGTGTCTTTGGGCGTCTTTTGGTGACCCTAAGACCATTCCTGCCCCCATGGCAATCATCGCGCCCCTCTTTGCCAAGTCCTCCACCTTTTACAATCCATGCATTTATGTCATTGCCAATAAAAAGTGAGTAAGACTTGTTAGCTGGTGGTAGGAATGTGTTTCAAGATCTAAAGTTTTATTTTTTCTACAGATTTAGAAGAGCTATCATTGGAATGATCCGGTGTCAAACCAGGCAGCGGATCACTATCAGCACTCAGGTGCCCATGACGATCTCCGAGCAGCCTCTGACCCAATGAGACAACATTCAAACACGTCACTGATGAAGTCTGTGGACAGCTGTTGTGTTGTCAGTGTTTCACCTTTTGCTGTTGCTCTTCTGCCGTCAAATGCACTGTAGTGTTTACTATGTAAACTCTGCATGCTTCAGTCATAGCTGCCATTCACCATAAAACTGTTAATGTATAGAAAGTATCCTGCAGTAGTAGGAACTGCTCAACTGGTTGCCATGTCCACACGCTCCAACTCTGTGTTGGATGTAGCACCTTTAGCAACACGGCTTTCAGAAACACAAAATGCTTTATTTTAAACGTCAAAACCCACCGAGATACAAGAACATTAAATGTAGCATGTGAATGTGAAAAACAGGCTCCAAGCTCTTCACTCCACAATGGAAGGTGTTCTTTTACATGGGAGGTAGTTGCACGGGGTAATTAACCGTAGAAATACACAATGTGTCTACCTTATGGAGAAGAAGATAAGACAGTAGTTATGGAAGACCGAGGGAACTGAAAAGAGTAATTATTCTCACAAAGGACAGTCTGGAAAATTCTTCTCTACAACGTTTCTCTTCATTTCTTTCTAAACAGTCAAAAATCCAGATCTTTATGAGACAAACTTTATGAGACAAAAAATCCAAATATCCCTCTATTTTCTCTTCCTTAGTGTCTTGGTCACATACACACGTCATGAGAATGGGACTTTCCACTGTTGTACATGTGGTAAGCGTATCATGAAACGTTTTTTTTTACAAAAATGTAAGTTATACACACATATGACATACTAGTGAAGCTTTTGAACAGTACACCACACTGCTCTGTAGGATCCACTCTGATTGTCTATTTTCTCATTTCTAACAGCCACGCTGCACTTGAACAGCACTAAGGGGCTCCTTGTGCACTAAATAGGATTTGGGGGGGTGGAAAAATGGAAAAAAACACACAACATGGCCGTGTCTCACCTACTTCATCCTTTCTTACTCTCGTGTTTTGTTTAGGTGTTCTGTCGCCTGCAGCATGCCAGTAGAAAAAATGTGCATGAATATTCCCTTCTACGGGCTCATCGATTTCTCTACAATCTTAAAATTTTGTGTCCCTCGTACAGTTTTGCTTATTTTCCACACACAGACGACCCGTATCCACCCGTCAGGGCGGTTGTAGCTAAGGCATTAGCCACAAGCCAAATCACAAGGGTTTCTGGGGTCCAGATATTTTAGGGAAACAGTTCACCAGCAGACAAATTCACACCTAATTTAAAGAAATCACTAAACCTTTAAAGGATGTTTTTTGACTGATGGAGGAATCCAGAGAGCCAAAAGGAATTCCACATGCATGGTGAGAACACAGATCCAACACAGAAAGGATCCATCTGGGATTAGAACCAGGAACATCTCTCTGAGACAAAAAGCTCAAGAAAGGAAAGGGACCTGGATTCTTGTACATAGAATATACACAGGTGGGTGGGGCATGATGATGTCTCTTATGAACATCTTCACTTTGAAAATACATCCTGTGGGATTGTCGTCACTGAAGATGGTTAATATTGTTATTTTGTTATAAAACGATGGACATCAACCCCGTTTTAAAAAAGCTTAAGAGTTCACTGCAGTTCTAAAAGTTTTCTTACCTCAGTCTCAATCCTCTATCTGTGTGACACAAGTTGTTCATAACATTTACATCACTATTATTCTGCTCTGGAACTTTTGGGGGTTTCCTTTCAGTGTGTTTTAAACTGTATGATGAGCTGCAGACCTTTCAAACAAATATAATCACAAAAAAGAAGTTTGAGGCAACCAATACCATGTAAAGAACATAATCTTAGTAAATTCACTGGAAATGAATTCATGAAGGGTTTAAAGAACAGAAAACAAAGACCTGATCGTTATCAAGGATTTCTGTGGGTTTGGTAAGTTGAATACATTCAGTACAGTAGAAATTGATGTGCAAGGTCTACAGCCAATCAAGACACAGAACACAATGTGATTTCAAAAATTTAAATGTAAGTAATGTAAAAATGTAAGAAAATTCTGTGAAACAGTGAGGCCATGAAAGTTAACCTTGCTACAGCAGGGTACAGTTGTAATTATTGGAAAATAGTCTCTGACCATCATGTAGCTTCACTCCGTCAATGTTCTTTCCAAATAGGCACAAATGATGTTTGTGATTTTGTTTGCATCTTTAACTACTTCAAGGGTTAACAGCAGCAATAGGTATGGAAGAAGAAGATGGCTTACCAAAGTAAACTTAAAGTTTCTGTAGTTATTGGAGTGAATTAGTTTCAACTGATGATCCTTTGTTGCAAAGGGTGTTTTTACAAGAACTCACGTGTGTCTTTGTTCCAGGTAAAGAACAACAAACTACATTAAGTAACAACAACATAAATTAAAAGCAGCACTTTTTTTGTTTTCTGGGTTCTGCTTAGTGAAAAATAGGCTAGAATAGGGGAAAGCTGCAGAATCCTGAGAGAACAGAACCGATACAAACTCTAGTGACTGCCTAAACAGTTTGAAAGCAAGGTAAGACTGTTGATTGGATAGAATTCTGACAAATCAGCAATTGACTCTCTTGTCTGTGATTGGCTGGTTTGGTGGCACATTTGTAACACTGAGCTCAGAGTTGAGAAAGCAAAAATAAAGCCTTAGAAAAAGAATGTGTTTGAAAAGAGTTGTGCCGAACATGTAAACATGAATTTAGTAACAACAGCAAAAAAAAAAAGATTTTGAAAGCAAAGATTTAATATTTGCATTTGCAACTTAGAAAGTTATATTTTTGAACTAAGAAATTCTTCTAAAAAAGCGACTATTGTTCTTATTGTTGTAGCACAGATATAACGTTCATGACCAGCTCTCCATGACAAAATATGAGTTTGTTTATTAGAAATGTCTTCATTCATTTACAGATCTTTGCAGACACATTGATTACAGAAACGTTTGAAAGAGGTTCTTTAGTTCTGCACTGAAGAACTTGAGGAGACTGTCAAAAAGCATTCATGTGAAGAATCCTCAAAAAAACAAGGAGGAATAAATAATTATTTGACAAGAACATGAAGCTCAAACATTCAGTTTCTTCTGTGTTCACAGGATGTTCTTTTGGAACCAGGAGGCGATCTCCTCTTGGTTCCTACTGAGCCATTCGATATTGTTCCTCACAGTCTCCAGAGCCTGCTGGCGGGGCATCTCCCCCGCTCCTGCGTCTGGGGTCAGATTGAAGAAGTGCTCCATCTAAAGAAGGAGAACGTGTCACAGTCAGGTTCTGCTCATGTTTCACTCAGGAGAAGGAGGCGACAGAGGGAGAGGAGCGACGGACAGCCAGACCTTCCACAGCTGCAGCTTGCTGTTGTAGGTGGAGGAGATCTGCATCAGCAAGCGGCCCAGGTTCCTGTCATTGATGGTGTACCTGTGAGAGCAGAAGCAGCTGGACTCAGAACATTCACAGACAGATCAGGCAGAAATAATAATTATAAAAAAACTCCAATACTTTACAATCTCTTCAACAAAGAAACAAATGACAATGGGTAGATAAAATAAATGGTTCTCTGTTAGACTCCTTAGAACCCGCCCATTCATTCATGCTCTCCATAAGGGAGAGTTGTTTTCGGATTTTGTCATTTGATCCATTTGAAGTTCTCTTCCAAGTCCCTAAATAAGGGTATCTTGTTCTTTCTAATGACAACACATGTGTTTGGGTGGGATTATGGGAAGTTTGGTTTCCCAGGGAGACAAAACAAAATCTACAGCGGTCATAGATTAATGTGCTGGTTCTCAGGAGGGCAAAACAGTAAAATACAGTAACTGTCCTGTGAGGAAAGGAGAACAGAATGTAGTATTTCAGAACAACTCATGCTAATGATTATTCTAAACACTATCCAGGTATACTGAATTCAGGCATTCAGCTCAGATTTCCTGCTCTAAACTCCTTCCCTTTGCTTAAGATGAGAGAATAAAATGCAGTTTAAGGGTGGATTTATACAGCACAAGTCAGTTGGTCTGGACCGAGTCCGCTTAATATGGTCAAGTTCTGAATCTTACAATTAGTCTGTATTCAGATTGCGGTCTCCGAGAGATTTCTGTTTTAATCCAAAGCTTGGGAACAAAACCATGTGACTAAAGATCTATTCAGTCATTGACTAGGAATTACGAGAGCGGAGCAAAGCAACAAGAGAAGGAATAATGGAAGTCCTGCACGTTGCAGTCCTTGTCGAGATAGTTCACTGACTCAAACTTCATATTTTGCTGATCAATTGTGAACATCTGTTTCAAAGGGAGGTGCAACACTTTTTACTGCTACTGTATTACAATCTGAAGATCAGTCTGATTGGAAACGAACTGAGACCACCTCGACAGATGGGTCTGAGAACAATTCCTGGTCTCAGACCAGGGTCCATTTGAGTGTATTTAGACTGAAAATGTGTTCCAGATTCTCATGGGAAATTATCTCTGGTTCGACATAACCAAATGTGTCTAGTCTTAATATACCTTAAATGTTGACTCATTTAAGAGGTTTGCAAGATTTTGAAACAAAAATGAACTGCCATTAGTTTTTAATCTAAAACAAAAGCTTTCGTTAAGACACTTAAGTAGTGTCTTAACACACTTTTTTTCCCAACAAAAAAACTGTATGTAGTCAAAGATGTGGAACATGTGTTCCTGATTCACAATCATTAGAAAAAGCAAACTTTCTTTATACAGTATATGTTTTCCATTATCAGAAACAATACCACAAGAATATGCTACAAACAACATTTTCATTGAAGTGGGTCTAAAATTAATCCATTGTCAGAGCAACATGAAGTGGGTGTGGCTTCTTTTGTAGTTTTGTGCTCAAACATAATGCATAAAAGAGCGTAGGAAACATTAAAATCTGATATAGATTTTCCCTTAACCCATAACTGTCAAAGTGGAAGCAAAAAAGTCTGACGTCAACTTAATCCTCGTCCAATTTTTAAAGTCCTATGAACAAATACAAAAAAGCCTCAACGCTAAAACTGGTATTTTCTAATTAAGATACTAAACAGAAATGCACTGTTTGAACAACTTTATTAGCAGCATCCTCGCAACATTAGTCAGCCGGTTGCTGAATATTCTGTCTTATTTTTATGGTTTGCGGGAACAACTCTCACAATAAATCCACATTTGGAGAAAAGACTCCTGGTTTTTGTCTGTTAGTTGCAGATTAGTTTTGTTTTGAAATCAAAGGGTCTTCTTCCTTTACCTCTCTGGCTATTTTCTGCCAAAAGAAACTTTCCAAACGTGTGTGTTTTTTGTTAACTTTGCAAGCTTGGTCATCTCATCTGCTCAAGGTCAACATGGATTCTCACTACATGACTCAAGTGTGTGGAAGGACACTGACATAAGTCTGTGGTGTGAATGCAGTCACCAACCTCTGTACCAAGTAGTCCCAGTTTAAGGTGGTCCAGTCCCAGGCCATGCTCTGCCCCAGCGAGTTGTAAGACACATACCTCACCACAGTGAATAGATCTTGACTCCGCACTACGGTCTCATTCTTTGTCGCCTCCAGGAGCCTGTCAGGCAGAAAAAGGATTACTGTCCCACAGCTCAAGGCTCAGACACACCAAAATGGAAAACCATTCCATTAGGGTTAGGGTTCTTCTCCTTGAACAACTCATGAACACTGAACTTCCTTCCTTCCTTCCTTCCTTTCTTCCTTCCTTCCTTCCTTCCTTTCCTGCCTTCCATCCATCCATCCATCCATCCATCCATCCATCCATACATACATACATAAGACAGGGCAGAGAGCAGAGCAGGAGGCTAATGGCAGTGGGTTTGGTTTGTGGCTTTCTCTTTTTTCGTCTTATACTGTTGGGTTTTGTTATTTTACTTTGGGTTTGGGACCTTGATAGTCTTAGTTTGTGGGCTTTGTTTCTGTGACATGTAGATTTGGTTTGGCTGCCTTTAGCACGGAGCTGCTGACTCTGACGGTCAGCATGGCTGGGTCACCTATCTCCCTGACCTTTTTTCAGTTCCAGTTCGCTTTGGTTTGTCATTTTGTTTTAAACCAGCACGCTAACTATTTTCCCTTTTGTTTTTCAGGACACAGAGTCTTTTTCATTTTATAAACTGTGTTCCTTTTAGTTCTTGCGTCCATCTCTCTTTATGTTGCGACCCCTATTTGTCTACCCCTAGACCTGAGTCATGTTTGGGTCATAACACCGGTCGAGAACCATGGCCTCAGACTTAGCGGTGCTGACCCTCATCCCTGCCGCTTCAGACTTGGCTGCAAACCGTTCCAATGCATGCAGGAGGTCCTTGCTCGATGAAGCTAACAAGACATCATCATCTGCAAAGAGCAGAGAGGAAATCCTGTGGTTCCCAAACCAGACCCCCTCCGGACCCTGGCTGCACTTAGAAATTCCGTCCATAAAGACTATGAACAGAACCGGTGACAAAGGGCAGCTCTGCCAGAGTCCAACATGCACCGGGAACAGGTCTGACTTAGTGCTGGTTATGCGGACCAAGCTCCTGCTCTGTTCATACAGAAACCGGACAGCCTTGAGTAAGGCTCCCCGGACCCCATACTCCCAAAGTACCCTCCACAGGGAACACGGTCGAACCCCTTCTCCAAACCCACAAAACACACATGGGCAGGATGAGCGAGCTCTGATGAACCCTCCAGCACCCTAGACAGGGTGTAGATCTGATCCACAGTTCCACGACCAGGACAGAAACCGCACTGCTGTTCTTGGATCTGAGGTTCGACTATTGGCCGGAATCTCCTCTACAGTACCCCGGCATAGACTTTCCCAGGGAGGCTAAGGAGTGTCATTCCCCAGTAGTTGGAACACACCCTCCGGTCGCCCTTCTTGAAAAGAAGAACCACCACACTGTCTGCCAGTCCAGTGGTACTGTTCCTGTCTGCCACGTGACGCTGCAGAGACGTGTTAACCAAGACACACCTAAAGCATCCAAAGAATTGAGGTACTCAGGGTGGACCTTGTCCACTCCCGGTGCCTTGCCACAGAGGAGCTTGTTGACTACTTCGGTGAATTCAGCTCGGGTAATGGACAGCCCCACCCCAAGGCTCTCAGCCTCTGCTTCCTCAACAGAAGGCATGTCAGCAGGATTGAGGAGATCCTCGAAGTATTCCTTCCACTGCCCGACAATGTCCCCGGTCAAAGTCAGCAGCTCCCCACCTGCACTGAAAATGGTGCCTGCAGAAAACTGCTTCCCCCTCCTGAGGCGCTGGACAGTTTGCCAAAACCTCTTCAAGGCCAATTGATAGTCCTTCTCCATGGCCTCACTGAACTCCTCCCAGGACCAAGTTTTTGCCTCCACTACAGTCTGAGCCACAGCTCGCTTAGACTGCTGATACCTGTCAGCTGCCTCTGGAGTTCCACAGGCCAGCCAGACCTGATAGGACTCCTTCAGCTTGACAGCATCCTTTACTTCCAGTTTCCACCAATGGGTTTGAGGGTTGCCACCACGACAGGTACCAGAGACCTTGTGACCACAGCTCCGAACAGCAGCAGAGACAATGGAGGTGGAGAACATGGTCCATTCAGACTCATTGTCACCAGCCTCCCTCGGTACCTGTTTGAAACTCTCCCGGATGTGGGAGTTAAAGACTTTCTAGACGTTCCCAGCAGAACCTCACAGTACCTCTGGGTCTGCCAAGTCTTTCCAGTCTCCTTCCCCGCCAACAAATCCAACTCACCACCAGGTAGTGACCAGTGGACAGCTCTGCCCTTCTCTTTACCCGAACGTCCAAGACACACGGCTGAAGGTCGTCTGAAACCACTACAAAGTCGATCATTGATCTCGTGCCGAGAGTGTCCTGATGCCACATGTATTGATGGACACTCTTGTGCTCAAACATGGTGTTTTTTAAAGACAACCTATGACGAGCACTGAAGTCCAACAACAAAACACCGCTTGGGTTCAGATCAGGGAAGCCGTTCCTACTAATCAAACCCCTCCAGGTGCTACTGTCATTGCCCATGTGGGCATTGAAGTCACCCAGGAGGACAATGGAGTCCCCCATTGGGACGCTTACCAGTACCCCTCCGAGAGACGCCAAGAAAGCTGGGTACTCCGAACTGCTGTTCGGCCCAAAAGCCGAAACCAAAGTCAGAGACCTGTCCTCCACCCGAAGGCGGAGGGACGCAAGTCTCAGGAAGGAGTTTGTGAACCACTCTTTGTCTGGCTCGTCACCCAGGACCTGTCTGTCATGGGAGACCCTACCAGGAGCCGAAGCCCCAGACAGCACAGCTCCTGGAATCACTTGAGCACTCAAAGCCCTCCACCATGTTAAGGTGGTGGTTCATGGAGGGGAACACTGAACTTGATGGTTAATAAACTTTTTTGCTTTCTATTAATTTAGGTAAACAAACAGTTTCTGCCACTTTTCATATCATTTTGAAACATCACATTTTTTAAATGTTTCTTTTCAAAATAAAGTTATCTATGTTCCTTAAAGTCAATTGCATATCTGCTTCTAAGCTGAACATTTTGCTGAACTGTTTAGCTTCTTCTCTGTGATTTTTTTTTACTGTTATTTTGTTTTATGTGTTAAAAAATTGTCTTATAGAGTTAATCTAATGGATGTTTTACTTAAATAAAACTACAAGGCACAGAAAATCCAGAAGGAAAAAAAACATACGCACAAATGTTTAAGAAACAAAGTCGCCTTTTCTGTTTTAGATCAGTGTTATGAAGAGATCACATGTGACAGTAAATCTACGTAAATCATAACTAAAGTTGAAGTTGAAGTTGATATCCTGCTTCTGCTTAATTCTTTAGGAAGATGATGATGAAATCACAGCTTTAGTTCACTTCTACAGACCATAGGAGTGCTATGATGGAAAAGACTACAATAAATCTAATAAATCTTACTGTGACTCCACTTTGTATACGGAAGGTCAAATTGGTAATGTTTTTGTGAGGTTGAACAAAAACCAAAGTTTTTCTTACTGGTAGAGTAGGTCAACGTTCTCAACTGATGCCAGTCCATACAGCAGCTTGTCCTTCTCCTGAGCCAGCGTTGTGTCTCTGTACTTCTGGAACATTTTTTTCCATTTCTCAGCAGTGCCGGTGTTCTTCATGCCATATCGATAAACCAGCAGCCGCAGGTTCACCGCCACACTGCTGCAGGTCAAACAGTGGACAATTGTCCAGTTACCAACAATCCCTCTGCACAATGTAAAGATTTAAAGCTGAGAGTCAAGGCCCAACCTTAGACTCCCATCAATCCACTGGTCAAAAAGGTTAGAGGCTTCATTCAGTGCATCCTGGTCTCCCATCTGACATGCAATACTGAGAACTGTCTCCCTCAGCAGCCTGCAATACAGCAATTGTTACAGCAAACACACAACTTCACACACTGTTCAAAGCTTTCCTCTTCAGGAGTTCCTACAACAGCATTGAAAACCACAGTTAACAGCAACAATCAGTTTCTTTCTTTAATTATCCTGCTCTGCTTACCTCTCTGTCTGTGTTCCCTCGTCAGTCCATCCAAGCTTCGATGCAATGGTTTTAACATGTTCTCTGAAAAGTTTCTGCAGAAGAAGTTCAACAGAAATGAAATACTGAGGAAAACTCTGAAACTGAATTATGTCCAAGGTAAAGCAACAGGATGAAAACTGCACAAATAAACTTTCTGGGATTTGATGAAAGCAGTGTTTATCATTCATCAATCATGGTTTCACTGCAATGCTGTTACAGTGTTAAGCATTTTACTTGGTTTTACTTTGAACAGCACTTTGGGTCACATTAAGTGGAAAAGTGCTATTTACAAATAAAGTTTGATTTGATTTGAACAAGCTTTAATCATCTTTAGTTTTATTTTAACGTCCCATCCGTTTGAAATATTTCATCTTCCAAACAGACGTCCACAAAAAGCAAAAGCAGTTTTACTGAAAAATAAAATGTTTTTAAATTTCTTGTTTTATTTAAATTCATTCATATTAATTGGAGCATATATCGTGCAAAATCAACTTTTAACTGTATTATAAAGTTAGTTCCTGACTATAAACAACCCCAAAGTGCTATTTTGACACGTTCACAAATTCTGCGTATTCTACTAAAACCCTGCACTCTGAGCTCCAGCTCCTCCCAATCCATGACAATAAGCGGGTCCTCATATTGTGATGTAGACAAGTGAGAGCAGCCCCTTCCTAGAAGAGTCTGCACTGCCAGAACCGCCACCATGGCAAAAACCCACTTTCTCCATGGAGCTAGCGGTACTCAGCATTTTCTTTATGATTTATTTGACACAGAAAGGCACTTTAAAATCATTTAAACTTAAAGGTTTTATGATTAAGTTTTAATGGTCATTTTACCTGAAACTTTGCATAGAGGTCGTTGTCAATAGACAGCATGTCTTTGAGGTAGGCGATGGAGGAGGAAACGCGGCTCCACACAATGTAGTCAGACTCATTTTTCAGGTACAATGTGAGATTAAAGGCATTGCCATAATCAACAATGTCCGCCCTGATGGATGGAAATAAACAAAAGTTCGATTTTATCCATCAATTACCCTTAAATTCTAAAGAGAAATTTTGAGAAAATGTTAACCTTGCAAGAGAAAAAACATCATCGATGAAGCTTGCACGGTCTGCTGCATCAAACTCCTGCAAAAATATACATTTGTTGCTCATTTTGCACAAAAAATGAACTTGGTGTGAAGTATTTCAAAAACCCATGCAGCAAAAATGTGTAACACAAAAGTAGTGAAATGTGTGTTTGGTAAATTCATCCTTTGTCGTAACAATGCCCCTTTGGTAATAAATCTTAAACTTGTAGAAAACCTGTTTACTTATTTAAATTACATTGAGCCCCATTTGTTAAAAAAAATATATTGTAAAGAAAAAGTTTTTGTAAGGAAAAAAATCATAATTTTGTGAAGAAGATGCACCTGTAAGAAGAGTGCTTTTGTAAAGAACAAGTGTTTATTTGGAAGAGGCGTTTGCAAGGGAAAAATGTTTATAACGATCATTTATTTGTAAGAAAGATGCATTTTTAAGGAACAGATGTTTGTTGGAACAGACTTATGTAAATAAGAAGGGTTTGAGCGGAAAACGGGTATTTCTTCGGGATAAGTGAGTATCATATGTTTTTTAGCAAGAAATGTTTGTATGGAACAATAGTTTGTAAGAACCCTGCCTTTGTAAAGAGTCATGCATAAAAAAAGGAACATTATAAGGAACATATGTTTGTTTGGCACATGTGCTTTTAGTTAACTTTTAGTTGACTGCCATCTACACCAAATTGTACCGGTCCCCTTTGAGCTCTCCTGCAGGTGATGGGTCAACAGCAGAGTGATCCCATGTCGTTTTTTTGCATTGAACCCGACTGGGGCGTGTGGGAGGAGCCCCAGGTGCTTGCTCGGGAGTCCCAACCTCAAGCCTAGCTTCAGAGTGGGGCCTTGAAGATGCCAATCTGGGCAACATAACAGAATCTTTGTTTGAACTTCTGATGAAGGGGCTTCTGAACTGCTCTTTGTTTGGCTCGTCACCCAGGACCTGTCTTCCATGGAAGACCCTACCAGGGGCAGAAGCCCCAGGCAAGTTGTCCCCTGAGTTCACTCAACTTCAAACACCTCCACCACATTAAGGACGAGGTTCACCAAGGAGTGTCTTGGCTGACATGTCTCTGCAGCATTGTGTAGCAGACAGGACCAGTACCACTGAATAGGTGAACACGTGTGGTGGTTACCCTTTTCAAGGGTAGAGGGTGTGTTCTAACTACCGGGGAATCACACTATGGCACGATACTGGAGAGGAGAGTCCATCTGATAGTCGAACCTCAAATCCAGGAACAACAGTGGGGTCCTGCTTGTGGTACAGTAATAATGGATTTATCTTCACTTTTCCAGACACTCAAAGCGCTTTAGAGTCACAATCCCATTCACACATTCACACATTCACCCATTCACACACTGATGGAGGCTCCGCTGCCGAACACTGGCACCAACCTTCCATCAGAGGCAATGTGAGGTTCATTGTGTTGTTCAAGGACACTTCGACACACCGGCAGGCAAGGCGGAAATTGAACCTGCGATCCTCCGATCAGAGGCAGATTGCCATTTCCACTGCACCACGGCTGCCCCTTGGTGTATATCCATTATTTATTCACACCTCATTCATCCTTGTGATGCTAAGCTACAGACTGACAGAGGCGTGGCTGCCAGTGCGCACCAAACAGCCCCTCTGACCATAACCAGTACATTTATACGCATTCCCACACCAGTGGGGCCACAAACTGGAGGTAAGGAGGGAAGTGCCTTGCCCAAGGACACAGCAGTTGGCTGGAGGGAGAAGGGATTAAACCGCCAATCCTTCGATCATTGGCTGACCTGCTCAACTACCTGAGCTACCGGCAGTTGACCGGCTCTACATCCTCCTTAGGGTGCTGGAGGTTTTGTGAGAGTTTGCTCATCCAGTCCATGTGTGTTTTGTGGATTTGGAGAAGGCTTTAGACTATGTCCCCCATGGTGTCTGTGGAGCCTGACTGAGGGCAGTCCGGTCTCTGTGTGACCAGAGCAGGAGCTTGGTTCGCATAACCGGTCATAAGTGCTTGCTAGACTCCAGCAGAGCTGCCTTTTATCACCGGTTTTGCTCATAATCTTGATGGACAGGATTTCTTCCATGTCTTCCATGCCTTGTAAATGAGATAAATGCAGACATCGCTCCATGTAGCAGTCAGGCTAAGAACATCAGCAGGTAGCACCATCCACACCTGGCTGGGACACATTTAGGAACACATTTTTGGAAACACGGTGAGCAGAGGATTTGCCACGTGGCGAAGGAGAGGTGGCCAAGGCGAATTTGCCACGCCAACAGAGACAGGGTGAGGAGCACAGTTATCTGGAAGGAGCCGCTGCTCCTCCACATCAAGAGGAGGCACCTGGGCCACAGGCCTCCTGGATGCCTTCATGGGGACGTATTCCAGTCATGTCTCAGTGAGCAAAAACCCCGGAGAAGACCCAGGAAACGCTGGAGAGAATATATCCCTCTGTCTCAGGGTCCCTCTGGAGGAGCTGGAGGAAGGACTGCAGCTAGACTGCTGCCCCAGTCCCCAGATGATGAAAAGAAGATGGATGGACATATGTTTGGTACAGCGCTCAGAGCTGGTAAGCATTTATAAGGAACAAGCGTTTGGAAGGAGGGTAGGTTTGAATTAGATTTATGGTTTGGGTAAGCTGCTATTAAAGACCCTATGCCAACGGGAACCCTACACAACGACATAAATACAAGTGTGATGTCTGTGTAAGTGTTTGTGTGTTTGCATACCGAGAGGTCAGACATCAGCTGCTGGCTGATGTCTGTCCACATGTGGTCATCATGGTTGACTCTGTAGAATCCTATGTGGTCGTTGTTAACCTTAAGCAGGCCATCAGTTGCGGGTGAGTAATCCATGAGTTCAAGTTCTGAAACAACATTAGGGTTTTTTTAGCTTCTACAAACACACACAGTTTTTTCTGACATTGCAGAACATTTTCTTTTCAAACAGATTCTTATAGTAGAGGTTATTAATATTTTAAAATCAGTTATTTTAAAGAATATAAATCAGCTCGATTTCCTGCATGTGCGGCGAGTCCTGTTTTCAGTGAGAGCAGCTTCAAATGAGGTTATAAAAAAACATAGATTTCAGAAATGCCATTCAAATTTGTTGCTGTGTTCATTTACTTACTTTACTTCAGTGCAGAAAACATCAGATTTTTGTGAATCTAGCTCCAAATTAACGCTAGTATCAAATGTTTGGTTCCATTTGAATTAAGCAGGTTGTATATGTTACTACTATAGAAGTGATGAAACAATAGTGAAAAAGTAAAACAGACAACTGGTAAATACTTATTTACAGTCCCCCACCAAAGATTTTCTTGCAAAAGTGCTTAGGCAACCTTAAAATAATGTGACCATGAATTTGATCTTTGTCATTGTAACAGAAGAATTGAGGAGTCACCTGTGCTGTCTTTGTCAAACATGATGGACATGTTCTTGTTGCTTTGTGCAGAATGCCATTTGACAGGGACTGTCCACTTGTATCTTTGAAAACACAAAAGCTGCCATGATACATGAAAAAACAGACAAATGTCAGAATTTCTAAAGCAAAAGTGCATTGTACTGGAATTTTAGATTAAATGGAAAGAATGAAGATCCTGATTACAGAAGATTTGGAAAAAAAAACAATAAAACCCTGGAGGAAGAAACAAGTCAGATAGATGTAAAACAACAATCTAAAGGTTAACAGCCTGAATTGGCTTTTTTATAAAAGCAAAGCTGAGTTTCAAAATGAAATTATAAACTACAAAAGCTGCTGATGGAATAAGACATTCCTCTGACAAGATTTACATTTATGGACTTGGATTCAACATTTACTCCATTTAATGATTCCAGATTTTTTGCAACACCTTCAGACAATCATTGTTGAGAAGCGGCTCATAATGTAGAAAAGAAACTAAATTGTCATTTCAGTCCCTCCAGGAATATTTAGAGTTTCAAAAGCAGAGATACTTTAAAAACATCTGGATGTGTTTGAAGCTAGATTTACATAAAGTCATTTGTAAGACGCTTCTATCCAAAGCAACTTATACCCTGACACTGTGTTAGATGAATCAGCAAGAAAACAGAGGATTGTCCTGAAGTTTTGGCTGTGAGAAGATTCTTTAGTTAAAGAATTACAGAAGCCCTGCAACCGACTGGCAACTTGTTCAGGTTGTAGTCCACCTTTTCCAACAGTAGCTAGGTTGGCTCCAGCAACAGTGACCCCAAAAGGGATTCTGCTGGTTCAGAGGATGGATGGATGAAACTAGAGAATAGCGCCATGATGGTCATAAAGTCTCTAATCTTTTCCTGTTATTGTCCATACCAGGACTCCAGTCAGTTGGTTATTTGTCTAATGTTTAACCAAAACAACCTCTGTGAGATCTGATCAAGAAACTTATGTATCTTCCCTTTTGTCCTGTCATGCTAACTGAACAGGACTCTTTTATGGAGAAAACAGCCTTACTCTGCGTATATGAAGACCTTTGGAGCGACCTCTTTCACTTTACAACAACCGCAGTGCAGAAACTGCTCCCTCATCCACTCTGAAGGCTCCTCTGAAACATCACATACCCAAAAGGTGCAGGTGGCTGGGTGGCATCAGCGTTGGGGTCCAGTAGGAAACGCTTTTGGCTTAGTTTGGCATTTGTTTCTGAGATAGAAAGATGCAACACAGGATAACCCATTTGTTTAGTCCATGTGTCCATGACGTCTGCGATGGGCAGCCCGCTCACCTGAATGCAGAGAAGCAAACACATCAGTTCTATGTCTAACATCACTGAAGAACAGTTGCTCTGCAGTCAGTAGGTCTCTCATTTAATAATCATTCAAGATTAATTCCTCCAAGCTGGCAAACTTCCACTGTTCTGCTCAGGTCATTTGGGCCACATACACAAGTCAGAAAATCCCAGCTCTTCTCCTTTATGGTCACCTCTTCTGGCTCCTCAGGGAGAATAGTGAGGCCTTCCCAGGCCTCCTTCTGGTTGAACATGGACTGGGATAGCTGGATGTTTTCCACAACCACCTCAACCGCTCCTCTCCATATATATGAGGAGGGCTCTGCACTGGCGTTTTGGGATGGTTATGGTTCACATTCCATCTGTGAGGAAGGTAGCTCATTTCTGCCTGCACCAGTGATCTCGTGGTCATCACCAGCGGTATGCATTTGTTTGAAGAATCAGCTTTCTCCTCACCACAGTGGACCAGTGGACATTACTCTGGATGCCACACTGAAATGTGCCAGTGTTGGGAGAGCAACTGAAGGAAACAAAGAAAAATGAAGCACTTTGGATCCGCCCCTAGGTTTCCCAGCTGACCTGTCCCTCCACTAAGACAAGACAGGGAACCATGTTGGCTATGAGCAACATGGAGTAGCAGGAGAAGCAATGCATCATTTCCAATTCAGTATTACACTCTGTACTGACCACCGACTGTATATGAGAACTGGACTGAGTGAGTGTGATGTCACCCATAGCAAATGACTTACTTCCAGCTCCAACAAAATTATGTTAATTCAGTTGTCATTTTTCGCGTTTCGAACGCCGACATGTTGGAGCCAGACAGCGTCAGTAAGCAGTGATTGGTTTGAATTAGTCTGAGTCATTGTTTCTACGGCAGCAACATTTGCCAGCCAGTAATGATCTTGTTGAAAGTCATACCTCAGCAAGAGAGGCCCAGAAGTCTGCAGTTTTTGCATTCTTGAAGTAGAAGTCTTTCAGGTATTTCTAGAAAGATAAGAGAAAAAACATTCATCACTAAGTTGATTCTGTCATGAATCAGTGAGTCTGAGGCTCACCCGACAGCCGTTCCTGAACGCATCCCTGCCCATCCAGTCCTCCAGCATCCTGAGAACAGAAGCTCCCTGGAAGAAGAGAGTCCTCGTCACTGTTGCTGCTGAATGCAGTCAACACTTTTCAGATCTCTCTCTACTTTTCTCTGCAGTTCAACCTCCTTCATGCTTTCAGCTGCTTTAACATTCTGGTACCAGAAGGTTCAGCTCCTTCAGGAGATTCCTACTTGTTGTCTGAATGCTGAGTAGCATTCAGACCATAGTGATTCGTTTTTCTTCCGTACACTTTTTGGACGTCCGTAGCTCTTCAGCTCCTTCATCTATTCAGCTCATTCAAATATCAAAATATTCAGCTCTTTTAGGAGATTGGTGCTCGAAAGTTTCAACTTCATAACTCTTCAACTTTTTAAACTATTCAACCAACTACTGCTTTTTTTACGCAATCCAAAATGGCTTACGGAATCTTCAAACCCCCCTTTTTAACAAAAACTTTCACATCAACAGGAACATAAGCAGAACTGTGAAGACTAAAATGCTGTTCTACATCCATAGGAAACAAATTGTGTTTCTGCACTTTAAATGGTCTGGGTGAAAACTCATATCTGATTGGCTTTTGGATGTTACTGAAGAAATTCTGGTTACAATGCGCAGGCTTCTTCAAAACAAACTTTTTGCTTAATTTTCTGGTTACAATGCGCAGGCTTCTTCAAAACAAACTTTTTGCTTAATTTTCTGGACTAAAACAAGCAGTAAGAGATTAACTTTACTTTACTGGTTTATTTAATTTATTGTGACAATCAGAATATAAAATCTTCGCCGCTGCTGTCGAGGTCTGCCGGTTCAGTGACGTTTTGTATTTCCGTGACGACAGGCTGCATTTAGTCTTCCTTTTGTGAAAAAGCTATTTAAACCTAAAAAATAACAAGAATGACAAGATAACAAGTATAAGAACTGATTGAATATTTATTTCTTTTGTTAGTGACCATGTTATAAGCTGGATTGTGCCTGACAAAGTGTGCATTCAGAATTTGATGCACGCTGTGAAAGCTGGAGCCGGCGAAAGAGCTGAGGTTTTGTAGACTAATTTGGCATTTAGCTGTTAATTTAGCAAATGCTAGCTATTTTGGCTAAACTGGACATTTTTCTAGTTTTTCAAACTAATTAGGCATTTAGCCAATAGTTAAACTAGCTTTTTTTTACTGGATTTTTTAAAATTTGTTTTAGCTTTGTTGGCATTTAGCTGTTATTTTAGCATTATACTGGGTTATTTGGCTATTCTGGCTATAAAAGATACATTCCAGCGACGTTTTAAATTCAAAGAACTATCCTGATGTTTTTAATTAATCCTAAGCATTTGCGCGCGGTCACTGAGCTAGTGCCATAAACCGGCAGCACTCATACAGATCCTATGAGTGAATAACAGACAGTTTTTCGTGTGCTACGCTGCTTTCTCTGGTAGCTACTGCCGTTACAGTAATAAAAAGCATTATTTGTGTCCCGACATTATCTTAAGTTACTTAAAATAAAATTAACGTTTTTTTTTTTTTTTAAATAGGCTACTAAAGTGAGTAAATCATATTTAGAACTTAATGCCACAAATGCTCAAACTACATACTTGGACATGTAAAATCAAAATAGATGGACTCTTGCCGATGTGTAACTTAACTATGTTGCGAGAGTGACGCGGTAGTGAATTGTGCACACGCATGCATCTGCTTCCACGTAAATGAAGAATCCTTTTAATTTGAATTGCCAACTGACCCCTTTTTCTGCAGGCTTAACTTATGGCGAATTTTTCTTCAGTCTCAACATATATGTAAAAAAATAAACTGAAAAAAGTAACAAACTGTATTTTAGCGTGAGAAATAGAGGTGTGGCGTGAGAGAGTGAGAAATCAATCAAATACATAAGTCTCACGGCCAATGCGTGAGAGTTGGCATCCCAGAGTTTATCTAACATTTTAGTTTTATTCTAACTGTTTTGGCTAAATAAGACATTTATCAATTTTTAAGGCTAACTAGGAGTTTAGCTAATATTTTCGCATTATTCAGCGTTATCAAACTATTTTGTGTAAATAAGACATTTTTTCAGTTTTTAGGGTAATTGCCTATTCCTGGACAATGAATAATAAACCCTGATAAAACCTGTTCTTTCAAAGTGAAGACACTTTCATCTAAAATTGTCATTCAAACTGTTTCTGTAAAACTCAGGAGATGTTGGGTCCTTTTGATCTGCTGATAATGATTCTTTATGGTTTTCAATCATCATTTACATTTTAGTTAAATAATAAGTATAAAACATTCACAAAGACAACTCTCTTTATTACTTAATCTTCGAGTATTTTATACAATGTTTTGCTTTTTCTTTTGCAAAATTTGTTTTGTTTTTGTTTATTATTTTTTAATAATAATTTTTGTGAAGCTATATCATGGTAAATATTGCTACTTCAGCATTAATTTTGAAAATTTTTAGCAGTTATTGTAGCATTTGTTTCAACATTTTCATTGTTTAATATTCATCCAACAGTTTAGACTTTTATTTGCTAATTTAGCATCTGTTTTACATTTGGAGCTTTAAAGTTAGCATCAGATTGTTTTGTGTTTAACATCAACCTCCAATCCTCTGTCTGTCTGATACCATCAGCTCATGCAGTAACTGCAAATTTGTATCAGATGTTTTACTTGTGTGCTCTTGGTCTTCCCACATGCATTTAAAGAGGAAGTTCTCTTTTTAGTCTAGTTTGTTCTTAAAGAACCTTTCAGCTTGAAGCGGGAGGTGAGGGGAGGCACCCTGTTACCTTGCTGTATGAGATGGCGTCAAACACAGATGTGATTTCTGCTGGGGTGGACACGTCCACAATGATAGGGTGAGAGGAGAGGAGGGCATCATTCACCATGACAGGAAGCACGTCGCTGATGATCATGATGTCTCTCTGATGTAGGACACACAGGCTTCAGAGGATCCCAGCAGCAACTGTTTGACTTAACGATCTGGACTCACCATGCCCCAGGATGGCTCAGCTTTCTCCACACCAATGTACTCAAAGAAACTGGCAAAGCCCTCATTCAGCCAGAGGTCATCCCACCAATCCATGGTGACGATGTTCCCAAACCACTGAGGAGACCAGTCAAATGAGGAGAGTGAAGCATTTGTGCAGAAGAGAAAACCGTCACCTCCAAGAGAAATGGAACATCTCTGTTCCCACAAGTGTGGGTGCACTAACAGCAGAAAATGCTAAAAAAATGTAAACTTGTCTAGAGAACTTTTGCTGTGGGATCACTGGGACACCCTCCAGTGATACCATGACCCCCCAGGAGGAAGAAGGTGTGGATGAAGGATGGGTAGGTAAAAGCTGAGAGGCTTTGCATCTCATTGTAAGGGCAGGTCCCACACCCAGTCTAAAAGTGGGTCCCAGACTGTGCTATTGGACAACTGGATATGGAACAATTCATACTCAGCAGCAGGCTGTCTATTACAGTGGAGGAAAAAAGTATTTGATGTCGTGATTTTGCAAGTTTGCCCACTTAGAAAGAAATGGACAGTCTTCCATGTTAATGTTAGGTTCATTTGAACAGTGAGGGATTTAAAATCTCAACACAAATCAACAAATCTATTGTAAAGAATGTATATATATTTATTTGCATTTAATTGAGGGAAATACGTATTTGATCCCCTGGGAACCGTATAAGTGTTCTGGTTCGCACAGACCAGTTAGACTCTCCTGATCAACCCGTCACCTGAATTGAAGACACCTGTTTCCACTGTATAGAAGACACCTGTCCACAGAATCAGTCCATCAGTCAGACTCCAAACTCTCCAACATGGAAAGACTAAAGAACTTTCAGTGGATTGAAGGGAGAAGAATGTAGACCTGCATTATACTACGAAACCATCTGCAAAGAAGCTGGGGCTTAAGGTGACATTTGTTGGTGCAATTGTATCTAAATACAAGAACATGACCATCAATCCACCCATAGGTCTGGGGCATCAAACAAGATCTGACCTGGGAGGGTTTCCATGACCATGAGAGCTGTGAGAAATAGACCCAAAAAACACGGCAGGAGTTGGTTGATGATCTCAAAGCACCGGGAACCCCAGTCACCAAGAAAACCATTGGTAATACTTTACACTGTAATGGTTTAACATCTTGCAGTGCTTGGAAAGTAGCCCTGTATAAGAAGCCAAATGCGCAGACCTACCAGAAGTTTGCCAGTGAACACCTACATGATATAGAGAGTACCGGCAATTGGGAGACGGTGCTGTGGAATTTCAGACTAAAATGGAACTATTTGGGATCCACTTAACCTGTCGTGTTAGGAGAAAGAGAAATGCTGGCTATGACCCTAAGAACACCATCCCTGTACTGTCAAAATACTATCAAACATAGAGTTGGAAACATTATAGCTGTGCTAAGGGTTTTGCCACAAAGTACAAAATCTTTCTGGCAACTGGGTTCAACTATTTGTTTCCGTCAATGAAATGCAATTAAATTGTGTGTGGGGGAGGTTGGGGTGGGTATGTAACACACCAAATGCCTGTAAAGTTCCCTTGGAACCAGAACCCAGGTATTAAGACACGTGAGCTGCAGAAACTCCTGCAACAGTAAAGCTGACTTCATAAAGCTCTCAAACATTTATAGATCTGGACTCTGCTCCCTTCTGCTCTTCCTCTGAACGGTCATGTTTCTGAGCAGAGGATTATTTATTGCTTGCTGCAGCTGTGAAAGCTCTCTGGACATTACACATTTACAGAGTCAATAAAACAGCACAGCAGGCTACACTAAGATGTATAGAAAGCGATTAAAAAACTCCTGTTTTCACAGTTGTGAACTTGTGCTGAGACAGAGGAATCCAAAATCCACACTCCTGTGAAATCAGGTTCAACACTCGAATGAATGTGTGCTGATTTTTCAGACTTCAATTCTGCTTCCCGTATTCACTCAGCGTGATAACAGATGATGTGCTCGAGTGCTTTGAATGATATCAGCAGATCTCACAAGGCTTGTTTGGAGTGAGACTTCCTTCTTCAGAAAATCACAAGAATTTGCCGTTGTAATTTGCAGGCCAGTCTTATCAGGAGATCATTACGCCTGTTTATCTCCTCTCAGATAACCTGCTGTTCTTCAAAGGTGATAAAAAATATCAGCTTTATTGTTCAAGCAGATAAGGAGACTCACTGGGAAACCAAATCTGCTGCTGATGGTCTTTGTGGGAAACGAGAACATGGATGGATGGATGGATGGATGGATGGATGGATGGATCGATGGAAGGGTAGATGGATGGATGGATGGATGGAAGGGTGGATGGATGGATGGAAGGGTGGATGGATGGATGGATGGATGGATGGAAGGGTGGATGGATGGATGGATGGAAGGGTGGAAGGGTGGATGGATGGATGGAAGGGTGGATGGATGGATGGATGGAAGGGTGGAAGGGTGGATGGATGGATGGAAGGGTGGATGGATGGATGGATGGATAGATGGATCGATGGAAGGGTAGATGGATGGATGGATGGATGGAAGGGTGGATGGATGGATGGAAGGGTGGATGGATGGATGGATGGATGGATGGAAGGGTGGATGGATGGATGGATGGAAGGGTGGAAGGGTGGATGGATGGATGGAAGGGTGGATGGATGGATGGATGGATAGATGGAAGGGTGGATGGATGGATGGATGGATGGAAGGGTGGATGGATGGATGGATGGATGGATGGAAGGGTGGATGGATGGATGGAAGGGTGGATGGATGGATGGATGGATAGATGGAAGGGTGGATGGATGGATGGATGGAAGGGTGGATGGATGGATGGATGGATGGATGGATGGAAGGGTGGATGGATGGATGGAAGGGTGGATGGATGGATGGATGGATAGATGGAAGGGTGGATGGATGGATGGATGGAAGGGTGGATGGATGGATAGATGGATGGATGGAAGGGTGGATGGATGGATGGAAGGGTGGATGGAAGGGTGGATGGATGGATGGAAAGGTGGATGGGAGGGTGGATGGATGGATGGAGGTTCTTCGTAAAGTTTCTGTCCACGTCCTCCTGACTGTTGACCCCTCAACTGACCATTTCCCATCTGTAAGGATCTGATCTGGTTCCTGATCCATGTTTTGTGTTTATGGATTCTCATCATTGTAATCATGACAACATCAGTTTTTACACAAACCACATGGATTTTTGACAGATACTCTGTGGAAGAAGAAGCTGTTCATTCCTGACTAAAATAGACATTTTTGCACATTTGAATACAAATTAGTCACTTTCTCTTTTCTTTGTGTCAGCTGTGCAAACAGTCTTGAGCCCGTCAGACTTACCTGGTGGACCAATTCATGGGCAATGACGCTGGCTACTCGCTGCTTGTTGGAGGAGGATGACTCTCTGTTGTCATACAGCAGGTTTGTCTCTCTGTAGGTGACCAGACCCCAGTTCTCCATGGCACCAGTCCCAAAGTCAGGGATGGCAATCTGATCTGGATCAGGGAGCATAGAGAAGGTCTAAAGGATTGGTGCTCGCATGTTTTCATACACTAAGACTCAACATCTGCAAAGGTGACAGTGGAACTCAATAACAGGAAAAAACAAACAATATTTTTTAGCTAGAAAGGAATTTTCCGCTGATAGCACAGCTGTTTTAGCTTGGGGGTTTTGACTCTCACATTCAAAAACTATGTCTTAAAATTGCTGGGTCGTGGCAGGGATCTGGAACCTGTCTCAAGTGGAGGAGAAAGACTTCATAAAACAAAGTAAAATCACTTTTAACGTGCACATACTGGCTGAGCAGCTGCTACACGGCCCTCACTCTCCCCTCTAGCCCCTATCACCCTGGTCAAAGATGCAAATGACACATTTATGTAAAAAAAACACATTTATTTTGAAATTGTTGCTTTTCCTGGAATGGACTGAGGCTTTTTGATAACCACACCTCAAACTCCTAACATGTTCTTATCATATGTCATTTTGTTTTATTCTGCTTGAGCCAGTGATTCATGTTTTAAATGTTCACGTTAATCCAGTAAAAATGTGTGAGCAACAGGGTAATGCAACTTTTGCAGACTCGCCATGCTAATGCTGTTCAAAATCCAATTGTTCTATTTCCCAAGCAGCTTCGCAAGGAGGAGATAGATCAAAATCCCAAGTTTAAATCTGTGGAGGGTACAAAAGATTATTTTTTTCCCTTAATCTCAAGATGGCAGACTCTTCCTGAGGTCAAAGGTCAACAAAACTTCAGGTGTGTTAATCTGGTGGCATGTGTGTGAAACTTTGTGAAGATTGCTTGAACAAAAGTTTCTTTTCCCATATTGTGGGAAATATAAGATTCTGTAAACTTCAATCTTTGCCACTAAATAGTCGCTAAGTTGTAGGTCATGTGGTCATCCCATAATAATTTCAAAACCTCCTTTGATATCCTTGACATTTGTGTTTTGGATTTGTTATTTGATTATATTGTCTGAGACCCATAAGAGGTCCTGCCCTTCTTAATTTTCCACCATTTTTTTAAGGATTCTGCTGCTGTGATGCCATTTTTTTGGGTGGGGTAGGGGGTTCATTCACTATACCTACATTTAATTTTCACAGAGCGAAAGGTGTGTACAAGTTTTGGTAAGTTTTCGAGTAAGTGGCAGGAGCTACATTTTTGTTCGAAGGAGCAGTAAGAAAAAAAGAATTGTAAAAACAATCTGGTCCTTACAGTCCAGAAAGTCATACAAATTAGTAATTCAAATCAAAATTCTTTGGTCTTGAAGTTGATTAGGTGCCTTAATGCTCTGACCTCAGGTTAAAAGTCACAGTTTTCTCTCCCAAGTTAAAAACTGTCTAGAAGTTATCCTAATGTTGACCAGTCACTGGATTTGGTTCACATCAAACTCTATCCATGCATTTCCCAATCCTCCTGACATGTTTGACTGCTGAATTTTTTAATGGATCTCTTTTTGGAAACCGCTGTCAGAAACAATCTGGTGACAACCATACCCAGTTTGGAGATGGAGTAGGACATGTCGAAGTATTCCTCAAAGTAGTCAAAGATGACCTTGGTGGTGTTTGCAGCAAACTCTGCGGTTCCTAACTGACTTGGCTGCGCATAGATCCTCAGCTGCAAGGAAGAGGTTCACATCGAAAACTGGACTTTTGAGCAGAACATGCGAATGAAAGGATGACAGAAACACACAGGAATTCTTCTGTTGGACAGTCTTTCCACAAAGCCAAACTGGTGCACAGCAAAGCAGACCAAGTAGGTGCTCATGGGGACCGACTTCTGGAAGGAAGTTTTCAGTTTGTTGCCGGCAGAACTTCTGGTTCACCCTGGAGAAGCAGAGCAGAGTAAGATGAGTTCATGTTCCTGTCACTCAGACTCAGGAAATGCAAGGGATGCAGCCTCCGCAGCAGATCTGCACCAACACGCAAAGGAAACCTGTCTGACCATCTGTGCTCATTTACATCCAGAATGATGATAACAAGTCTCATCAAGATCTGTAGAATTCTGATCCTAACCCAGATTCTACGAAGAATCTTAATCGAATTACATATCGAGGTTACATTTCATGAACATGAAAAAAATCTTTTGGAAGATTAAACTCTGATATTTCTCCTAAAAACATAAAATAGGCTATGAGTTCTTACAGAGTTTGTCCACAGATTCATCAAGCAGCCCATCCACTCTGATGTGTGAGAATGAAATGCATGCATTCACATGAGGTGGTTTGTATGAACGACTGTGCGTGTGAGCTATTGCTGTATTGTGGACGTGTTGACATGTTTGTATGTGAAGACTTTTGGAGTCAATGGGTACGTTTATAACATTTGAGTGGGTGTGGACAAGCCCTGCCCTTTAGACTAATATTTAAACTTGACAGCATTGATTGTAAACCTCCAGGAATTTGTTGCTTTATGATTCTACCCCCCATCCTTCTGTAATCATCCTCAAACTTCCTTAAGCCCCTTTTTCTCCCCTTTCTTTTGTACCTTTCTCTTCTTCTTTTCCGACCAGTCTGAACAAAAAGAAAAATATAAATATATACAAACAAAATAGATATAAAAAAAAGTTTAACCTCAAATACAAAAGGGGTGTATTCAAATGCACACCCTGTGTGTCAGAAGATTTACATCCCTTGCTGTAACAGTAAAATCTGTCCTTCAGCTCTTAGCTGTTTGCTCAGCTGTTGGACAGGACAAGGAAAAGAAAAAGAATCAGTCATTTTTCTCTTCTTTCGTCCAAACGTTTCATAGAGAAAACAAAGCTTAAGACTGATTTGATTTTTAACAGCCAGAATTTGCTGTTGGAACAAAATGGGTGTTGGTTTCATTGGAAGGTAGATTTATTTATCAGAGATGAAAGAAGTAGATTTTGGGGTTTATGGAGTGACTGATGTCCAAAAACAGTAGCTGGGACAGGCTCCAGTAACCTCATGACTCCAAAAAGGATTCAGCGGATTCTGAAGATGGATGAAACCTTCAGCATAATACTTTATAACTGCTCTGAAAACATCACCACAATGCAGAGACATGGAGGACGGCGGCACTTCACCTCCTGGGGCATGTTGGACAGAGCTCTGTAATCCGCGTGGTGAGTGATGGAGATGCTGTAAGTGGCTTTCTTGTTGGGTTCATCAAAGCAGGGGAAAGACTTCCGGGCATCTGTTGGCTCATGATCTGTCGCAGCAATCTTCCTGGTGATCAGACAAACTGCCACAGTTTAAAAAGATTCTCTTTAAATTCCACATTCATCTAATGAAAACCTTAATTCATGTCCAGGGTGAAATGCATGGAAAAAAGCACACTTTTGCTGTACACAGCCAGACAAAGAGCGGTTCACAAACTCCTTTATGAGAAGGTACATCAAAGATCGAGTTATGTCGCCCGGATTGGCGTTACCGGGGCCTCACCCTGGAGCCAGGCCTGGGGTTGGGGCTCGCAGGCGAGCGCCTGGTGGCCGGGGCTCCTCCCACGGGCCCCGGTCGGGTAAAACCCGAACGGTTGACGTGGGATCACTCCCCAGTGGGTCCACCACCTGCAGGAGAGCTCAGAAGGGGCCGGTGCAATATGGTTTGGGTGGCAGTCGAGGGCGAGTGCCTTGGCGGCCTAAACCCCGGTCATGGAATTTGGCTTTTGGGACATGGAACGTCACCTCTCTGGGAGGGAAGGAGCCTGAGCTTGTGCGAGAGGTTGAGAGGTACCAACTAGACATAGTTGGGCTCACCTCTACGCACAGCCTGGGCTCTGAAACTCAGTCACTCGAGAGGGGTTGGACTCTCTACCATTCTGGAGTTGCACATGGTGAGAGGCGGCGGCCTGGGGTGGGCTTACTCGTGAGCCCCAAGCTTAGCCGCCAAGTGTTGGAGTTCACCCCGGTGGACGAGAGAGTTGCTTCCCTCCGCCTTCGGGTGGGGGGCAGGTCTCGGAGTACCCAGCTTTCTTGGTGTCTCTCGGAGGGGTACTGGAAAGCGCCCCGACGGGGGACTCCATTGTCCTCCTGGGTGACTTCAATGCCCACGTGGGCAATGACAGTAGCACCTGGAGGGGCGTGATTGGTAGGAACGGCTTGCCTGATCTGAACCCGAGCGGTGTTTTGTTGTTGGACTTCTGTGCTAGTCATAGTTTATCCATAACAAACACCATGTTTGAGCACAAGGGTGTCCATCAATACACGTGACATCAGGACACCCTCGGCAGGAGATCAATGATCGACTTTGTAGTCGTTTTAGGCGACCTTCGGCCGTGTGTTTTGGACACTTGGGTAAAGAGAAGGGCAGAGCTGTCCACTGATCACTACCTGGTGGTGAGTTGGATTCATTGGGGGGGAAGGAGGCCGGAAAGACTTGGTAAACCCAAACGTACCGTGAGGGTCTGCTGGGAACGTTTGGCTGAGCCCTCCGTCAGGGAAGTCTTTAACTCCCACATCCGGGAGAGCTTCAAACAGGTACCGAGGGAGGCTGGTAACATTGAGTCTGAATGGACCATGTTTTCCACCTCCATTGTCTCTGCTGCTGTTCGGAGCTGTGGTCGCAAGGTCTCTGGTGCCTGTCGTGGCGGCAACCCTCAAACCCATTGGTGGAAACTGGAAGTAAGGGATGCTGTCAAGCTGAAGAAGGAGTCCTATCAGGTCTGGCTGGCTTGTGGAACTCCAGAGGCAGCTGACAGGTATCGGCAGTCTAAGCGAGCGGCGGCTCAGGCTGTAGTAGAGGCAAAAACTCGGTCCTGGGAGGAGTTCGGTGAGGCCATGGAGACGGACTATTGGTTGGCCTCAAAGAGGTTCTGGCAAACCGTCCGGCGCCTCAGGAGGGGTAAGCAGTTTTCTGCAGGCACCGTTTTCAGTGCAGGTGGGGAGCTGCTGACTTCAACTGGGGACATTGTCGGGCGGTGGAAGGAATACTTCGAGGATCTCCTCAATCCTGCTGACATGCCTTCTGTTGAGGAAGCAGAGGCTGAGAACTTTGGGGTGGGGCTGTCCATTACCCAAGCTGAAGTCACTGAGGTAGTTAACAAGCTCCTCTGTGGCAAGGCACCGGGGGTGGACGAGGTCCGCCCTGAGTACCTCAAGTCTCTGGATGCTGTGGGAGTGTCTTGGCTGACACGTCTGCAGCATCACGTGGCAGTCGGGAACTGTACCACTGGACTGGCAGACAGGGGTGGTGGTCCCCCTCTTCAAGAAGGGGGACCGGAGGGTGTGTTCCAATTACCGGGGAATCACACTCCTCAGCCTCCCTGGGAAAGTCTATGCCAGGGTTCTGGAGAGGAGAGTCCGGCCAATAGTCGAACCTCAGATTCAAGAACAGCAATGCGGTTTCCGTCCTGGCCGTGGAACTGTGGATCAGCTCTACACCCTGTCTAGGGTACTGGAGGCTTCGTGGGAGTTCCCTCATCCTGTCCATATGTGTTTTGTGGATTTGGAGAAGGCGTTCGACCGTGTGCCCCGAGGTGTCCTGTGGAGGGTTCTTTGGGAGTATGGGATCCGGGGAGCCTTACTCAGGGCTGTCCGGTCTCTGTATGACCAGAGCAAGAGCTTGGTCCGCATAGCTGGCACTAAGTCAGACCTGTTCCCGGTGCATGTTGGACTCCGGCAGGGCTGCCCTTTGTCACCGGTTCTGTTCATAGTCTTATGGACAGAATTTCTAGGCGCAGCCAGGGTCCGGAGGGGTCTGGTTTGGGAACCACAGGATTTCCTCTCTGCTCTTTGCAGATGATGTTGTCCTGTTGGCTTCATCAAGCCAGGACCTCCAGCATGCATTGGAACGGTTTGCAGCCAAGTGTGAAGCGGCTGGGATGAGGGTCAGCACTGCTAAGTCAGAGGCCATGGTTCTCGACCGGAGAAAGGTGGTTTGCCCTCTTTGGGTGGGTGGAGTGCTCCTTCCCCAGGTGGAGGAGTTTAAGTATCTTGGGGTCTTGTTCACGAGTGAGGGAAAATCGGAGCGTGAGATCGACAGACGGATTGGTGCTGCGTCCACCGTCATGCGGTCGCTGTATCGGTCCGTCGTGGTGAAGAGAGAGCTAAGCCAGAAAGCAAGGCTCTCAATTTACCGGTCGATCTACGCCCCAATACTCACCTATGGTCATGAGCTCTGGGTTATGACCGAAATGAGCTTCCTCCGTAGGGTGGCTGGGCGCTCACTCAGAGATCGGGTGAGAAGCTCAGTCACCCGGGAGGAGCTCGGAGTAGAGCCGCTTCTCCTCCACATCGAGAGGAGCCAGTTGAGGTGGCTTGGGCATCTGGTTCGGATGCCCCCTGGACGCCTCCCTAGGGAGGTGTTCCAGGCATGTCCCACTGGGAAGAGGCCCCGGGGAAGACCCAGGACACGCTGGAGAGACTATGTCTCTCGGCTGGCCTGGGAACGACTCGGGGTCCCCCCAGAGGAGCTGGAGGAAGTGGCCGGGGAGGGGGAAGTCTGGGCATCTCTGCTTAGACTGCTGCCCCCGCGACCCGGTCCCGGATAAGCGGAAGAAGATGGATGGATGGCATTGTTTCTGTCATAAAAATTAAAATAAATAGATTTTCATAAAATCCCAAAAGACTTCAAACTGCTTAAAGTTGAAAAATTGTTAAAAACCACAAAGAAAAGTTGGACAAAAGTTATTGTGATGTAAAGTATAGAAGCATCTTTAGTCACGTCTCGCTTTTTGGATGAGAAATGGGTCCACCGTCTGGAGCTGTGTTGCGACTAAACTTCACCGTCTCAAAAACAGTCCAAATCTGTCGTCATTTGTGAGTTTTATTGAAAACAGTGCATGTATGTTGTATGTATGTTGACAAATGTCCCCTCTTTATAAATCTAAAGCAGCAATAATATTTTTTCCTTTGTCTTAGGCTAAAGAATCTGTCAGCACATGAAATTAAGATCAGTATATGTGCTTAGCAACCAATGTTTACAAAACAGATGATTGAACTTGGGACAGACTCTCACTCCATGACCTCACAGACCAACCAAGTGGGCCACCATGTTGAGATTGCCACAGATAAGCCATTGCATCCCAGGGAATGGCGTTGGTTTTTTTCAATGATCTGCTTTCCTGGAGGAAGCTGACCAAAGGATGAGACTGTACATGAAGTCTAGAGACCATGAATTATAGAAACTTCTGGAGTAAAACAAAAACAGATCAGGATGTCAGTCAAACCCTGCAAATAG
Organism: Oryzias celebensis; assembly: GCA_014656515.1. Lineage (NCBI taxonomy): Eukaryota > Metazoa > Chordata > Actinopteri > Beloniformes > Adrianichthyidae > Oryzias > Oryzias celebensis. The sequence continues at coordinate 29,867,082 of BNCR01000005.1, read as the reverse complement.
TTTCCTTACTATGTGCAAATGTTTAATCTTGAGTGTGCTAAGACTTGACCATAAGTCTGCAGTTGCCATGACATTGTTGTATAAAGGGTAGGATCCATCGATTCATCATGACATAATCTGCATCAGGCCCAAAAATCGCATTCATTTGGTGAAAGGTTGTTGACTTTCAGGGGGTGAGATATGAGGATTGTTTTCAGGAAAAAAAGACTTCAAATTAAATGTATTCTTGTTTTCACTTTTAGTACCTCAGTTCTAAAACCTTCAAATAGGAAGAAATTGATGCCAACAACATAAGTAAGCTGTTGTAAAGAGGCAAAGAAGTGGATGAGAATCCCAACAGACTGGATTTTCTAAAGCTTCAATTGTGTATCAGGATTGGCCACAAAAAGAAAACGTGTCTGTTCCTAAACCAAGATATCACTCCCCCACCTAAACCTAACCTGTTTTGAACAACTCCAGCTGAGAATCAGGAGTACGGGATTGTGTCTCCATTGTGTGAGAATATCAGGAAGTCTATAAAAAAACAACTGAAAGCAGGAATCAGAAATGGGTTTGGAAGCAGGGAATGGTTGTCAGTCATCTCTAGTTTCAGAAGCTTCAACCGAAACATTATAAGTTAAGAAAGAAACCATATGAGGAAAGCTCAAGAAAGCTCCACCAACTCCACTCTGTGCTTGCTCAACTTCTGATCAATCCATGTTTTCATTTTGCTCCAAATATGTATGGCTAGTTTTCCTCTAGAGAACCCTGGAAGACATCATTCGACCGCTGAAGACTTGACTGCTGCGGGTTGTTCTGGATAAACTAAATGAGGAACCCCAGCCCACTCCTAGATAAAAGAAGTACACTATATATTTTTAAGTATACTTGAGTATAGGTATAGCAAGTATACAATAGACCAAGTTTAGGAAGTTTACTCACTGAATACTTTTTCAGACTAAATTAGAACATTTTAAGTTTACAATATATAGATAGTTTATAAAAATAAAGTTCAAGTATACTGCCTTACTGTTAATATAGACTAAGTGTACTTGTAGTACACTTAAATTAAATTAAGATTTGATACAAACTCTTGATGTGCATCTTCAAATGTTCTGAAATTCCTCCCCTCACAGACCATTTCCTGCTTCACTGTATTGAAGGAATCTGGCCCGATGAAGCGGAATTATGCAGACTCGTGAACGTGTGTGTGATGTGTCTGGAAATCTCAGATCTTACTTGGTGACCCCCTCCTCGGTGTAGATGACCCTGTAGAACCCCACCACAGAGCCATTGAGCCAGCCCTGGAAATCAAGGCTGAGCAGATACAGGTGTCCCGGCGCAGTGGGGGCCAGCTCCTCCGCTGCCTCCACCACCACATACTGTTCAGGTTTGTATTCGAAGCAGCTCTTCACAGCCACCTCCTGCTGCCCCCCCTCACTGTTCAGCATCTTCAGAGTGGGCATGGAGCTGACAAACGTTTCCCTGATGTGCAGCCACAGGTGTCGGGTGGGGCTGCTGACCTCCACCTGGATGTGCACAGTTCCTGTGTATGTGTCCTTGTCCAGGTCTGGCTCCAAATGCAGGTCATAGTGGACCGGCTTTATGTAGTCCGGCAAGCGGAAGTTTTTCCAGTCCCCACTGGAGTCAGATGAAGGCAGACATGGCCCTCCCCAGATGGAGGAGACTCGGTGGGTGCTGTTGTTGCAGCTGGTTTGGTTGTGGTTGGGGCCAGTGTGGAGCAAGAGGGGCTCTTGAGGCCAAGGCCTAACCCCAGTCCCAAAGCCAAAGAACAAACCACCACTGTCCCGCAGATGATGGCCAAGTGCTTCCCTTGAATGCAGTGGCGCTTCTCCTGCTTCTCGTAGACCATCGATTCAACCATGGTGCCTTCTAATCAGGAAACCTCCCCAGAACAGAGCGGGGGCTTGTGGGCTAAAGAGCTTGGACGCTGACCTGGAGTCAGTGCTGCAGGATTTAGTCTGGCTGTAAGCCTGAGTTTGCTGCTGCAAGGCGAGAGAGTGGAGAGAAGGAGGAGGAGAGGCAAGCGGAGGAAAGCTGCCAAACCGAGAAGACAGCTCAGATTTATTGTGTCCCTGGTGCTGACACGCCTCCTGATGTTAAACATCAACAATCTACACGCGAGTCAACAGCTAAAGTTCAACCTGGATGAAAAAAAACACACACAAGTGTAAAAACACATGAAGACATGCATGTGTGTCAGTGTGTGTAGGTGTACAAGTCAATGCATGTGTTTTTGTGATAGAAGGAAAAGAAGGAGAAACGTTCTCATCCAGTCTCTTGTTTTTGGAGTGACTTTTAACTTTCACTATGGTCTTGTGGGAGTTTGTGTCTGTAGTTTGTGCATGAGAGCGCATGTTTGTGCATGTGCACTCTCTTGAATCAAAACCCGGTAGTCCCTTTGAATGGAGCAAACGTCTCCAAACAAACACGCTTTTAGGAACAAACTTCTGTTTTTTTTTTTTTTTTTTAGTTTCTTCATATCTGCTTTGCAATTTCCTCTCAGTAAAGTCAAAAACCTTTTCTTGTCATTACCCAAAGGTCTCAAAGCACACATTTGGTATATAAAAGAAAGTAACCGCACACACACCCAAATACACACGGTAGTGAAAACTGTAACCTGATAGAATGATTGCAGTAGGAAATACTTTTCAGATGATCTAAAGTCTGTGTTTTCCAGCCAACCGAAACATGAAAATAAGTTCAGCTGCATTGGTGAAAGGTTACAGATTCAGGTCCCATGATGTCCAGGATGTTATGCCATGGCCGAAATGTCTGGGAGTGAAAAGTAAACATAAAACACAGAAAGAGTTCTGCAGTTTGTCAGAAATAAAGTGTTCTGGTGTGTTCTTGGCTCTGAAGTCCAACCTGTCTTTAGATAAAGTCCACATTCACTCATCTATGTTCTTTATATTAAGTCTTTCTGCACCAAATGTGTTCCTTGTACTTGAGTAAACTTGTGATGAAGAATCGGTACTCGATTACTCTGCCCCACAGTTTTGGTTCCTTTATTTTTTTGTTTCATTATCTCTTCTTCATATCAGCTATTATTTTATCGGAATATAAACAAAGGAATGTAGTTTTGGTAAAGTTTCAGTAGCATGTCCACTTCCCCCTGACGTCATAGGCAGTGAGTGGGGGGCCGGGGAACAGTGCTAAATATATTTTCTGACCATTTCCTGTCTGTAAAAATCTGATGTGGTGCCTGTAGATTACAGATCAGGCAGGTTTATGGTTTTCCATGTTCACAGTGATATGACGTGTCAGATAAGTTAGTCCTTGAACTCTGAGCAGCTTGTCCTCTTCCACTTAAATGCCCAAACACCTCATTTTGGTAAACCTGTTGTTCACAAGCTGCTCATTACACAGCAGGCCATGGCTTTAATAACTACTGTCATCTTCCAAAAGAGACAGAGGGAGATGGTTACAGACTCAAACCACAACATTTAAGCTTGTCTGTAGCACAAAGCAAAGGGGGAGCAAGGCTAGTTATAGGCATGGGCAAGGGGGAGCAAGAAGAAGAGGCGTGTTTCATATGCAACAGGGACTGCGGTGACATTAGTTTTTGGTTGAATATTCAACAGACATTCAGCCTGGATCCCCAGCGGTTACTTCCAGGGACCACCAATAAATTCACGAGCAAATGATATGGTGATGATTTAATTTTGATGTTGTCAACAAAAAACAAAATCACTTGAAACTCAAGCAGAAATGTTTTGAAAAATGAAAAGATTAAAACAAAACATTAATTCATGTTTTACTTTATGCATCTTATTTATTTTGTAATGCTTTCCATTAAAAAAAGGTTTTGAATTGAAATGCTGCTATTTTTTTTTCAAAAGCTTTCAAAACCAGGTGACCCAACAAGTCTGAATGTGTCCCGAATTGTGGGTCACAGTCACAGGGCCCAGTTCAGCAGAATGAACTATGGTGGTAATAGAACTCAAAATGTGAGGTCCATGTTGTGGATGCAGGTCTGAAGAGGGACATGACTGAGGATCTTCTGCTGACAATCCAAAGAAAAGTAAATACTGTTATGTTATTTCTTTTTTGTTTCCTTTTTAAGAGATTTTGTCAAAAGATATTTCCATGACTGTATGTATCTTGAGCATAAACAATATAAATTATTTTCCAATTTCTATTTTAACACATAAAAACAGCACATGTACAAATATTAGTAGTTAATATTATTAACTGAAATTGTTTTTCTATTTACGTTAACTTCTTACTGTAAATTGTTTTTATTGGATTGATGCTCTTTAGGATAATTTATTAGGTTCTTAAAATGTCAAAAATATACAGGGTTATCATAGACTATGCTTTGTAACCATAACATTGTTCACAAAAAGCTTTTCCTCTTTTGTTCATTTTTAAGTTGATTCATTTTTTACCTGACATGATTCAAAAACAATTCCATTACACCTTTGTTCTGTGGCAGACAAGCCAGCATGTCAGGTGATTGTTTAATTAAGTTTTTACTTTCTTTAAATAAAGGGGAATGCACAGAATTGTCAGTGGTTAATCCTTGTGATGTTTTGATTATTTTCAACTTTAAAAAAAATAAATCCATGTTGTACAGATCTGACTTTGACACATTTTTCATTTTGTTTTAATTCCATATAAAAAAATCAAAGTGAAAAAAAATAAACTGGTTACTCAAATATGGTAAACTTTCATTTTTATTGAATCACACTTCAACAGGAGTCATCTACAAATTTCACATTTACACATTTTTCTGCCTTCAGATTTTGAATTTTGGATTGTCTTGATTTATAACTCTCTATATATATATTGATGAAATAAAAAAAAAGTTCCACCCATTAAAGGGGGTGAAAACGACAATTTTCACAAGAGAGTCAATCTCTGGTCAATTGCGGTACTGCAACGTTTGGTTACTTCCTCGTTGGCTTCGCCTGCAGCCTGCTAGAGTTGCCCCCCTTGGTCAATACCTTGTTTTATGTCTATGGTTCATACCGTTTACAGATGCTGTCTATGCCAACTCAGGAGATGGCTCCCTCTAGTGACCAGAGGTAGAGACAGAGGCCTGACTCCTGACAGCATGGTTTTCCAAGCACTTTCGGAGTTTGAAGGGTTGTGATGTTACACCCCAAACTCCCAAATCCTCAAGTGGTTCAAATCCAGAACTCAAAACTGTCAAAACAACTCAGCTGATATGAGACTTTAACATAAATTTATTTTTATTCTTTGTAAACTACATACCAAACATAAGCTATGATTTTACTTGGTTTGACCTAAACAGGGGGAGGAATGAATGACTGGCCTGACAGATGCCCCATCAAGTTATAATTATTACAACTCAATTGTGTTAGGATTCGGCAAGGTGCCTACACTGTCTAATTTATGGAGCGATGTACACCCAGATGCTCTAATTTTTTTAGGTTCAAGGGAAAAATTACATCAAGGAGTTCAAAACACTGCTCCACTTGGTGCAGGAGCTCTCCAATTACCAATGGAAGATAAGAGGAGAAACTACAGACCACACATTTGTGATTGAATGTTTGCAAAAACAATCGTTTGCACCAATCTGCAGCACTGAGTTTTGCATAGCCAGGGCTAAAGCTGTAGTCACATGCACCCATACGGAGAGGTTAACCAGTACTTGCTTTGTTTACGTGTCTTTACTAAAATAGTTTTTCTTTCTGTTTAGAACAAAAAGCTGATAAGGTTTGGAAGGTTTGGGGTGATTTGCTTTCACATGGGACAGGTTGGAAGTGCACATTGGATTGAGGAGTGGGGACATTCCCCTTACATTCTATGTTTAATGCTCATGTTAAGTTTTGCCATTTGCTTGAAGTCTCATTTGTTTACGGTTGGCTGTTTGTGTTCACATTAGTATTTTTGTAGGCTCAGACTCTGTGCACAATGTTGTTTATTTTAGTTTCACAGTGAATCATTAACGTGAATCAGAAGCAGGTGGAAAAATGCAGTTGAAAAAGCTTGTAGTTGTGATGTATGACTTACAACGCCGGGCCACAAGCTCCTTGCTCCACTCCATTCTGATGCAAACACTTGCAGACAAATAGATCCATGTACGTTTTAGTTTTTCTCATCTGAGCTGGAATCTGGGTCAAAACTGTACGGCTGGATAACTTTAATATTGCTTGCTATTTTTGTTGCACCGCTAATGTGAGGTTGGGGGGTGTGAGGGGGCTGTAAACTGGCTGGAGAGCATGTAAACAAAAGGATCATGGGAAATGAGCACAGGCTTACTCTTTTCCAACAGTCCTGCCCACAACTCAGAGGTAAATTTCAAATGAACTAGAAAATGACACAGGTTTTTTTTTTAAATTTAGTCTAAAACGGCATAATCATAATTAAAAGACCTCTGGAAACACTTTTACAATAGATCAAAAAGATCAAATTAGAACTTTGAAGGTATTAATAATCCTTTTAAGAGAGGGAAAATCCTTACCTTATTGAAGAAAAAGCATATCAATATATCTCCGTAACAGGAAACATATTTAAATTACATGGAACATGAAACATTTCTAAAGGGTGTTTTTATAAGGCTTTTTTTCTTCATCAATCACCTCAAACAGTAGAAGGGAGGTGGATTTGGTTAAAGCTGGTATTCAATTTGTAGTGATGATTGATGATGTTTTAAGAATAACAGAGCTCAACTTGCTACCTAGCTTTTGAAAGAAACCTTCCCCTAAATTAATGAATCAATTGTAACAAAAATAAATACCTCTTTAGAAACAGATGATGTGCCGATGTCTTTTAAATATGCTGTTGTTTAACCTCTTCTGAAAAAAAAAACAGTTTGGATCTGTGCATTCTGGCCAACTATAGACCAATATCAAATCACCCCTTTATGTCAAAAATCTTAGAAAGAGTTCATAGTTTTGAGAACAGCTATGCTGCCCTCTACAGGACAATAGACACTGAATATTTCCAGTCAGGGTTCAGACCTCACCATAGCACTAAAAATGCACTCGTTACAGTCAGTAATGTCCTGTTATTGGCTTCAGAAAAAGGACTAATCTCTGTTCTAGTTCTGTTAGACCTCAGTTCAGCCTCTGACACTATAGACCTCAGCAACTTACTTAAACTCCTCCACCTACCCAGAGAAGGCAAACTACCTTCTTCCGGTTGAGAACCATGGCCTCAAACTTAGCTATGCTATGAACTCCTACACTTGGCCGCTCAGCTGGGGGCTCACGAGTAACCCCACACCAGCCCGCCGGCTCTCACCATGTGCAGCTCCTGAATGGTAGAGTCCAATACCACTCAAGGGACTGAGTTTTACAGCACAGACTCTGTATAGAGGTGAGCACAACTATATGTAGCTGGTACCTCTCGCACAAGATTGGGCTCCTTCACTCCCAGGCGATGTTCCATGTCCCAAAACCCAAGTTCCATGACATGGGTTTAGGTCATGGAGGGCTTCAACTGCTACCAAAACCACATTGCACAGGAACCTTCTGAGCTCTCCTGCACACGGTGGACCCGCTGGAAAGGGATCCCACGTTATTCTTTCGGGCGCCTGACTCCAGGGTGGGCTTCGGTTACACAAATTTTGGGTGACGTAACTGAATCTGTGCTTGAACTTCTCATTAAGAGGTTCTGAACCACTCCTTGTCTAGCTCGTCACCCAGGACCTATCAGTCTGCCATGGGAGACCCCACCAGGGGCTGAAGCCACCAAGCAATACCACCAGTTCCTGACAGGTGAAGCTCATTGTTCCACATTCATACAATCACTGAGGCAGTTCAGGTTTACAAGATAAACTTTTATTTTTGTTGCATCTAAAACTCTTACATACTTTACTGCTGAAGTACATCCTGAGCTACACCGATCAAAAACGTTTAATGTTTCTCAGCTGCATTGGGGTTTGTCTGAGCCTTTCTCAGTTTGTATGGGAAACTCCTAATAACAGCAGAAACTCATACACTGATGCTAAATATGATGAAAACAGGCAGCACATGAGGGCAGTGAGACTCCTGCAGAGGCAGATGACGGTCATCTGAGAACTTCACTGATGCTCACGTGGAGACATCTTTTCTGGGAATTTTACTATCCGTTAAAATAACCAGAGGGTGGTTGAGCATGTTTTCTAATAAAGCAGCAGCAGGATGAGCTTAGAGAACAAAAGAACTTCATCACACTACTGTACCAAGAATCTCTGAGAGAATGGGATTCTGTTCTCCAGGTCAGCTGGAGTTTAAAGGTTGATCTAGAAAGCTTTTGTCTGTTCATCCAGTTATCTTCCTCAGTTCTCACAACTGATGGAGATTCACGCTTTTAAACTCTACATCTATAAAGGTGTGGTCAAAAGTTCAAAAACTAGTCAACACTTGAGCAGATGCAAATGTCAACAATCCAGTGATGATCAGAATGGCTGTAATGTTCTGTTAATTGGTGGGGTCTTTTTGTGGTTGTGGTGTTTTTGTTAGTGGTCTGTTGTTGGAGTATGGGGTGTGTGAAAGGAACCCAAGTCTGCTCGACAGAGACATGAAAACGGGACTAAATATGTGACACAGGAAAGGTTTTCAGAGTCCACTCCCTTTGTTGGGAAGTTTCTCCATTTGGACTTCGATGTCTTCCTTGGCTCCTCTTTCAACCCTCTGTTCTCTTTGTATAGAATGTGACTTGCTTTCTTAAATTGAGCATCCGCTGTCCTTTGGATGAACTGCAGTCATGGTGGGGGGTTCATTGACCTGATGTCCAGATCAGAGCTCACCTGACTTGCTCTGCTTCCACCTAGTGTTTTGTCATTGGGGTGGACCAGTTTTCGCTGTGATCATTTGATGGAAATATATAAGTCACATGACTTTTCACATGCTAGACCTCAACAGTCACACAGAACTTATACAACCCTTCAGACCGACAACTGAATTAGCCAGTAGTCAGCAGTACGGCCCCTCTAAATACCCAGCATGCATTGCAGACTGAACATGGGGGGAGCCACTGTAAAGTTTATTTAACTGAGTAAAATTTTTACTTTGAGGAAACAAAGTGTGGGTGGAGGTAAACCATCATGACCATCATCTCTGCTTCTACGAAGGCAGCCCTTTGAACGGGTTTCCTGACGGTGTCTGGCAAACAGACACCTTTGGTCCTGTGGCATCACCCAGCTTTCTCCAAACCACCTGCGAGGAGAAATGACAAAGGAACCAAGACTTGATCCAGCAATTCTTCTGGTAGCTTCAGAAGTCTGTGGTGATTAATGTGGACTTGGACTTTAATAAGATGAAGTATTAAAGTTGCATTCACACCAAATCCAATTCTCATACCTGAAGCATCCAGATTAAATACTCAGAAGCTCTGTGGTGCGTGTGAGTAGCTGGCACAATTTGAAATCTTTGGTGCAGACTCAAACGGTCAGGAGGCAACACTCTTTTTTGGAACTATTTCCTTCATGTCAACCAATTAGGAACTCAACTCCAGTGACGTGTTGATGATGTAATCAGTGGGTGGAGTCCAAAACCATCATGAAGGAAAAGTTCAATGCTACAGTTTGTGCTCCTCCTAAACTTGATGGTGTGTGTTCATATTCAAAGGCAGGACTCTAAATTAACTTTTTTGATTACTAGCCGGAGTTTCAAGTAACATCAAAAGACTACTGTCGCTTTCAAAGAGTAACAATGACATGAAGCAACAAGTGAGTGTGTGTTTGTGATGTCTGAGATCAGTGTGAGCAAATGCTAGAAATTACCAGCGCACCTGAATGCAGCAATGAAAGCGCATATGAAAATTCCATGCAGCCCCTGAATGCACCAGCTGCTGCTGTGAATGTGAGGATTAAATCTGCGCAATAAAGTTAGAATTTAATGTTTGAACAAACTCTGGGATGGATGTTTATGGTGGCCAAGTGGGGAGGGAAAACAGACACTTAATGGTTGTGAGTTTGAGACTCGTGTCAGAGATGATGAACAATGTCTCACCTACTAAAGAGGCTACTGGAATAGATTTTCTATCTTTCATACAAAAGTTTTACCTGCATTTGGCGGGTGGGTGGATGTTAATTTAGAGCCCTGTTTATAAGAATTAAAATCCTCCAAATTTAAAATATCCTTTTACATTTTTTAATTTTCTACTTTAAGGCACTAATGCAGAAGTGCAAGTCTTCAAACTTGGCTGGAGAGACAGAAGTACTTCTTATTCAGACATACTTTCTGCAGTACTGCAGCACCCCTCAGTGTACTGGTAGCATTTCTGAATGAACCCAGACATCAAGAGATGATTGCCAGTGTCTTTGCAGAAATCTTTCAAATAATAATGAAATCAAAGCTAATCCCATAACACCATCCATGTCCTCCATAATATAGCAATGAGCCTATACACGCAGCACACCATTTGTGTCGTGCAAATTTACGCCTGGTTTATGAAAAAGCAAATAGGAGCCAACTGGACATGTAAATTGCATTTTGTGTGAATGCAGCATAACAGCTTCTGAATTTTTTTAACTGTTAGTTTTTAAAGCTTTGGAAAATGTTGGCTGTCTTATGGATAAAAGGTGGAGTTTGAATAAAAGAAAGTTGAAACTTACGTTGCACATCTCCCTGACAATGGCCTTCTCCTTCTCACTGAGGTTTTCATCACATTCTGTGGAGCCCTGCCAGTCCATCTTCTCCTGCACCTCCAGCACCTGAACTTGCACAAACACACATCCACACATATGTACACAGACACACACAAAAGAAAGAGAACCTCATGAGCCCCAGATCAAAGCAAGATTGAAAACCAAACTTACTGGATCCCGGTCAGTTCAGTGGGTAAGCATTAGATAACTGCAGGAGATTTTTCATAAACTGCTGCTTGTTTTGTGCCAGAACTGGAGACTTTTTATGACTGTAAACTTAAATATCCAGCATAACAGACATGCATGAGAATGTACACTGAGCAGAAAAATAAGATGCTCTGTGTTTGCTTTACAACTGCTTTGTTTAAACCATGCTTCCCTGTTAGGTTTCCTGTGATAGAAGAAAGCAGGAGGGTTCTCTGTAAGCAGTCACATTTGGAACGAATAAACGTTTGTGTGATGGGAAGCGATGGGGCCCATACCATCACAGTTTCTCCTCCACAAATGTGCTGAAACAATGCTCTTCAGAATGTTGACCTCGTGGCCTGACCTGCTCTGGACTCAAGACTCACAGCAAGCCAGAAAATTAGTTCTGCTGCTTATCTGACAACAGAGACTTGTTACAAACAAACTCTGGTTCTGTTAATAAAACTTTGTCTCCTTGGAGATGATCGGATGTATCAAAGGCAGAAGAACTAGAGCCACAAGACCAGCTCAGTAATGGGTCTGAGACTCTGAGGTTGTGGGCTCAAATCCATTGTTGAGTCAAACCAACCGTGCTTGACACTTAGCCTCGCTGCTTCACATTTAGCATGAATGACTTGGACTGGAGGGCTAAATTGCCAAACGGTTTGTGAGCACAGCTGTATCTGCATCTCACAGCTCCCCAGGGAGGGGTCAACAGCAGGGAACAATTATACACCAAAGTGAATGAAAACTACTGGGACTCCAAATTCTTCATCAGGTCTTTTTGGGAGTAGAATGTGAGATCACCTTCATTGCATGAACAACTGCTTCAGGTTTCTGCCCTGGGGCGAGGCAGGGCCCATTGGGAGACAGTTTTGCACTTTGGATCCACACAGCTTTCTGGAGGAATAAAGGAGACGTGGGGGTGGGGGGGGCAGAAAACACAGAAGAAGTCAGCTTTAAAACGGAAATCAAGCCTCCTCAAGATTCATACTTTATCATCCCTACCCTTATTTGTCCTATAAGAGCCAAAAGGTGTTCTCCTCCTTAAAACACCTTGAAACAATGTACACACGTGGACAAAATTGTTGGTACCCCTCAGTGAAAGAAGGAAAAACCCACAATTCTCACTGAAATCACTTGAAACTTACAAAAGTAACAATAAATAAAAATTTATTGAAAATTAAAGAATCAAAATCAGCCATCACTTTTGAATTGCTGATTAACATAACTATTTAAAAAAAACAAACTAATGAAACAGGCCTGGACAAAAATGATGGTACCCATAACTTCATATTTTGTTGCACAACCTTTTGAGGCAATCACTGCAATGAAGCGATTTCTGTATTTGTCAATGAGCGTTCTGCAGCTGTCAACAGGTATTTTGGCCCACTCCTCATGAGCAAACTGCTCCAGTTGTCTCAGGTTTGATGGGTGTCTTCTCCAAATGGCATGTTTCAGCTCCTTCCACAGATGTTCAATGGGATTCAGATCTGGGCTCATGGAAGGCCACTTTAGAATAGTCCAACGCTTTTCTCTCAGCCATTCTTGGGGGTTTTTGGCTGTGTGTTTTGGATCGTTGTCCTGTTGGAAGACCCATGACCTGCGACTGAGACCAAGCTTTCTGACACAAGGTGTTGAGAATATTGTATATAAATTATGCCATGTTCTATTCCCAACTTCTGGCCTGCAACAGACTGCAACAGAAGTTTCCAGTCAGCAAACACCCTGAACTTTATGATGTTCTTCTAAGGAGGAAGGGTGCCATTCCCCCACGTTTGACCCATGTTTGAACTGTACTCACAAACCTGTGTTGTTTCTCTTTTATGTGACACATCTGTTCACTGTTTAAAACATTCTTTGAGAGATTCCTTTCTCTTTACTTTGAAGAAACAGGTTTCACCTATGACCTATTCTACCCCTCCCTTATCAGTTGAAACCTCGTGTAATTAGGGGCGTTCCTATCTAATAAAGGCAGCGAGAATTCTGGGCTGCTCAGAATGTTTGTAGGAGCTTATGACTGAGCAGCCTATGAATATTCTCCCTGCAGGTGAAAAACTTACTCAGACTCTCTCGTATTATTTTTTGCAGATTTACTAATGTTTGGGTTTTAAACCTAACACAAGGCAGCACATTTCTCTCCAGAATGCCTTGATAGTCTACAGATTTCATTGTACCTTGCACACATTCAAGACACCCTGTGCCAGATGCAGCAAAGCAGCCCCAAAACATGACTGAGCCTCCTCCATGTTTCACCGTAGGGACAGTGTTCTTTTCTTCGTATGCTTGGTTTTTGAGTCTATGAACATAGAGTTGATGTGCCTTACCAAAAAGCTCCAGTTTGGTCTCATCTGTCCAAAGGACATTCTCCCAGAAGCTTTGGGGCTTGTCAACATGCATTTTTGCTAATTCCAGTCTGGCTTTTTTAGGATTGTTTTTCAGCAGTGGTGTCCTCCTTGGTCGTCTCCCATGAAGTCCACTTTGGCTCAAACAACGACGAATGGTGCGATCTGACACTGATGGACCTTGGCCTTGGAGTTCACCTTTCATTTCTTTGGAGGTTGTTCTGGGCTCTTTGGATACAATTCCAACGATCCGTCTCTTCAATTTGTCATCAATTTTCCTCTTGCAGCCACGTCCAGAGAGGTTGGCTACTGTCCCGTGGGTCTTGAACTTTTGAATAATATGAGCCACTGTTGTCACAGGAAGTTCAAGCTGTTTAGAGATGGTCTTATAGCCTTTACCTTTAAGATGTTTATCTATCATTTGTTTTCAGATGTCCTGGGACAATTCTCTCCTTGGCTTTCTGTTGTCCATGTTCAGTGTGGTACACAGCTTTTCACCAAACAGCAGAGTGACTTGTCTCCCTTTAAATAGGCAGACTGACTGATTATGAGTTTGGTAACACCTGTGATGTCAATTGAAGGACACACCTGAGTTAATCATGTCAGTCTGGTCAAATAGTTTTCAATCTTTTATAGAGGTACCATCATTTTTGTCCAGGCCTGTTTCATTAGTTTGTTTTTTTAAATAATTATGTTAATCAGCAATTCAAAAGTGATGGCTGATTTTGATTATTTAATTTTCAATAAATTTTTATTTATTGTTACTTTTGTAAGTTTCAAGTGATTTCAGTGACAATTGTGGGTTTTTCCTTATTTAACTGAGGGGTACCAACAATTTTGTCCACGTGTGTATAGATTTTAGATATTTACGTTAAATCATGTAAGGCAGTTGGAAGCAGCTCCAACTGGAAATAAACAAATCTATTATGATTTTGAATTTAGTTTTAAAGTTCCACTCTGATCTATTATAAAAAGTGTTCCCAGTGGTCAGTTAATTATGATTATGATCTTTTTAGCCAAAAAAAAAAAAAAAAAAAAAAAAACCTATGTTGTTTTCTAGGACATACTTGCTGCAGGAGTTTGTTAGAAATTCACCTGAGTTGACTGTTGGCTTGGAGCAATACCGTCCCAGCCTTTCCCTCTCTGAGAGCTTACTGTTTACATCCTCTCCTACTAGCTCACAGCCCATCACGCCCCCAACCTAACATTACCAGTGGTACAAAAATGTTGAGCAATAATGGTGCTATCCAAAAGCTTTTGACTGAAGCAGTGTATTTTCTAAATCACAATTATGATCCTTTTCAACCTACATTTTTTGTCTGCTCCTGATTCACAACACCTTGAATAAAGAAAAAAAATCATTTTTGTGATAACAGAAAACATACAGAAGGCGTAAGTAGCTCAGGTGGTTGAGCAGTTTGGCCAAAGGATTGGCGGTTCAATCTTCATGCCAACCATTGTGCCCTTGGGCAAGGCACCTAACCATCCTTGCCTTCAGTGTGTGGTTCCACTATTGTGTGAATGTACCAGTGATGTCAGAAGGACCGTTTGGTGCATACTGGCAGCCACGCCTCTGTCCATGTGCCCCAGGGAAGCTGTGGCTACATCGGCCGCTTACCATCACCAAGTATGATTGAGGTTTGAATGAATAATAGATATACATTGTAAGCACTTTGAGCGTCTGGAAAAGTGCAGATAAATCCAATCCATTATTATTAATGCTGGACTGGGCTCAACATTGCTACTGTAACTAAGTGATATTAGATGTGGGCGTGGCCAGCGGCTGGATAAACATAAACAAAAGCTGACTGTAGATTTCATTTACCCAGGCTCAACTCCAATTTCCTAAACTCAGATGAGTCACGACCTTCAGGTGGATCATCTTCATCTTGTGATGAGGAAAGCAAAGGCCTCCTTTTTCAATAAGGAGTCATCCTGTTTTAACTTGTCTGCTCAGGGAGCAAGAGGAGCTGGTCCAAATGACATTATAAATGTAGATGTTTATGAAACTAAGGATAAAAAAACCTGAAACAAATCATTTTCTCATGGTGGTGTTCCTCTGCTTAGGAAGACTATAGAACATAATAATAGATGTTCTAGATTCTGCTTCTGAGGGTTTCGTCACTGCAGGTCTAAGAACTGATCTGGATTGGTTAACCTCTGTGTGGATGCAGATGGATCAACAAGAATTAGTGATGTCAGAGATGTGCATTTGGTGCTCCCAGGATAAACTCTCACCTTTGTGCTTTCTGAAGGAAATACAGAGACTGTTCAGTTAGAGGAGTGTGGTGTGAAAACTGGCCAAGGCACAATCAAACCAATCCATTCTGATGTCGCGGAAAAATAAACATGTCAATGAGCTGAACTTTATAGAGGAGATTCATCTTTTCTGACTATTACACAAACAGGAACACGTCTGCAGCAGATGTGCAGGCTGATGAAGCTGTGAAACATGCCAATGAACAGTAATGAAGAGCGGTGCTCACCTGTGACAGCAGATGCTGGTTTTGCTCCTCCAACAACCTCACCCTGTTCTGCAGCTCTCTGATGTAGACGTCTGCATGGAAAAAAGTGTTTATCTATAGAAGAAACACTGCATTGCATTTCAAGGTGAAGTTAGTGCCATTTATGTAATGGTGAGGGGAGCAAAATCTGAGATGTACATATAATCAGAAATACACACTGCTCAAAAGAATAAAGGGAACACTACAAAAACTCATCCTATATCTGAATGAATTCAATATAATTAAATTTAATATAGTACCCCTCCTTGTTGTACACTCGGCATTAAGGGGTTGGATCGGGGGTTAAACCACCGAATGGTTCCTGAGTGCAGCTGTGACTGCAGCTAACCCAGGGGATGGGTCAAAGGCGGAGAACACATTTCACACACCTAGGTCCGTGACAACTGATGGGACTTTAACTTTAATTTACTAGCCAATGGAATTCTGGGTGTGAAACCATACTCAGTTAAAGTAGAAAAACACTCTACAGGCTGATCCAACTTGGATGTAGTGTCTTTTAAAAAGTCAAAATGAGGCTCAGTACTGGGTATGACCTCCGCGTGCCCGTATGACCTCCGCGTGCCCGTATGACTTCCCTGCAATGCCTGGGTATGTTTCTGATGAGGCAGATGGTTTCCTGGGGAATCTCCACACATACCTGGACCAAAGTCATTGGTAATAACAACCCCACCACCCATGTTTTTATATGCTCTTCCACTAGCCTACATCTCCAATTTATGTGCAACAAAAATGGCAGTATTGAAGCTATCCAGCTGTACAGTTTTGTTTCAGATTCAAGTTCAGATAACAACAAAGACACACATGGATCTATTTGTCTGTAAGTGGATGCATCAGAGTGAAGCAAAGCAGGGAACTTGTGGTTTACTGATTGTAGTTTTTACATCAAATACAATCTTTTTCAAACAGTATTTTCTCGCCTGCTTCTGATTTGTGGTGATTTTAATAAAAAATTCTCAAAAATGTAATTTTGAGCTTACAGTGGCTTGCGAGTATTCAAACCCCTTGAACTTCTCCACATTTTCTCACATTATGACCACAAACATAAATATATGTTATTGGAATTTGATGTGAAAGACCAACACAAAGTGGCACACACTTGTGAAGTGGAAAGAAAATTATAAAAGACTTCTTTTTTTTTTTTTACAAATAAAAAACTAAAAAGAGCAGTGAGCAAAAGTATTCAGCCCCCTGAGTCAATACTTTGTGGAACCCCCTTTTTGTTGTAATTAGAGCTGCAAGTCTTTTGGGGTGTGTCTCTACCAGCTTTAAACATCTACAGACTGAAATCTTTGTTCATTCTTCCTTATAAAACAATCCAATCTGAGTCAGATTAGATGGAGAGCGTTTGGGAACAGCACTTTTCAGATCTCTCCACAGATTCTGGATTGGATTTAGGTCTGGACTTTGACTGGATCATTCCAACACATGAATCTGTTTCATTTTTATCATTCCATTGTAGCTTTGGCTTTATGTTTAGGGTGGTTGTCCTGTTGGAAGGTGAATCTCTGCTCCAGTTTCAAGTGTTGTTCAGACTTCAACAGGTTTTCCTCCAATATTGCTCTGGATTTGCCTCCATCCATCTTCCCATCAACTCTAACCAGATTCCCTGTTCCCGCTGAAGAGAAGCAGCCCCAGAGCATGATGCTGTCACCACCATGTTTGACAGTGGGTATGGTGGGTTCAGAGTGTTAGATTTCTGTCACACACAGCGTTTCATTCTATTTTCCATTTTGCGTTCCATTTTGGTCTCACCTCACCTTCTTCCACAAGTTTGCTGGGTCACTCACATGGCTTATGGTAAAATCAAAACCGGACAGTTCTTCTGGACTTCTTGTTATTTTCTTTTAACAATGACGTTCTTCTTATCACTCTTCCATTAAGTCCAGATTTATGCAGTGCACGACTGAGCTGTAGATCTCTGCAGTGGGGTTTCCAGATCCCGTCCAGGTTTCTGCTGGGCAAAGACGGGTTCACTCTAGAGATTCTATTGCAGGACCTGTGGGGATGTAGTGAACACGCTCACTATGTCGGCTCCTGGGAGAGGAGCTCGTGGTCAGACAGAGCGCCGCTGCAGGATGGGAAAGCAGTCTGATCAGGCCTCCGTAATTTTATTATGTTTTCTTATTTTCAATGAGACCATAATAAAAAGGTCCTCTCATTTTTTTTATTCTTGCTTTTATTTTTGTCCTCTTATGTTAATGCGCGACAGTAAGCATTCGAACTCGGTCAGAGAGAGACAGAAACACCACAGAAGTGACCGTCAATCATAAACAGCAGCAGGAGAGAAACTCACTGGAGCTAAAGGGAAACTCTAAATGTTTTCATGAACTCAAACATGGAGACGTGATCACTGATGTTTTTGCAGAGCTCTTTCAAAATAAATTAACCTGATTTCTAAACATTATCTTTTTCTCCCATGCATTTTAAATGAGATAAACAGACACAGCTCCGTGTAGCAATCAGGCTATAAACATTACTGTAGGTGCTAGCTTCATGTAACAACTAGGCTAAGAACATTAGCTGGTAGCTCCTCCCACATGCGGCTGAGGCGGTGAGCTTAGGGAACACATTTTTGGCCACATGGCGAGCAGCGAATTCTCCAAGCGGAGGGCAGGACATGCAAATTGGCCACGCGAAACATGTTCGGTGTGAATGCACCTTTACAGAGTCTGGCAGGACAATCAAACCAACATTAGTTTCAGCCCATTTCTGTGCACTCAGCCGAAATGATTAATACAGAAGTTACTTTAACTCTCACTCATTCACAACCTCTTTACTAATGATGTGCAGAAAGAGAAATATGATCCTGTCAAACAAACTACTGTGGTGTTTGAACATGTAGATTTTGTTTTCTGTGAGGACAAATGGAAATCAAAGCAGGGAGTTCAACATTTGACAAAGAAAAAGAACAAAGTGCTTCTATTGCCAATTTAACGCATAGAAGGCTTGAAAAAGAGATTTTTACTGTTTCCCAAACAGTAACAGTAAGGTGATCCAGAGTGACCTTACATGCACACAGAGCAGGTCAATGCTGACAGAAGCAAAGCAGAGAACCTCCTTAAATTACAGGTTCTCAGTGCAGATCAACATCTGCTTCCTGGCTGTCTCGTCTCCCCGTCTCCTGAAAGAAAATCATGCGGGTGTCTTGTATTTGCTTCAGACCAGTGGGTCAGATGAGACCAGTGGATATTCCTTACATTTCCCATTTCCTACCTAGTCTTTCAGTTCCTCACATGAACACTAAGAACTGGTTTAAAAAGGGAGCAGTTTCCTCTTAATTCTCATGATAAAACATCATATTTTGATCCCAAACACAAATACATTTACATCTGAATCTACATAATTACATCTCAATCTGGTATTTAAAACTATTTAATGAAAAATATTGAAGGTTCTATTCAGGACATGAGTGTGCGCATATTGAATGTGTATGTGGGGAGGAGTTAATCTGCCTTTTTTTGTTATTGTCATTGTTGAGGTAGGCAGAGCAAACTCTGCCAATCCATCCTACTTCTGGCTTTGTTTTTTAAATATTATGTCACACTTGTTAAAGTAACATAAATGAACAAGTTATGCACTGCCAGTCATCAGATACCCTGCAGGAATAATAGGCCAACCAAAGGAAGAGACACAGACTAAAGCTTCTTACCATACATAGAGGGTTCCATCGCAAATCCATCACCCTAAAGCTGTGTTCACACTAAACGAGATTTGCGTGTAAGTTTCAATGTTAAGTCAATGGCACATACCGTATATCTTCCAATAGTAGCCTGAGCGTTTATTTAAAAAAAATTGTCAGGCGATTTAGTATTTAGTACAGACCAGTGTCTATTGGAGACCGGCGTTTTTCCATCACAGACAGAATGGTGGTTAATGGGTTGATTTTTCTGTAAAAATAAATTCACAAAATACAGAAAACAGATGAATGTTTCAGGATTTAGTGAAATGATGAGAACCTTGTAATCTGGTCTGATTAGCGCTGGCTGTGAAAGTTTCTTTTCTCTTTGAGTCATCAATCTCGTATCAAAAATCCCCTTCGCTTTCATGACGATCATTTTCCTGCAGACACGAGCACCTGTCTCTTTGCTCAGAAATCCATGTTCAAACCAGTTCTTCTAATTTGTTGCTGCTTTCTCTGCTCACCAGGTTTCTCCTTTTCTTTCTTTCTGCAGCCAGAATTGCTACATAGAGCTAGCAGCTATTGTTTTTAGCTTGTTAGCTACACTGAGCAGTGTTTTTATCTAATTTACAATGCATTAAAGACATGGATCAGGTTTATTTACATACATAGATCAGGTTTACATAGATCAGGTTTATTTATTTCGAAGAGCTTTACAAAAAAATCAGTGATCAAGTCTCCATGTTTGGGTTCATGAAAACATTTAGTCTCCCTCAAGCTACAGAGAGCTTCTCTCTACTGTGTCTGCGCAGCTGCTTTCGCTGTGTTTCCGTCTCTCTCTTACAGAGTCTGATGGCTCTCTGTCCCGCATTAACCAGAGAGGACAAAAATAAAAACAAGAATAAAATGAGGGTATCTTTTTTGAGGCGTTAATGAAAATAAAGTTCAGGAGGCGAACTCCTCTCTCGGTACCCGGGATAGTGAGTGTGTCCGCTCCAGCAGCAGAATGGAAAGAATGGCTCCGGAATCGTCGCTGCCCTGAGAGGGATTCAGTGGGGTAAGAAAATGAATGAAGTTTAGGAGAACTATGGATTGATCCACTATAAACACCAGGAAATCGGTTTGTATGAGGTAAGATTCCTGTCAAAAAGAAACGTATTCATAAAGAAAAAGTTGTATTCAAAAAGGTTGTGCACAAATTTATATTTTGTACACAACTTTGCAGAAAAATAATGAATACAACCTTTAGTTACGTTTGACATGTCTGTTTTGAATATGCCTTTTCTTTGTCTTGAATACGAATTTCTCCTGTTAAAGCACTATCAAAAATACGTCACGGGGTGATGTCAATAAGTAACAGAAACTGTTTCTTATTGACAGTTTCCTTACCCCATAGTTTCCTCCTTTTTCTTTCTGCAGCCGTCTTCGCCCTTTCACCCATCTGCTTGTGTCAGTTTCGAATAAGAGTAGGATTCATCCCAAAATGTGGTGCAGATTCCTGACCAGAATTTTCTTTGGCATATTCCACCACAAAAAGTTTAAACAGAATGGAATGAGCCATGCTGCACTGGGTTACAACATAAAAGCCACAGATACCCAGCCCCTACCCTCTGTCTGACTAAGCGGCACGCTCTCAGGGGGGTGGGGATCTTAAAGAAGCCCGGCTACTATTAGAGACCGGTGTCTAATACAACTAACACCTGTTAGACCCGATGTTTATTGGAGACTGCCGTCTGTTAGAGAACGGCCATTATTGGAAGATATACGATGTGCAATCTGAGCAACAGGCTGGCAGCGGTACGATTTTGACTTGAAGAGTCAAAATATCCCAAGTTTGGTGAGGTCGCCATGGTGCGTTTCAGTGACTTGATCAGCGGGTAGAATACACATTCATTATAGTGTTTCAGTCCAATAGTTCTCCTCCTGAACTTCCATCCCCCTTTGTAACCAGCTGTATCCCTTTTGGGATAGTGGGGTTTCCAGAGCCTGTCCCGGCTACTGTTGGGTGAAGGCAGATACACAGACAGTCCCATCACAGGGCCCATGGGACTAGAGCGATCATGTTCGCTATGCCAACTAACTCCCCGGAGGTGAGCTGGCAGCCAGACAGACAGCTGCTGCTGGATGGGGAGGCAGCCTGATCAGACTTTCTGAAATTTTATATTTTTCTCTTTTTTGAGACAATGACAAAAAAAGGGATTATATTCTTGCCCTCTCAGGTTAATGTGGGACAGCAAACCTTCAAACTTGGTCAGAGAGAGACGGAAACACCGCGGAAGAGGCTGTCCAGACACTGTAGCAGTGAAGCTCACTGAACCAAAAGAGTCTTTGAATAATCCTATGAACCCAAACATGAAGAAGTGATTACAAATGCTTTTGTAGAGCTCTTCAAAATCTGTGCCTTCCAAGCATAGTAAATGAGATAACTACAGACACCGCTCTATGTAGCGATAAGGCTAAAAAGATTAACTGGTAGCTTCTCCCACACATGGCTGGGGCGTCAAGCTTGTGCAATGCAAATTTGGTACATAAATTGCATTGCAAATTTGGCACATAAATTGCATTCAGTGTGAACGCACTAAAAGACTTTATGCAAGCTGCAGGGATATATACCAAGCCTAGTGTGTGTGGAAGCCAGTTCCAGGATGAAACATCCAAGAGCCACAAATGCAGCAAGCTTGAGACTTCAACTGACAGACTCAGTGTGCTCAGAGAATGTCAGGCAATGGAGAGTAGAGGATGCGGTGGTGGAGAATAGAAGCATCTACAAGCATCTGCATGGGATGTACCACCGGACCATTACTGAAGGGGCTGATATCAAGAAGTCCTACCAATGGCTAGAAAGGGATAGTCTACAGGACAGCAAAGAAGCACTCATCCTGGCAGCACAGGAACAAGCCCTGAGCACCAGAACGATAGAGGCCCAGATGTACCACACCAGATATGACCCAAGGTGTAGGCTGTGCAAAGAGGCGCCTGAAACAATCCAAGTGGCTGGAATAGTGTTCAGGAACATGTGTGCAGAATATGGACTGGAAACCTCAAAGTCAAAATGGGAAACACCTCTGAAAGTGGTAGAGAATGAGAGAGCAAAGATCCTGTGAGACTACTAGATACAGACGGACAGGATGGTAGTGGAACCAACCAAACATTGTAGAAGTGGATACAGAACAGAGGAAAGCTGTTGTGGTGGACGTAGCAGTACCAAGAGATGGTCACATCAAGAAGAAGGAACATGAGAAACTTGAGAAATACCAGGGATTCAGAGAAGAAATTGAGAAAGCACAAAACTGTACATGTCTCTCCAAATCCCAGGTCTCTGGTAGATGATTCAAACTTTACCTTCTTAAGTAAGGCCTTTGCTTTATAAGGGGCATGGGTCAAATGTCCTTAATACTTTAATCTACAGCAATACTTTTTGAAGTAAACCATAAGCAGCTTCTTAGTTTATCCGTACCACTTTTGACATGCCATCTAAGAGATTATCTTCATCTCAGAATGTCACAAAAGATCCATGAATTCGGTGAAACATTGTTTCTATCTGGCCCACAAGAAGGCACTCATCTAAAGACTTCTCTCAACACAGTCACAAAGTTGTTAAATAGCTTAAATGTCAGAGTTGGATTTGAGTTCAGGTCATGTTTATCAGACTGTGTGGTCAAACTAATGGAAAGAACTGCTTCATTTGTCCATGCTATGACTAAACCAGCATCCTATTCAGACATAAACGAGGAACAGCTGAAGAGCAAACCCAAACTCTGACTTTGACCTCTAGACTGTTTATTGTAAATGGTTTACATTTTTGGAAAATGTTTAACTTGAACAAATATATCCAAAGTCTTTAAATATTTATGAAAAACACTGAAGAAACAAAATAGAAAAGAAGAGACAACAATAGAAAAGAATAGAAGTTAAAATGCAAAAACAAAAACAAAATCCCACACTGTCCTCCTCAACAGACAGCTCATACGTTAACTCCCCTTCTCCAAAAACCCGCTTGAAGTTGCCTCTCTCTCTCTATGAAGGGAGGGGCTTGAGTTTGACAGCTTTAGTTTGCCAAAGCTCTCATGGAACCTTGAACCTAGACTTCTGCTGGGATGGTTCCTGAAGAGCACAGACCCCGCCGAGTCCCACAGAAAATGAGACAGAGGGGGTGGGGTGGGGGTTGGGAGGGAATAATGGGAAGCTCTGAGCAGCCAGTCTTTGAGCGCTGGCGCCCCATTGTCAGACACACAATGCTGTTAGACAGATGGTTGGGGTGCAGAGAGCACACACATTCACACACCAGTCTAGAATGGGGCCAACCCCGGAGAACTCCGCCCCTTTAGAACAAGAATAGTGGTTTTCCTGCAAGTGGATCACATCGAGCTTTGAAGGGCAAAAAAACCCCAAAAGTGCATGGTTCTGATTCAGTGAGCCTAACTGGTACATGATCATTTCTCACCATTGATTGTAAATGGCCTTCCAAACAGGAACTACCTGCTGGTTCCAAGTTTGGGTTAGGAAACAGCCAAGGCTAGCAGATCCAAGAGTGTAAGAAAAGATTTATTGTTGTCACAAAAACAAAGAGCTCCAAAGTTGCTTAAATGGAGTGGAACCTCCTTACCACTGGGGGGGCTGGTAACAACATGACAGTGGCAGAAAGGAGAAGGGGAAAGCAGAGCTCATGGGCACTGGGTTGAATCCATAGACATAAAACATATCTGATGTCACCCATTGACTTCTACAGTCCCCAACATGAAGCCTAAATTCTCAGCTCATGGGAGCAGCCATACTGGCTGGAGTAAACTCCGCTTAACTCGGATGTTCCAAACATGGAGAAAAAGGAGGGACTGGATCAGTCGTGTCTTGCTTTTGTCCACAACCACTATTTATGTCGGTCGGATGTCTTCAATCCAGCCAAGATAATGCTAACTGCTTTAGCTAAAGTTTCCAGGTTAGCGACGCAATGGTGGACTAATATTTACATCATAAATCTTCGTTGGTAAGTACTTGGTGTTTTACACATAATAAGAAAAGCAGTGAAACTGACATTTAGACAAAAATAAAAACATATTTTCCTGCATTATGTGTATAGGACAAACTGAAGAACGGCCCTTCATAACACGTTTGAGCATCTCATTTCTGTGGTCCTAATCTATATTATTGTAGCCGTTATATACATATTTAAATATGAAACATAATAACAATTAACATAACAATTTTTCTCACATGTTAAATAAAATTGTTGACATGATCACATGTAGTGATTGTACTGTCAGGAGGTTTTTTTTTTTTTCGTTTACCCCTAAGTTCAGTAAATCATGCTATCATTAACCTCTTAATGAGGGTAATGACATTAACCTCATTAACGTTAAAATTAGCCCGAGCTAATATTTAAGTTAACCCTTACAGTCACAGGGCCCAGTTAAGCAGAATGAACTACTGTGGTAATAGAACCCAAAATGTGAGGTCCATGTATGTGTACGCAGGTCTGAAGAGGTGAAGCATGACTACACATAACAGTGGTTGAGATAGGCTCCAGCAACTTTGTGACCCCAAAAGGATTTCAGCAAGTTATGAAGATGGATGGATGGATGGATGGATTATGTGCCATCTTGCTTCAGATTAAAGACATTATCAGAATTCTTATTTTTAATTTAATCTTCATAAGGACATTTACTGAATTCTTTGTAAGCTTCTTTAGTCTGACAGCATTTTCCAGGTTTTTTTCTTTGATGCTTCTCTAATAACCCAGGAAATGACATGTGGTAAATTGTGTATGTGAGATATGTACACTTATCTACACGATTGTTCAGTGTGAAAAGGGTTTTAAGTTTAGAGCGTGTTTTTTTTTTAATACTTTGAGTTACAATGGGCTGAATGCAACATGCTACAATAATGCATTAATTTGATTTACCTTTCCATCTTGAAACAATATTAAGAGGATAAATACTTCTATGCAGTCGTTCGTTTTCTATGCCATTATGTCCCTTTTGGGGTCACAGGGCTGCCGGAGCCTAACCAGACTACTCATGGGCAAAGACGGGACACCCTGGAAAGGTGGCCAGTCTGTTGCAGGGGCCACAATCACACACTCACATCCACACTTAGGGACAAATTCGATTGACCAATTAACCTATGAAGCATGTTTTTGGATGGTGGGAGGAAGCCGGAGTCCCTGAAGAAAACCCACACATGCACGGGGAGAACATGCAAACTACACGCAGAAAGGTCCCCCATTGGTGACACTCTTTCAAGTCCCCCAGCCCGGACTTGACCCAGAAACCTTCTTGCTGTGAGGTAAGAGCGCTAACCACTGCACCACTGTGCAGCCCAGCCCTACTTTTCTGAAAATGGAGGTAAATAAATGTCACCAAAAAGATCTTAAGAGATGCCCCATCTTAGAGGGTCTTTGTTGTGTGTCCAAATGCTGGTTGAAAAGAACCTTTTCTCCAAGTTTCTTAAGCTGCAAATATTTAGTTATTTTTTTCTCCTTTGAGACTTCATGTTTTTCCATGATTGTCTCCACTATTCAATTTAGCAGATACTTGCAAGATTACATGAAGATAATATTGATGCTGTTGTTAAGATACTGTTGTTGTTTTGAGTTTGATTTCATGATTATGAGAAACAGAAGAGTGTGAAGGACATTCTGACGTCTTATAGCTGCCTTCATGGAGATTAAACTTTAATTTCTTTCTGTTTCTAGGAGCTTCACATCATTGTTAGACATTTAACGTGTAACCTGACACAGAACCACATATTATCCGTTTCATTTGACCTGTTTGACTCACCAAGCTGGGAGTAGATCAGACAGGAAGCCAGCAGGAAGACAAAACCACTGCAGGTTTCACACAGAGGGCTGAGTATGCAGACCCAAAACAACAAGACAATGAGTTGTTTCTATGCACAGGTCTTCGTTACCCATGTTGCCTAATTATCCAGACTCATATCAGCAGGTTAGTTGGAGTCCAGTGATGATTTTCCAAACAAAGCCTCTTTAATTATTCCCCGTCGGGTCATTTTTTCCCAGAGGGTCTTTATGCATGCTGGAATGTGGGAAATCCTGAGCAGGCAGCTTTTCAGCACAGCTGATATCCCCCTGTTTCTCCCAAGGGACATGTGATGGGACGGTAAATGGGGGTGCAGGGAAGCTTTCAGAAGAATGCTGGGATTCCAACAATTTGGCTTTTCCACACTTTAGTTTCTACATGCCTGACTTTTAGCAAGCTCCTAAACCCTGCAGCATCATCAGAAACAGTGAAGGTCTATGACCCCCGACTGACAATTTCTGTGTAAAGCTCACACTGCCACCACCTCTCTGTTCCCCTCCCAACTTAAATTAATTATCAGCTGCAGGGATGGGGGTGGGGAAAAAGTCTTTACTAAAGAGAAAGTATAGATTAATCATTAATATTACATCAGATCAACGTTCTGATGTTCTTCCACTTATAAAAGATCTGGGGCAGAAAATGAGTCACGCAACCTGTTATTTTTTATGCCGATGTCATGACTGTGTATTGTTTTTGCCACTACAACCATGGAAGCCACAAACATGTCATTTTTTCTGAATAGTGTCTTTCTCTAGGTGCAAGCAACCCTAAAATAATGTCATTTTCTAATCATAAAGAAAAGCAGAAGCACAGTAACCATATTGTTACTATTGATCACTCAGTTATTGAAGTTGAAGTTGTTAAGGCTTAAACATATTTAGATACGACTCATTGTCTTTTAAGCCTCATTAAGATTATCTAAAAATAAAAAAGCTGGATCTAAAAGTTGTGTGCCCCAGTCCAGGGCCGACGCATGTTGGATTTAGTGTTTCTTTGCATTTCATTAAAAACTCTGTGCACACGTATCACAGCGAAATGCACTCGTGAGTTGGATGTCCAGCTTTGGCGGCTCAGCGGCTCGCACACAGATGCAAAATTGTAGGAACTCAATGAGCTTCTTCCTTCATACTTAACTGTGAGTTTTTGGTGAACACAATCCCAGGACGTTTGTTGCTGTCTGTCCCTACTGTTGTCGGACAAAGAAGGGAAAGACGGATTTTCAGCATCAGACACCTACAGACTGGAATTCTCCGCAAAGGATAATTCAACTAAAAAACATCTCACAACTTTTTCTCAGCTTGAGAATTCTAAAATTCTGAAAGACCTGGAAATGAATTCATTAACATATTGTTGCTTTAAATCTTTTTTTAAAATTATTATTTTACAGTAATTGTCTGAAATGTCTCGGGTTGTGTTGTTGCTTGCCTTTTGGCCAGGATTCCCTTGAAAAAGAGATCTGTGGATCTCAATGAGACTTTCCAAGTCATATAAATAAATAAACAAATAAACAAATAAACAAATAAATGAATGAATGAATGAATGAATGAATGAATGAATGAATAAATAAATAAATAAATACATATTTTTTGGATCAAAAGTTGATTTTTGAATATTTTTTATTTAATTGGGCTGATTGTTTTGGTAAAATGGTGAAAAGTGTATAAGTATACACTTAACTAGTGCTTAACTACCTTTCACAAAGGCCCACAGTGCTTTACAGTCAGTCCCATTCACCCACACACACACATTCACACACTGATGGAGGCTTACACTGACGCCCATGTAAAACTACCAGGAGCAATGTGGGGTTCTGTATCTAGCCCAAGGTCACTTTGATACAAGAGTGGTCAGGGGGGAAACCAAGCCTTCTGATCGGAAGTTGACCGCTCTCCCTCAGCACCATAGTTGTGTTGCTTTGGTGTTGCCTTCAATTTCATGGCTCAAACTTTTATGGAAGCCTGTATTTCATTCATGGCACTTTCATCTGTGATCTTGTTTAATTATCTGCATCTAGATTCTTTGTTAAAGGTCAACACTTGCTGCAATGAATTGCATCTTAAGAAAGTGGAAACAAGGCTGGAAGAGTATGTTTCCATGGGAACTGCTGCTGCGGATGCATAATGACCAGAGCATTAACAAACACAGACTGTTGAATGGGACTTGTAAACTAACTTTTACAAATCATTGTATCCGTCATGCTTCACAATCATAGCCACTAACAACATCAACCCCCCAGTCCAGACTGAATCCAGAGCCTCAGGATTAGACTCCAGTGAACCTTCCTTTAGGGCAAAACTTTCTCATGATGCCTCATTATCATAACAATGCAACTTCTGTGTTTCCATGCTGTTGGCTGCACAAGCGGCTGCATGGGGGGCACAGTAGTTAGTGCTCTAGCCTCACAGCAAGAAGGTGTTGAATTCCAAGCAGAGAACTTTCTGTGTGGAGTTTACATGTTCTCCTCGTGCATGTGTATGTTTGCTCTGGGCACTCCAGCTTCCTCCCACAGTCATAAAACATGCTTCATAGGTTAATTGGTCACTCTGGATTGTGAGTGTGTCCCTTGTGACAGACTGACAACCTGTCCAGGGTGCACCCTGCCCTCTATACCCAACAGTAGCCAAGACAGGCTCCAGTGACCCCGCGACCCCGAAAGGGATAGGATAAGATGGATGGATGCATAGGCCCTGTTGCAGACTGTGCTGGGGGTGGGGTTTTTTCCTGTAAGCCTGTTCATCTGGTTTGATCCTATAATGACAGACCCCTGTAAAGGTATGTTTGCAGAGGTTTAGACTTCCTGTCATCCCTGCTCTGACATGCCCCTTACAGGCTGAGGGGGAGCTGATGGCAGGCTGACCTCATTACTGCCCCTTCAGTTTGTCATAACTTGCTGCTCTGCCTCAGACTCACCTCCAACAGATAGGTCATCCGTGGACCACCTCAGCGCGGCGCTGCCCCCCTCGCACGGCTTCAGCAGGTTCGGGTGGTGGTCGGGACTCCCCCCGCTCCCGGTGCTGGACGCGCTGCTCCCGTCCCCGCCGTCCCGCGGGGGTACCGGGGCGCCCAGGCTGGACTGGCTGTCGATGGAGCTTCGGGATCCGGCTCCGCTGCGCTCCTCGTCCAGCATGAGGACGATCTCCTTCAGCTCCGCATTCTCCGCCCTCAGCGCCTCCTGGCCGGCCTCCAGCTCCGTCAGCTTCTGCTGGTACAGCCCCACGTCCCTCCACAGGACGCCGGCCGTGTAGCGGCCAAAGCGCTGCCACTCCCGGCACATTTTCCGCCCCTTCTGCCGGTCGTCGTCCAGGAAGCAGCAGAGCTCCCGCAGCTCATGGTTGTCCTCTTGCAGCCTGTGGTTGACCTCCTTGAGGCTCCGGATCTCGTGGAGGTGGACCTGCAGGCTCCGGTTCACGTCTTTCATCAGATTCCCCTGCTCCAGCATCAGGTCCACGTTGCGGCTCTCCAGGCTCTTCAGCATTTGGATCAAGTCCTCCTTCCCCCGCAGCAGCAGATCCTCTTCCGATAGCCGGCTCACGCCCGCCGGCTCCATGTCCGCCTCCGACCGGGAAAAGTTCAGGAGAAACTCAGCAGCATTCCTGCAGATCCATCACCAGCGCTGCGCGTGCACGAGCAGCTGCAGCGCCCGCGGACCGTGAAACAACAGGCGCGCGCACACGCACGTCTGTGTTGGAGGAGCGAAGAGGAAAGCAAGAGTCCTCTGCAGGCAGAACTTCAGAATTATTGCACAGCAACAACGTTAAAATACGTACATAAGAACTCAGACCGAAAAAGCAACATTATTGTGGCTGTGTCTCCATCACTGTGGAAAACCTAAGACATTTGAGACTAAAAGGTCAGATCGTTCACATTTCTAGAACATCCTCCCACTGTAGCTCCTCATAAACTCCAGATGATCCAAACTTTGCTCTGCAGAGACTCAGGACAGGAGGCAAAGATCACTCCTCATGTTCTATAGGAGGCGCAAAAATATATTTTTCTATGAAGTATGTCTCCAATCATCTTTTGATCTATTGTATAATTGTTCCCAGTGATTATTTCGTTTTTGCCAAAAGAACAATAATAAAAAAGACAATAATCTTCTTAGACATAGTTTCTGCAGAGCAGCAGGCGATAATTAGAAATTCACCTCTGAGTTGTTGATGGGACTGCTGGTATGGAGTGAGCCTTCCTTCATTTTCCATCATCCATCTGTTCACACTTTCTCCCGCTGGCTCCAGACCATCACACCCCCAATCTAACAATAAGGGTGCAACAAAAATGGCGAGCAATATTGAAGCTACACAACCTTACAGTTTTGATCCAGATGCCAACTTAGACAAGGAAAATGAAGACGTACATGGATCTAGTTGAATGAAGCAGAGCAGGGAGCTTGTGGTCCGCTCATACACTATTTTTAACAGCATCTTTTCATCTGCTCCTGATTTATGACGATTGAATAAAGAAATACTGCAACTTTAAGCTTGATTTTTTTCTTTATGTCCTCCTTCAAAAAAATTCTACAAGAACGTGTAAAAAAACCCACCAAATACACGGTTTTCATTGGAGTGGGTTTTTGTGCTTTTGCCTCCTTACGCTTATTTCTAACCAATTAAACTGACAATGACAAACTTTATATTAAATAGATTCAATGTGTCATATATTGTTTTTCTATGTGTCCATTTATGAATAGGAGTAATTAGAATAGCATCATTTAGATGTGTCTGTGGATTTATATATATATGTGTGTGTGTGTGTGTGTGTGTGTGTGTGTGTGTGTGTGTGTGTGTTTTTGTTTTTTACTTTGAAATTTTTATTTTTCCAATTAAATAATGACTAATCATCTAAAGTTTTGCATATATGTATATTTCTTTTGTTTGTTCTCTGTTGTTACTTAAAAATAAATCCAAATCCATGCGGCGTCATGCGGCCAACAGCTGCCGTAGGAGTGCGCCCCCTGCTGGACGACCGTGACCGTTTAGACGGGACTCCATGAAGAACTGGCGGGGGTTTGGCTGCAGCCCTGGTTCCCCAACTGTTCCTGCAGCTGCCGGGGGGCGGGGCCACGGCCTAGTCCTGCACAGCCAACTTCTGCAGGATGACCTCCGGCCCGGTTCAGGCTGGCAAGGGACCACAACACGTCAGCACGTCATCACGTCAGAGCGAAGTCCACTCAGCGAGCACGAACTCTGGCTGCGCGGATCCGTGCAGTCCACAGCCCGCCGTCATGCCGCGGTGTTCAGGCAGACCCCAGCTCCGTGCGGGGCTCCCCGCAGCCAGCCTTCTGTGCGCCCTGGCGCTGTGCGTCACACCTGTGGCGCCGCACCCGCAATGTTTGGATTTCAAGCCGCCTTTTCGTCCGCAGCGGGAGCTGGAGTTCTGCGTGATGTATAAGGATTTTGGCTGCTGCGACCATCAGAAAGACCAGGAGCTTATGGCGAAGTTCAACCGGATCGTAGATAACTTTGATTACCATGGATACGCCGGCTGTGCGGGGTATGTCATGGAGCTGCTCTGCCAGGTACGCACGCACGGACGGACAAAGGTCGCGCATCTGCCCATCGCGCACAGACATGCTGACAGCTCCACCAACTCAGCACTCTTACATAAACAGAGGAGGGGGCACGCGGTGTGAAACAGAGAATTATGTTCCAAAGATTTATCATATGTATGGGGTGCTGTTTCTAAATCTGTGTAGTAAAATGTTAACAGCAATATTTTTGGTTATATAGCCTGTTTTATGAGAACAAAACCTAACCTTTTTATTTCCTTATAATTCATGTATTTATAAATGTCACATTTACTAGCTAAATATTTAGTTAGCAAGCTAAATAATAATTTTAGGTTAAATATTTATTTTATAATTATATATTTAACTTACAAACTAAATATTTAATTTTAAGTTAAATATTTATTTTTTAATTATATATTTAGTTTAAAAACGAAATATTTAAGTTTATAACATAAACATTTAGTTTTGCAAACTAAATATTTAGATCTGACCTGAGTATTTAGTTTCCAAAACATATATTTAAGTTTTGTAACAAAGTTTTTGTTTGAGAAATACATATTAAAGTGTAATTTAAATGTACATATTTAGAATTTTAGGCTGTGGACAAAGCTCCCCCACCAGCAAAAAGCACCCCCAACCCTCCATTTTTGAGTAATTATATATATATATATATATATATATATATATATATATATAATATTATCGGAGGATCGCAGGTTCTATATATATATACCTTCCATCAGAGGCAATGTGAGGTTCAGAGTCTTGTCCAAGGACACTTTGACACATGGGTGGGCAAGGCGGGAATCGAACCTGCAATCCTATATAATATTATCGGAGGATTGCAGGTTCGATTCCCGCCTTGCCCACCCATGTGTCAAAGTGTCCTTGGATAAGACCCTGAACCTCACATTGCCTCTGATGGAAGGTTGGCGCCAGTGTTCGGCAGCGGAGCCACCATCAGTGTGTGAATGGGTGAATGGGTCTGTGACTGTAAAGCGCTCTGGGCCTTTTTTTTCTGTGTTCTAAAAACCATTATAGGTTGCCTTTTTCTGTCTCAGACCTGAGCTTTTAAAAATGACAACAAACACTAAGACCAAACTCACATTTGTTAATTTTCTGTTATTCTTCCTGTCCTCTCCCCATCTTCTGTAACTTTTATGATTTCAGGAGTGTTCTCCATATGCAGCTCACCTTTTTGACGCAGAGGACCCGAGCACACCACTTAGAACCATCCCAGGACTCTGTCCCGACTACTGCTCCCAGATCTGGAACAAGTGTCACTTTGCCATTCCATTACTGTCCAATGACTCCAGTATAGCAGATATCAAAGACAATCAGACTGGTTTCTGCCAGCATCTGCAACTGGATGATGCTGACTACTGTTACCCCCACCTGCTCAGCAACCAGAGGCTCACCAAGGACCTTGGGCGGGTCCAGACCGATGTAGATGGCTGTCTCTACTTGTGTTTGGAGGAAGTGGCTAATGGGCTGAGAAATCCTCTTGCAATGGTGCATGCCAACGACGGCACGCATCGATTCTTTGTGGCAGAGCAGGTGGGCCTGGTGTGGACATACCTTCCTGACCGCTCCAGACTAGGGAAACCATTTCTGAACATCACCAAGACGGTGTTGACCTCATCCTGGGAGGGGGATGAGAGAGGCTTCCTAGGAATCACCTTTCACCCCAAATACAAGTACAATGGAAAGCTGTACGTGTATTACTCTGTAGAGGTGGGGTTTGATGAGAGAATAAGAATCAGCGAGTTCAAGGTGTCATCGCATGACATGAATATGGTGGACCATACCTCGGAGCGGTAGGTATGGGCTGTAGCTCCTAGTCAGCATTAAACAGCAGCTTTGTTTGTTGTGATAAAACTAAAACCAGCTTTTTTGTGATCAAAGCGTTCTTCTGGAGATTGATGAGCCAGCATCCAATCACAATGGAGGGCAGCTGTTGTTTGGGGATGATGGTTACCTGTACATCTTCACAGGTGATGGCGGAATGGCAGGAGACCCATTTGGAAAATATGGAAATGCTCAAAACAAGTAAGGCTTGTCTGTAATTGGAGACAAATGAGGGGGCCTTGGATGTTTTAGGAATATAAAAAAGTTTTAAAGTTAAAAGCAAAAGGTTCATTCAGTTCATTTTCTACTTCTTGTTTTCCAGGTCAGCTCTCTTGGGAAAGGTTCTTCGCCTTGATGTTGATGACAATGAAAAAGGCCCATTGTACAAAATCCCTCCAGACAACCCTTTCATACACATACAGGGAGCGCGACCTGAGGTCTATGCCTATGGTGTTCGCAACATGTGGAGGTGCTCAGTGGACCGCGGGGACCCACAAACCAAAGAAGGCAAAGGGCGAATTTTCTGTGGGGATGTGGGCCAGAACAA
The DNA here is from genome assembly GCA_014656515.1 of Oryzias celebensis. NCBI lineage: Eukaryota > Metazoa > Chordata > Actinopteri > Beloniformes > Adrianichthyidae > Oryzias > Oryzias celebensis. Next base: position 29,833,145 of record BNCR01000005.1, on the reverse strand, counting down.
GTTTGAGGAAGTGGACATCATTGATAAGGGTCAGAACTATGGCTGGAGAGCAAAAGAAGGTTTTTCCTGCTATGATAAGAAGCTGTGTGCCAACAGCTCCCTGGGTAAGCATTCCTCACAAGATATGGATTTATTACAGTTCTTATAAATAATCTCATCAAACATTTTGAGACGTAAAGTACTGAGAAGTGACATTTTTTTTACTTATATTTTTTTAAATTAAAAAAGGCCTAGGTTTTAAAGAACAATTATTACAAATTGAATTAATATGAAATTACAGGGTGAGATATCAGTTTGTGAAATCTTGAGATCTATCCCCTTTCAATTTTTAGTTTGTTTGTTTTTTACTCAAATAAAAAACTGCTTTGTTTTAGTTTTATTTAAATATAATTTAAGCTGGACATTTTTTAAGTGTAAAAACTAGTTGTGTCATAAATACTCTTTGAAGCCAACCAAAACAGTTTTTTTAAGATTTAAGTCAAAAGAATTGTACAATATGAAATTCAAAATCTAATCAAACCCTGATTTGGACCAGTTTGAACAAAAACCCTTAAGATTTGTCATGAATTTCCAAAGAATTCCCTGTTTACAATGTATGTCTTTTATCAGCTGTGAGGTTATTTTATTTTCCACCATAATTAAAGGTAGGCTGAAATCAAGGTCCTGACACATACCCCCAACACCACCACAAGGCAACGTTACATTTAAAGAGGAATAATTATAGTGTGAGTCTGTTCACAACAGAGATGTGCGGTTGTGTCAGGGCAGCATGTGAAGCTGTTGGACATCAATCTAATTTTTGCCTTGCTTAATAGAGTCAGGTTCCATATTTGAATTTGAACTGCCTGCAGATCTTTGAGAAAAAGAAAGATTGAGAAGAAAATCTGCTCATTTTTCTTACATATTTTTATTGTCTTTGCAGCATATTTTTAACAAACACAAACATAGCTCAGCACAACACCGTTTCTTAGTAATTCTTGCAGCAGTGCAATCCGAAATTAATTCCTTCTTGCTGGAATAAAGATACCAGTTTGATGAGAAAAGGAAAAAAGTCTATACTAAATAGTTAATAATTAAGCTGTTTAGTAAAGAGTTTGTATTGAGGCTGGTAAAGTGGAGTTATGGGTACATATGTTCATGAAATGATCCTTTACGTAGTTGAGCAGACAGCACAAGTATTCCAGTGGAAAAAGTTCAATGCAAGTTTGGATGGAAGTTTGTCTCTGATCCCTGACCGAAAATGTTCTCACATGCGGCTTACGTCAGGATAACATACAATCTGCCAGAAATAGAGCTGACTTTACTGTCCTTGTAACCCAGAATTAAAGAGACTGGGTTTAGAGTTGAAGCCGTCACTCATATTTTGTCCACGTCCTCCTAAATGTGTCTCCAATATGGGAAAATTTGGGGGCAGAACCAAACGTTGTGAAAGTAAGTTTCAATTGCTAATTAAATTTTTATCACATGGGTTCTGTTAGGAGAAATTAGCTGTCTGGGTTTAAATTTATACTGTAAAAGCTTGTCTTGATTGCAAACATATTTGGTTTGTCTGGTTCCAAAAAACCTCTCATACATCCTCGTCAATAATCACACTGAAGTCTTAATGTCACTTCAATACTACAACTACTACAGTCAATGAGTTGGTCTGATTGAGAACATTATAAAAGCAAGTAATTATTGTTTTAGCAGAAGGTTTAAGCAATAGAATTTATAATGGTGAAGATGTGGTATCAGAAGTCAAGGTGGTTTTCCAAAACATTAAGTCTCAAACTTGTAGGTATCCAAAGAAATGACTGTTAGGAGGCCATGTTTAAGGGTTAAGCTGTTCAAATCTGTTCAAATGCGAACAAAGAGTGACCTGCAAACAAATTAACCATATTCCAGATCCCCGTATGAGTCCCAATATTGTATCCTGCATTTGTCATGCCTAGCTCAATCTCAGGGTCGCCTTGTGCTGGAGAAAGCAAAGGAGTTACAAGAGCTCTCCCCTCAACCACCCGCATGGGAAAAACCTTGACTGTGATGGTGATTCTTCAGTTGTTACCACAAACTTCCTATAGATTTGAGATTTCAGGTACAAGAAAGACAAAGAGGGGAACATTTAGTCCATGATTTTCAAGGCCTATCCAGACAGATGTGGTGTCCTCCCTCCTCCATTCCACCACAAATCTTATGATAGATGCAACTTGCTTCAGTAGATGCTGATTAGCTGGACTGAATCAGTGCAGTTTCTGATTGACTGAACACACCTGATCCAGGTGAGCAACAATTACTGAAGCAGGTTTAGCTGCAAAACAAGCAGGACGGTAGCCTTCGAGGAACAGGGTTGGAGACACCTGAGTTAAGCCATCTGGCCCAGGAGCGTTACCTGATTGCAGTGTTGTACGGGTGTTGGCCTTTTCTTTGGTAAAAGGCACATTCAATCTAGCTTTTGACTCCTATTAGTAAAACTTTCCTAATAATATTTATGTTGTCAAAATAGTGATTGCCAGTAGCATCGACAATTACTCTACTTGCTTTATTTTTGAAACATGTCAGTTCTTACAGACCAAATAATACCCCTCTGTGTTTGTCGTGCGGTATTACTGTAAAGTTTTGCATATCAGCATGAGGCTGCTTTTCTTTCTTTTGCAGAATTCTCTGTTATTATTATTGTAGTTGAAAGAATGCAAACACGAGCTAAAGCTAAGATCTTAGGGTCAACAGTCCCAAACAACAGTGTGGGAAAGAGGTGAAGAGGTGTGTGCAAGCAAGTTGAAACAGGTTTTCAGTTGTGATGTGTGACCAAAGAGTGTCATCAAGAATGAAAGAAAAACTGTAGAAGACTGTGGTGAGAGCAGCCATGTTGCTGGCTTAGAGAGAGAAAGATTTTGGCCAAATCTGAACTGCTTCCCTACCCCTACGGCTACTCCCTATACCGACATTTATTCCTCCAAGCTGAGAGATATGGGAAAATAGGGTCTTCAAATCTGGACATTACCACTGCTTGTTGACAACTTGAACAGTTGCTGGTCATCTGAGTTAGCGTGTAGCTGCCAGTGTTCGGAAAATACATGCCAAAAAAATACAAGCACAACGTGGATAACCCTACCAGCAGCGGGAAAGCCAACCTTTATTCACTATAGCTCCTCCTTAAAGAAAAAACACTTTCTGACACTTTCGGACACTTCTAAAGCTTCAAATGCCCCTTGGACCAATAAGGTGTAGCCAGGGGGTAAGGAAATAATTTGGATTCGGTCTCAAGTTGAGGTTCTCTTTGGGAGTGATCAGGATGGGTAGGATCAGGAATAAATCCATCAGAGGAACAGATCATGGTAGATGTTTTGGAGAAAAATGCAGGGAAGCAGGAAGAGATACAGTAGCTTGGACACATTAAGAGGAGGAACAGTTATATTGTTGGTAAAAGGATGATGCGGTTGGAGCTACTAGGAAAGAGGTCTAAAGGAAGATTAAAGTGGAGATTCGTGGATGTAGTGAAGGAGGTCTTGATGGTTGTACAAAGGAAAGGGTGAGATAGAGGCCCATTTACAGAAAGGAGCAGTTGAAAGACAAATGAGTCTTTTATCGGGTTTTCACAGTAAAAGGAGAGAGTAGTTTGAAAAATATCACTTTTTAAATGTCTGATCTCTCAAGCCCATGGGTGTCAAACCCATAGGCTACTCCTCAAGGGCTGGTGTCCTACATGTTTTCCAACCAACCTGCCATTGAAGCTCCTTATTGGCTAAACACACCTGATCCAGGTAATTAGCAGCAGATAAAGCAGGATTTCTGGAAAACCTGCAGGGGCAACCCTTGAGGACTTGAGTTTGACATGCCTGTTCTAGACAGAAAGATAAGATAAGCTCAGCGGCCTTGTGGTAGAGTGTCTGTTCTCAGACAGGAAGGTCTTCAGTTCACATCCAGGCTGAGTCATACCAAAGACTCTAAAAATGGGACCCAATGCCTCCCTGCTTGACACTCAGCATTTAGGGGTTGGATCGGGTGGTTAAACCATCAAATAGTTCCTTAGCACATCTGTTATTGACTCTCATCACTCCCCCAGGGATTGGTCAAATGTGTAGAACAAATTTCACTCAACTAGGTGTGTGACAACTGATGGAAGTTTAACTTTTAATAAAGACAAGACCTTTTTTAAGAATTTCATTCTGGTGATGGACACATTTCACTCTTGACTTTGTGTTTCCACCTTTCCTTCAACAGATTGGTTGCTATGATTTGTTTCAAACATTCAGCTCCTCCAATATAAAGTCAACGATAATATTTTGTTCTTTTCACAGACGATGTCCTGCCAATTTATGCTTACCCCCACAAGATGGGCAAGTCTGTGACCGGAGGTTATGTATACCGCGGCTGTGAATACCCCAACCTGAATGGCATGTACATATTTGGAGACTTCATGAGTGGGTATGTGTAACCTGACAGCAGACGTTTCTTCAAAAGGATGCTGCCATTATGGTTGTGTTAAGGAAATCTCTAAAATGGGAATGAAAAATCAAAACAAAAGGGGCAACAATATTGGAATCTCGAGAGGAAAGAAGAGAAAAGTCTTCAGTGTAAAAGCAAAGATAAGAGCGAAATGCTAACCTTAGCAAATTAATATGACATTATTCTCAGGAACGTTGTAGTTTTTTGCAGAGTATTTTTTTTAAATCAGATTGTAGTAAATCAGGAGCAGATAAAAATGCAGCTGGAAAAAGCCGTTAGGTGTTACATACAAACTACAATCAGAAGGCCACAACATCCTTGTTCAGCTCCAATCCAATGCATCTACTTGCAGACGACTAAATCCATGTAGGTTTTCATTTTCATTGTCTGAGTTGGCATCTGGCTCAAAACTGCACAGCTGGATAGCTTCAATACTGCTCAACATTTTGTAGCACCGCCAATGTAAGGTTAGGGTGAAAGGGTCTGTAAACTAGTGGAAGAGAGTGTTAACAAAATGGTAATGGAAAATAAGTGCAGCCTTACTCAGTGCATACAGTCCTGCCCACAACTCAGTGGCAAATTTCTAATGAACTTCTGCTGCTCTGCAGAAACTATGTCCTAGAAAATGACACAGGTTTTTTTTAAATCTTATTTTGACCTGAAATCCATAAATTAGCAGCACTCTTGGACTCTTGGAGTTTTTTTCAGCAGCATTTTTTTGAAGTTTCTGAAAGTATTGCAGGTTTTCGGGTTTTTGTTGGGAGGTGTTATCTTGCAAAGGATAATCATGCTTAAAAGGTATACACTAAAGCCTTTCTCAGTTTGTTTTGGGTTAAAATGAAAGAAAAGCCTTTTAAGTCAATTTGGATGCTATATAACTGCTCTCTTGTGAAAATAGTGGACCTCAAACAGTGCTTGCGCCAAACATGAATGCTTTCTTTATGCAATTATCTGCCCAATTATCCTTACCTAAGTGAAACAAAAAATGTTCAACCACTGCAACACCATGAAAACAGATTCTGAACTCTGTGCGTTGCAGGCGTTTGATGAGCCTGAAGGAGGACCCTAGTACAGGATCGTGGAACTATAATGAGATCTGCATGGGGATGGGCCTGACATGCGCGTTCCCTGGACTCATCAACAACTATTTCCCGTATATAATCTCTTTTGGTGAAGATGAATCCGGTAAAGGACCAACAGCTGAACTAAGTCCAATTTTGTGTTTGTTTTGTCAGGTTTATAAATGTGTTTGTGTGCAGGTGAGTTGTACTTCATGTCCACTGGAGTACCGCGAGCTACTGCCCCGTCAGGAGTCGTTTATAAAGTTGTAGATCCATCCAGGTGAGCGACCCGCCTGTTTGTCTATGACATGTTAAACTCTGGAGTAAATGCAGTGATGCAAATATTCAATCAAGCGCAGGAGTTCAGCAGCTCCACATTGGAGGTTGTCTGGTAATTATGCCCCTCCATCCCCCCTGCAGCACCCCAAGATGATTGTGGTTGGAGGACACCTGATGTTTTTCTCCTTCAATGAACTTGAACCGCCCCCCCAAATGGGACTCAGATAGAAAGAAGTGAGGAGGGCATCAGAAGATGATAAGAAGTGTGTTAAGAGAAATAAAATAAACAGAAAAATAGTGGAAATTAGACCAAGTTTGGGCAGTTGAGATTAAATATCTAAATTTCAAACAGGACCTTATAAAATAAATTATTCACAAAAAAATTTCCAAAAGAAATTTGAAATAAAAGCCCAACAAACAATTGTGCTTTTGTGGAGCTTTTTGGATCAAATTTTCAGCTTTTTGGATCAATAGTAGGTAGAGGGTTTTGTTCTGATCCATTCCAGTCCCCTCCAACCATCCAAAATGTAAGAGCTTGTGCTCTTGTTAAAAAAAAAAAAAAAAAGAGTCTCATACTGCAAATTTCTTTTTGTTTATTCTTTTGAACTATGGTCTGTTGTTACAGATCAGTGTTGTTTGCAGTTTGGCTTATGTCAGGTAAATTCTCCTAAACACTAAAGAACAACTGAGAAAAGGACCACACAAGCAATCAAGTTTCTTATATGTGAGGGAGAGACAACAATAGTGCAGAGATGCCACCGTCCTTTCTCTCAAAGGACTGCTCTCTCCTGCTCTCTTTTATTGGAAATTCAAGTGGGAGGTTACAATATTCAAACAAATAAACAGAGTTGAAAAGTTCTTTAAGAGTGTCATATAATCAACCTTTTGGGGAATGTTTTCAGTTCCAACAGCACCCTTCCTTATCTGCTAGGGACAGTGTCGTAAAACCCCCTCATCCTGGTTTCTTCCCTATCAGCTTTTGTTATGGTTTTACGCTTTTAGCACAGGGTGTTAGGTATCTAAGGTCCCATTGACGTTTAATCCTTTAACACTGAATATTCTACCGGCAACACCTAAATAACATATGCTCTTTGAACTGCTGTAACTCTTCAATGGTCACGGGATCAGCTTTTTTCAGCTGATTCTGGTGCAGAAAAAAAAGCTGTTTACCACATCGACTTTACGCAGTTAACGGCACAAAGATAAAATTAGCTGATTTATGTTGATTGCCACTTCTGTGCAGGTATACACGTCAGGACAATGCTGTTTTTCTCTGCTTCTAATTGGAACTGGAACTATGCTCATTGCATAAATGGTTGAAGAGTTGCGGTAGTCAAAAGCATGTCAACACATCACATCAGAACTTAAAGTTGTGATGTCAAAGGGTTAATCATCATAGCAGATCTGTACAGTCCCATTGTCCTCAGAACTGTGCTCTGGTACACTTTTTTAAGCTGCGCTTGGCCCAGTTTGCTCTATTGTGTCCAAGCAGGGAATAGAGCAAAAGAAAAACCAACGAGTCTCTGAACTCAACTGTTGAAATTGAAATATTTTTCTCAATTTGTCTTTCAGGCGTGCTCCACCAAGACACTGTCACTATGACCCACTTCCTGTCAGAGTAAAAAGCAATCTCATCAAATTTGTACCTCAAGAAAGTAAGTCCAAGTCCAAGATGATCCTGAAAACATGTGAAATGCACCTCATTCAGTGTTTCTTTCAACAATGCTTCTGTGTTTCTATTTGTGTTAGCATTGATTGGTGTTGACTTGCCAAACAACAAGGTTGAGCCACAGCCCACTGATTCCTCCGACTGGCTTCAAGAGCTAATTGATCAACTTGGATCATCTCTGACTACGACTACACCAACAACAACCAAACCGTCCAGAAGCACTAAGAGGAAAGGCAAGCGCAAGAAGGGAAAACACAGAGCAGACGGGGTTCCTGAGCTCCACAATGGAGCAGTGAGGTTGGTCAATGACAATCAAGGGGGTAAGGATCGTGGACGAGTAGAGATCTACATTAATGGGGAGTGGGGGACGGTCTGTGATGACTTGTGGACTATTAAAAATGCTGAGGTGGTCTGCCGACAGCTAGGATTTCGATATGCTTTAAAAGCATCCAGGAACTCCGAGTTTGGTGAAGGTAGGGGACTGCGTATTCTTCTGGACGATGTTCAGTGTGAAGGGACAGAGACCAGTCTGCTGACCTGCACACATGCAGGCGTGGGAACGCACAATTGTGCCCACTACGAAGACGCTGGAGTCATCTGCACCAACTCAAAGCATGTTGAAGAAGCCTAAAAGCCTGACTGGGGAACAGTCGCCAAGAACTAAGCGATCAATGTGATTGTTAAATCTAATAGAATGTCCTTAAATCTGCATGTTTTCATGAATATGAGCTAAAATTGTTGTGTTGTTGTTCAGTGATGACAAAAATCTTTCAGTACATGTAAGGAAACACAGCTAAAAGCTTAAGGACAAATATTCAGGATCTTAATGATCTAACTAACATCGGCAGTGGGGGGAATGGGAGGCACCTAAATATTTTACATCAAGTTCTTTTTAAAACTTTAAATATAACTTTTTGATTTGTTACTAATATGTTGGAATAATCTGAATGTAGATTTTTTGCTGTCTTAAAGGTGTAAATACATTTTTGGTTCTCAGCTTTCCTTCATATCAGAAAATTCCAGATGTTCTCAAAATGACTTTCTGATTTCCATCATTTCCTGTTGGTGCTTAATGCAGATGGGCAAAGTGCCACATTTTCAGCTTCTGGAGGGCGAAGCTATCGGTGCATCCAGAGGCCAGCAACTGTGCTTGAAACAGTTGCTGCAAATTTTTTTAAGCACAGAAACATCATATTTAAAAAAAGGTGTTCTTCTTGCTGTGCTCTTCTTCTCTCCTCTTGTCACTTAAAAGGCTTTGTCTTCCCCTGTGTTCCTGCATTTTTCATTCTTGTGCACCATTCTGCATTTGCCACTCTGAAATTGGATTTAATAAACTGGTATTTGAATTTGATTCACAACATTTTTTTCACTCCAAGGAACGTGAAAGCTGACCCCCCTCCTTGCCTGAATGAAACCTATGCATCCAGATACATCAGTGGTCCACAGAGCAAGTGGGAGTTAGTGTGTCTGTCCCAACATTTTGAAGGAGACATAGAAGACGTCAGATTTTTGATAATCAGACACATCATAACTGGAATCTGCAGATTTCAGATCAATCTGGTAGTCTGGACGCTGCAAACGGCGAGAGGCGAGCTGCTGGAGCTTTGTGGAGAGTCACATGGGAATGAAAAGACTCACACTGACAAACTTTCACAAGCCGATGAAAAACACTATGTCTCACTTTCCCAAATGGGCAGCGTGCTGGAGACCCTCAAACTAGTGCGAAAAATAGTTGCCAACTTGGAGCAACCCTGCCTGTTTTGACAGGAGACTGGAATATAACTGTCCCACAATCTGAACCATAAAGAATCACCTCAAAAAACAAATGTAGTTTGTATGTGAAGAACGACACTTGTTGAATCTCGAACGCTCATGCCACTCTTGGCTTCAGTGCACCGGCTCCTCCCCGTCCTGTGCACATCCTGGAGCGGGCACCGTCTCCCTGAGTGCTGCACTGGTCGTCCAGTTTGTTCTCTTTTCTGTATTTTTTTCTTCACTAACACTCTGCACTGATGAGAGCAGAATGCAGATGCATGCTCTGTTATTTTTTCTTGCCACCACTGTTTCTCCTCATGTATTTGTCTATTTTCTCCACCTTAAAAAAAGAGTCATTTCATTGCTCCTGTGCTTGTACTTACAATAAAGAAAATTCAACTTGAATATTTTCATTCACAGCTGCTACTTACTCCCTCTTTCAAATGTAAAGCTCTGCGTATCTGTGTATCTGAATTATTGTGGTGTAATAACAGATTATGGTCTATTTTATATAATATATTTGAAGTCATTCTCATTCTGCCCTATTAATAATTCAGTAAGTGGTGATGAAAATGAAAACATTAGTGCAGAGCTGGCTCCAACTGACTTGAGGCCGTGGGGAAGAACTGACATGGCGCCCCTTTGTCTCCAATACACACACACTTATGAAAGAAATCAAAATGCATTGTTTTTTATCATTCTCTTAAATGCTTAAACAATCTGAAATATAATACAAAAAACCTTGCTGACCATGTCCATCCCATTATGGCTACTTCCAGCAGGATAATACGCCATGTCATAAAGCTGGAAGCGTCTCAGACTTGTTTCTTGAACATGACGAGTTCACTGGAGTCACAGCTTGAACACTGCCAACTGGCCATCTCAGTTCCTTGGATATCTTCTTATGGACTTTTTCTGTTTTGACAGTTCAGTTACCTTTCCCCACAGATCTTTTGACAGGTATTTATCTTTCCCCAAGACTCAAGATCCAGAAATGTCAGTGCTGTACTGGATGAAGGATACAAGGAATCCAGAAACTCCAAGACCTTTTGTGCAGACACATTGATTGACACAGGCAAACAAGTCACAGGTGAGGATGATTATCTTTAACTGTCATTCAGACCCTTTTGTATTAGCTTATGTGCTTGTTTTCAGAACAACGTTGTCAGGTTATGAACACTTTTGAACGAGGTTATTTGTGAAGTTTCTGATGTCATAATGATTCTAATAAACCTTTTTCTTTTTTTTTTTTTTTTTTTTTTTAACAATAAAAGGCTTCACTCAACCAGTAACTATGAGTGGAAAAGTTTGTGTACTATCCATTTTATTCTTTGAAAAATAAACCAAGAAATCACAATTTATTCAAGTATGTAAACCTATGATGGCAGCTGTCTCAAAGTGTTTCATTTAGTCAATTATTGACGTATATTCTGTGTGTTGGTTGCTGACCTCTTGTGGTGAACAAGAAAATGAACTCTTTGTATGTATTGGATTCTTTTAAAAATCCAATACAGTTATTTAAAGAAAAAGGCTTCCACAAAGAACGAAATTTTTACATAATCACAAAAGATTGCTAAAGTGTTCTGTTGTGTTGTGTTGTGTTCTGTTGTGTGAAAGTTAATAAAAAGTCACCAGTGGTATCAGCTGATTAAGAGTTGGCTCCATAGCTCAGTGGTTAGAGCACTGGTCTTGTAAACCAGGGGTCGCGAGTTCGATCCTCGCTGGGGCCTTAAACTTTCGTTTCCATTTTGCTTGATAAATGTTATGTTTCAATTATAAAAGAACAACAATATCAAAACTAATTCCAGGAAAAAACAACAGTAGAATAAACTACTACCTTTTTTTGTGTGCTTTTCTCCGTCCTGTCATTTATATTCTGAGCACACATTCTTAGAACACCATTCTTGCCGGGGGGGTGTGGCCCTTCGTTATCACTCTCACCATGGTGTCCTGAATATTGCACTAAAGAACCAAAACGATCACAAGAAGTTTCAAGTTTATTCAAGTTTGAATCTCCTGATATGTCAAAGAGGTGGTAATACATTTCCGTGGTATTTTGTTATTTGGTGTTGGCTTCCTTCTGAAAATACAAATAACAAAAGCATACAGTTACAAACACAAATCTTGAAATTTCGACACGAAAGAAAGGGAAACTGATCAAATCCATCAAAATCGAACGATGTACCGATTCGACAAACATCAAATTCAGCAGGTTATGTTCTGTGAATGGTTGTAGGTACTGAGTTTTGTCAATAGGGGTCAGTGTTAGCCCGTTTGTACTCTGATGAGGTTTTCCAGGTTTTTATTATTTTTGGCTCACGTCTTAAAACAGAAATTCTCAAAGAAAAACCTCTCAATGCTTTTTCCAAAACAGTCTGTATGTTTCAGCAATATACTCTGAATCAGCAGCACCAAGTCATCTATCTCCCAAAAAAGTTACCTCAAAAACAAGCCAATAGCTCATTCCAATAGACAGAGCCCCCAAACCAAACCCTTCATTCTCAATTTCTGGCTCATTCCCCAAACTGGCACATCTCTTGCTGCACAACAACATGGACCAGCAGCTAAAGCTCACCTCCCTACAAACATGTACACTGGGTACGGAAAGTATTCAGACTTCCTTAAATTTTTCTCTTTCTTATATTGCAGCCATTTGCTAAAATCATTTCATTTTTTTCTCATTAATGTGCACACAGCACCCCATATAGACAAAAAAGAGAATTATTGACATTTTTACAGATTTCTTTTAAAAGAAAAAGTGAAATATCACACGGTCCAAAGTATTCAGATCCTTTGTTCAGTACTTAGTAGCAGCACCTTTGATCTAATACAGTCATGAGTCTTTTTGGGAAAGATGCAACAAGTTTTTCACTCCTGGATTTGGGATCCTCTGTCATTCCTCCTGCAGATCCTCTCCAGTTCTGTCAGGTTGGATGGTAAACGTTGGTGAACAGCCATTTTCAGGTCTCTCCAGAGATGCTCCATTGGGTTTAAGTCAGGGCTCTGGCTGGAACATTCTAGAACAGTCACAGAGTTGTTGTGAAGTCACTCCTTGGTTATTTTAGCTGTGTGTTTAGGGTCATTGTCTTGCTGGAAGGTGAACCTTCAGTCCAGTCTGAGGTCCTGAACACTCTGGAGAAGGTTTTCATCCAGGATATCCCTGTATTTGGCCGCATTCATCTTTCCCTAGATTGCAACCAGTCGTCCTGTCCCTGCAGCTGAGAAACACCCCCACAGTATGATGCTGCCACCACCATGCTTCACTGCTGGGACTGTATTGACAGATGATGAGCTGTACCTGCTTTTCTCCACACAAACCACTTAGAATTAAGACCAAAAAGTTCTATCTTGGTCTCATCAGATCAGAGAATCTTATTTCTCACCATCTTGAAGTCCTTCAGGTGTTTTTTTTTTTTTTTAACAAACTCCATTCAGGCTTTCATGTGTTTTACACTGAGGAGAGGCTTCCATCGGGTCACTCTGCCATAAAGCCCCGACTGGTGAAGGGCTGCAGTGATGGTTGACTTTCTACAACTTTCTCCCGACTGCATCTCTGGAGCTCAGCCGCAGTGATCTTTGGGTTCTTCCTTACCTCTCTCATCAAGGTTCTTCTCCTCTGATAGCTCAGTTTGGACGGACAGCTTTAGGAAGGGTTCTGGTTGTCCTTAAGGATTATGGAGACAGTGCAGCAGATATTTTTGTAACCTTGTTCAGATCTGTGCTTTGCCACAATTCTGTCTCTGAGCTCTTCAGGCAGTTCCTTTGACCTCATGATTCTCATTTGCTCTGACATCACTGTGAGCTGGAAGGTCTTATATAGACAGATGTGAGGCTCTGCTAATCAAGTCTAATCAGTAGAACAAACACAGCTGGTCTCAAATGAAGGAGTAGAACCATCTCAAGGATGGTCAGAAATGGACAGAACCTGAGTTCAATATATGAATGTCACAGCAAAGGGTCTGAATACTTAGAACCATGTGATATTTCAGTTTTTCTTTTTTAATAAATCTGCAAAAATGTCAAAAATTCTGTGTTTTTTGTCAAGATAAGGCATTGTATAAAAGCAAAAAAGGTGGACAGATAAACACTTCTCTTTTGAATTCAACAAACTTGAAGTGACTTGTGAGTTTTGCATTCACATGCATGCTGTTATTTTCATTGTTTTATCCTTTCATTGTGGTAATTTCATTAACAGTGCTTTTAAAAGAAAAATCTTTCTGTTACCTAAAGAATTGTCACTGCTTGGCGCACAATAAAATAAAATTCTTAATTCCTGACATTCCTTTACAAATGAATTGTATGTGTAATTATTGCCACCTAAATTTATTTCCAGATAAAAAAAATCACTTGTGTTTTTGCTTTAAAGTAGATGCTAAATTAAGGTAATTTTAGAGCCAAAGTAGTTTGATGCATATTTGCATCAGTAGGCATCATAAAGACTTGAAACTATAAAAGGTTAATTGAGGACAATTCATGTTAAATCACTCATTAAAAATTAAAGATACAAACTTGAAAGTCACCAGGTTTTTAATCACGTTAATCAGTTTGTAGAGAATGTAGATAATGGAACCTGCGTAGTACATGTGACATGGCTCTAGAAAATCTGAGAACATTCTGAATATCTTCCAATATTGGCCTCTAATAGACACTGGTCTCCAATAAAAGCCGGGTCTAACAAGTAATTGATAACTTTACTTAGTTACTGGATAAAAACTGTAATGAAATTACTTTACTCACTACACATTTGAAAAAGTAATTCACTACTCATTACTTTACTTTACTTTTTTTCCGCTCATACAATTTCTCAACGGAAAAACAGCTTTGCACAAACAAGGTCCTCGTCTTTCATTTAACAGGGCTCCTTTGAAAAATAGATTTTTCATCTCAATAGGATGTATCTGGTTAAATAAAGGTAAATAAATAAAATAAAATAAATAACAAAAAATTACATTTTTAAAGCAATAACCTTGTGCAGGGCATGAACATGGTTCAAGAAGACATAACCTGGCTTCATTTGAATTCAGACTACACAAAATAAGTTACAGTTACAACATATGTGGTCTATGCTACTGCTCAAAGTCAGATATGGAAAATCCTGTTACGGCATATTCATCTCCATCAAATCTGCAACCAAGCCAGTTGTTTGAAACACAAAGAAGTATTAAATGCCTCCATGTTCATTCTGGACAACTTTATGTATTCCATGGCAATGAGTTGGACCCAATGCATCAGTCTATTGATCGGTCATGTGCAGCTTAGAGAGAGAAAAATAAAGAAAGGGTGAATTAATATAGAAATAATTGTCTCCGAGTCCCAGAAAGGAATGGACTCTGGTCTTTCACACCCAGGAGCGGCTTCAGAGTCATTTCATTTGTAACAGACACATCAGTTCACGGTGTGGATTTCTGCTCTGTTGCTCATCTGCCGAGATGACAGGTCTCCTTTCAGGACAGCATCTCTTTTCGTGTCATCTTTGATAGTTTGGAAACAACCTTGAGTGCAGCAAAGAGGGCATGTCTGTACTTTGACCAATCCCAGACTCTACACGCGTGCACGTATGCGTGCGCGTATGCGCCAATTAATCACTTTTGTTTTATATTGATCTGCGTTTTTGTTTCATTAAACTAAAATGTCAGAGCCTACAAAACCGAAGTAACGAGGTTTTCTATAGTCCAGTAACTATAACTGATTACCTAAATTTGAACTGTAATTCGTTACGTTACTCCGTTAGTGACAAAAGTGATTACATTACAGAAATTCGTTGCTTGTAATCCGTTACCCCCAACACTGTGTAATAGATGCCGGTCCCTAATAGTGGCCGGGCTCCTTTAGGACTCAAACTCTCATATTTGGGCTGTTGTTTTTAGGGAGAGTAAACTGTGGCCAGTAGGGCCCAGGGCTGGTCTTAACCAAATTGATGCCCTGGGCAATATTTTTGGTGGCTCCCCATTCCATGGCAATAAATTCCACTGCTAGTATACAAACTCAAAAGAAGCTTAATAACATTGTCTCTGACATTCTTTGTCTAAATGATCTAATTAAATATCAAAAATCTTAAAAAATAATTAAAGAAACAAATAAAAAAAGTAACAATTTAATATTTTTAACACAATAAAGCAAAATGTGTAAACAAGTGATAACTGATAAAAATGGAGCAGAGCAAAATAAAATATTAAAGAAAATAGAAAACAAAAATAGAATTTGAATAAAAAATATGCATATTAAAAAGATGATCTTACAAAGACAAAGTTGTGTTTTTCTTTAACTTGAATGATTAGAAACTTCAACACCTCCTTAATCTGAGATAACTTGTTACAGCTCTACGCTCTTGTTTTTTTTGTGCAGCAAAGTCATTTATAAGATGACAACTATTTTGGACCACATGGTTTATGCCTATAATAGCAAGTCTACTGAGGCGTTCCTGCATCATAGTGGATCTCAGGTAGGCTTTCATCAATGTGAGCTTCGAAAAACTTCTTTCAGCAGCAGCCACTATAACAGGAAGAGTGGAAGAGATTCTCAAAGCAATCCACATGTTGGGATAAATTTCTGCCATCTTCTTCTCATGCAGGAAGGTCAAAAGTTCAATGTCCTCTTTTTTTGGCAATGGTCAGAAATTCTGCATTTCAAGTTATGTGCCATCAATGTGCAGTAGGCTGTCAAAACGTGGACATGACTGGAACAGTGCCTGCTACTGCTGCATCAGGGCTGCTGATGTGTGAGTGAAAGGAGGATTTACAGAGGACGGACTTGCAACAGAACAACCCACAAGTGTCTTTGATCTGGACGTGTGTGGAGACAAGACACCCGGGACCACAGTTCAAAAGGGAGTAGTAAAAAAAAAGAGTTCATATTTTGCGAGATTGGCTGTGTCTCTATCGTCCATCCGTTCATTGGAGCCTCTGTCAAAAAGATACAAAACCAGATCTCCTATTAAAAGTTTTTAGCCTCATCGCTACATGGAAGCATTGACTGTATGTCTCACATGAGGTCAATGCATGAAAGACAGATGATGTTCAGAAATCAGTTTTTATTTATTTTGAAGAGTTCTACAAAGACGTTGTTAATCATGTCTCCATGTCTGGGTTCATGAGATCATTCAGAGACTCTCCCAGTACATTGAGCTTCACCATCTACTGCAAGAACTGCTACTGAATGACGGCCACTTTCAGCTGTACTTCTGTCTCTCTTTGACCCAGTTTGATGACTTGCTGTCCCGCATTAGTCAGAGAGGAAAAAAATAAAATAAGAGCAAAATTAGAGGATTTTTTTTGTCTTGATGCAAATGAGAACAATATCATAAAGTTCAGGAGGAGAACAATCAGATTCTCTTCCATGTTGGTTTTGGACTCCACACACTGATCACATCACCGACACGTCATGAACCAAAGCTGAGGCCTTCATTGGTTGACTTTGCCAAAGTTCAGATATTTCAACTATGAAAGCATCACGCTATCCAAAAAGCACTGCTACCAGACCACCACACCCGACTCTCAAATCACACCTCAGGACCTCAGATTGCATCAGCAAATTGACTTTATATTGAATATAAATATATTGAAACTGGATGCCCCTGACAAACAAATAACATTGTTCCGTTTGGTGTGATCGTTCCTTAAGCTCTTTTTTCATCTTTTGACTTGTGGAAAAGAGGGCATACTGCCATCCACTGAATGGGGACTGAAAGTACAGGGAGGTGTGACTACCTTTTACTGACTGGCTCAAGTGGATGATGTCTGTCAGAAAAAGGTAATTAACCAAATGTGCACTTCTCAAATTTCATAATCATCCTAAAATGTATTTTTAGTTCACATGTGACATTTCAACCAAGAGAGTGTCTAGTGTTGAAGGGAAGTCCTGTATGCAAATGGAAACTGCTGTATTCAGTTTCCTATGTCATGGTAGTTGTGCTAGAGAGTGTGTAAAGATATTATGGGGCTCAGCTGATGTGTTTTGCAGCTGCTGTTTTGGCTCAAAAACCCAAAAGTAAACAACTCAATCTTGGTTGCTGTCTCCTGGGAGCCCTTCATGGCAGCTCCCAAATGCAACATCAGTCATTTGCTGTTGATCTTTTGGTTGCAGTACTGATTAGCTTTGAAGTTTTGGACTGAATCCTCTTCCCATGCAAACAGGCTGTGAATGTTGGAATCAAACCAGCAACCCAGTGTAGGGCTGAATGCTCAACACTGCAGGGGAGGCCAGCAGTGCTGCAGCTAATGTAAATGACGGCTGTTATTGTGTTTCATAGACTAGACCAGTTCAGTTAAACATGCAAAACATAGACACAATATCATCTGAATGATTCCTCAGCCGTGTTTGCTGATTTCCAGTCATTCCCGTGTTACATCCCACTCCTGAGAGGAGGGAGAGAGAATAGGCAACACAAAGAAAAAAAAATTAAACCCAGGAGGATTTTTTTCCTGGCAGAACAGCAATTTATTATGAGGTGGAACATAAATAGAATATAAACAATGCTTATGTAAAAGGGACAAACTTAAATTCATGGGCACTTTTCAGCATTTAGGCAACTAACAAACTGATAACATCCCTCAAAAATACAACAAAGGCATAACAACCCACTGAACAAAAAGTGGAACCTAAACCAGAGGGACAGCACTAAGGAACAACCATAAACAAATAAACCATAAGTTCTACATCCACAAAATTTCCAAACCCCCTTCATCCCTTTCAGGGTCATGAGAGCCTATCACAGCAAGTGTTGGACAAGGGTAGGGTACATCCTGACCAGTGTGTCATGGGGCCACATACACTCACATCTAAGGACTATGTAGTCAACCTTATTTATTTAGGTACGTTCACACCGCCCTTGGCAATGTGCATTCAAGTGATCACTTTCAATGAAAAGTCTCCGCAAATGCACTTAAATGCGCGATTTAGACTTTCGCGTTTGAAATTCTCACGTTCACGCAAGGTTCTATGCAAGTTTCCATGCAAGTTTCTACAATCGTTTTTGGGCTCTATGCACAAAACATGCACCGACTGAAAATTAAACCAGATCAAACTTTGACCAATCAGGGACTCAGATTGGAATCTGATAGATGGATCTGGAAACAGCGCGAATTGAGAGAAGTGGCACAAATTCAATGGCGGTCGCGGCGAGTCAGAGTAAAAAAAAATCTAAACTCTGCGGAGGTCCCCACGTCTGTGTCAACCAATCAAGGACTCAACTTTGGGCATGTCAGAAAGAGACAGTAACACCGCGGAAGCGGTACAGACACAGCAGGACTGAAGCTCCCTATACCAAGAGAACCTCTAATTCAGGGGTGCTCACACTTTTCTTTGGCATGCCAGCTACTCAAAACTCATAAAATAATGTGAAGTTTTCATTTTTAAGAGCTGAAACGTACAACCAACATGCTGTTACAATTGAAACACATGATTCCTGTTTAGAAATGCTGAAAAAGCCATGGATGAACAATCCTTTTTGTGACAATTCGAGCAAGCCTCAGCATTTTGAGGGTACCTATCTTTATAAAATGACAAACCCCACTGTGAGCCAGTTTTTCTTCTGGAGACTGTGGTTAGTCTCCATGCATTGTCATTTTTGTTATCAAAAGAACCCCAGGTTCCAATCCCGCAGCCGGCTTTCGTAGTTCGTTGAATCTTTTTTCCGCTAAATTACTGAACACACATAACTATAAATATTAATTTAAAAAATCAGAATAATTCTTTGGATTTGAAATGTCATTGGAATGATTTTTTTATAGCCATGAGTTTTTTTAGTAATACATATTTAACACAAATAAATGTAGTCTATGAAACCTTTAGTTTAAAATTTCTAGGTTTTAAAAAAATTTTCATAGGATTTTATTTAAAAAAATGATGCATTGTTTCTTCTTACTAAAATGCAACTATGTCTTTAAAAAGTAAAATACAACAATACTGAAGTTTGAACATTTAACATTGTGGTTCCCTAAGCACACGACAGACCGCTGTCACCACAAGCACAGGCCTCTGGCAAAGAGTGTTTGCCATTTGATGACATTTTTTTACTTTATTTCTGGGTAGAAGATTTACATGTTTGTTAATTTATTGTTGATGGCCTGCGATCTACATGGAGACGTGTTCACCGATGTTTTTGTAAAGCTTTAGGAAAGAGAAAAAAAAATGGTCTCCAAACGCCATCCTTGTAAATGAAATACAGACAAAGATTCATGTAGTGATCAACAACATTAACTGGTAGCCAGTGGTGTAAAGTACCTGAGTAAATGAACTTCGTTACTTTACTTAAGTATTTTTGGGCTACTTTGTACTTATGCTGAGTATCAAGAATATGACCAACTTTTACTCTCTACTTGATTACATTTTGGATTCAATATTTGTTCTCTTTACTCCACAATTGAATGGACACTTACGGTTACTCATTACTTTGTGATTGTGAACAAGAAGTCTGCATCTTTACGTTACCATGGCTGCATTGTTGGGCAGATTAGAATAAATCGCCATCTTCAGGATGCTGAAGGTACTGGATGCTATTTATGAGCTCAATCGCATGAACGTGAATTAGCAGCAAGCTTCCCTAATACCAGGTGTAGCGACATGTCTGCAGCCAGTGATGAAGCCAAAGCCAGCACATCAAAACGGCAGATGTAATGGCGGATAGACCTGATAGAGGCGATGGATGTCAAAAACGGAAGTTGTGATGATGTCTGAAACAGAAGTTAGGCTGTCTGAATTATTCAAAAGTCCATGTTAACGTTAGCTTATCTTAGCTAAAGAATGAGTCTGTTTCCATTTTCACCGCAAGAACTTCTCAACTTTTAACTTTACTAATGGAATTCTGTTTTTCTTAATAAGTTTTACTTGTGTTTGTGAAAAAATAATAAAAGAGAGGTTTTTGGAGACGTTCGATCCAGCTGGATTTCATGTGTTCTGCTCGGCTGATATGCGCTCACAGGTGGAGGTGTGTCTGTCTGCTCTGAACTGCTCGCTTCCTGTAACGGTGGAGGGGGGACTTTTGCGGTGAACCACGGAATTTCTGCAATTTTTAGTCAACGTCGATGCTCATTGTTCTGGAAAATTCATGTCAGCCCCCATCGTAAAATAAAATAATGATCATTTTCCTCGTTGTTGGATTTCTAGTAGCAGACAGTTCTGTTAAGCTCCGCCCCCACAGCGGGAACTCTGCTCTGTGTTGCAGCCGATGTTCATCTTCCGCCTTATTTGTTAAAATAAGAGATTGTTTTTGTCCAAAGAAAGTACAAATGATTGCCAAATTCTTTATTTTTTTCCATAAATGTTAAATGGCATCCGCCGGTTCCAAAGGGTTAAAAAATAAAACTAAAATAAAAGTTCAATAAAAGATGGCTGCTTTACCTGCAGCTAGCTACTCTGACTCCAAGTCAGCTCTGAATCTTAATCTACTACATTTTACTACTTTCTTATAAGTTTTTTGGGAAAGATTGTGTGACATACTTTAATACATTTACTCAAGCCTGTTCGGGATTGGTGACTTGTAATGGAGTAATTTTTACAGTAGGGTACGTGTACTTTTACTCAAGTATAGTTTTCAGGTACTCTTTACAACTCTGCTGGTTTGCTCCTCCCACACGCGAATAAGGCCGTTAGCTTAGGGAACACAGTTTTGGCCGCCCGGCAAACAGCAAATTAACAGCGCGAACTTCATCCTCAAATCTCATCTGTGTCAGCACCAAAATGGCAGGGAGAGGCAAACCAGTGAGTTTGAACTTTTGCAACACAGAGAGCAAGCCTTCCAATCACAGGAAGGAGGCACCCACCTGGAAGATACATGTGACTTGTACCAGGCTCCACTCAGACTGATGAAGCCACTTGGATGAGTGGTGAAAGGAAGAAGGCTTTAACTCCAAATTTTACAACTTCAAGACAATGTCTTCCTGGAAAAATGAGAACTGTCACAAACAGAGAACTCTAAATCTACAAGAGGGAAACCTTAAAGACTGGAGGGTATAAATCCTCATCAAGAGGGTCAGAGTTTCCTGTGAGTCCATCAGCTTCAGAAAACCAAACATCTGTCAAACAAAGCTGTGGAAGTCAGGGGAAGTTCATTGATGACCTTAGGTGGATGAAAACCTGACCGTTGTTTGAGAAGAAATAAAAGAAGGCTCAAAGAACTATAATCCTGGAAATGCACAAAGCTTGAGTTTTGACATGTCTTCTGGTCAGAAACACCTCAAAGTCCCCTTCACCCTGGAGGGGAGCTGATGTCAGAGGCTCTTTGCAGTTTCAGGAACTCTGTAAACAAGCCAAAGGAAGGGGCCAGGCTCTCAAAGCATCTCTACTTTAACAAAGTCCTGCTAAAAATTTGCCTCATTTCAAGGAGCAGTTTCTGGAGAGATTCTTACAAGAACGTGCACTCACACACACAAGCACATCCACATAAGCCGAATGAAAAAGGATTCAAGTAAAAGTCAGATTTGACCATTGAATGAATGACACATTTAAGCCGTTCTGTGTCTTGAACAATTAAAACTTTCATTGCAAATATTGTAAATCAACTAATTTGATGTTCAGATTTTTAGCAGTGGAACTTTCCATTTCATTTGCTTGATGATTTTCTAAAAGTTTTGTTTTAAGTTCAACTGAGTTAAGGTTAGAAGAAAACTTTTTTTTGGATGACTGGAATTGTGACCCCCGCCCTCCTCTACCCTCAGTTAGCTTGCTGAAATTTCCCCACTTCTGAATGAGCTTTCAAAAAGGTGACGGTCACACCAAAGGTGGATTTTAACTGTTTTTGTTTAAAGAACAACTGTCAGTGTTGTTACTGGGAGATTGAGCATTCAACTCCACACTTGGGTCACAGTGAGGTCTACAAACATTAGCCTTCCTGCTGGACACCCAGCATCAAAGGAACCGGGGGGGGACTTAAAAACGAAAAGAAACTTTAACAGCCAATACTAATCAGAACAAAAGACAATGTTCTCATCATTTTAATTGAAATGTTCACTGGTGAACATCATTTGACTGAATTTCTATGCAAAATGAACCTGTTAGCCATCGCCATTCTGTCTGTGATGGAATGAAAGCCACTCTCAAATATACGGTGAGCTGGCTGACAAATTCTTGGAATAAACCCCAGGGCTACTCTTAGAAGATAAATGCTACTCACAATTCACTAAAGTCACATTTGTGTGTCTCCGTTGTTGGATTTTCTCTCCAATCAATCATGTTGAGCTTTATAACAAATACCTTTCACACTTTTTGGTTAAATCAACAGTAAATAGTACACATGGAAACCCTACTAACATTTAATTCCCAAACCATATGGACAGAAAATTCATCAAAACATTTTCTGAAGGCGTTTAGACCTTCAAGAACAGGAAGAATAGACCTTATTCTTTGATGGTTCAGCTCCATTTCTCATTTCCTCCCCCGGGGAGCAGTCTGACCGCTCAGCTCTTGTTTTGATGCTGACATGTGAAACAAACGAGTTGTGATTTCAGAATATGGAAAACTAAAAAACACCAAAGGTAACATCAGGTATGGATGAACCCTCCCTCAAAGCTCTCGGACTTCCAGCTGGACTCTGCTCCTAAACCAACACGCTGTCAGAGTTTAACCCAGCGCCTCTGAGCAATGGAGGGGTTGGTGTTAGCAAAGGACCCTGCCTCCTCTCCCAGTGTCAACAATCCATAAACGCAGATAACGGCAGGAGGAAGGAAGGAGCAGAGTATTTTAGGGACTATTTATCAACTGTGACCACTTCCTGCAGCTCTGCCAGACACCCCACCACCACCCCCAGCAGCAGCCATTTGTCTGTTATTGTCATCTTGAGCACTTTCACAGACAGGGATGAACTCATTTAAAGGTCCTGTTTTGCTTGGCATCCGGGTCCAGGCTGACACCAAAGTAATTTATTTTTTGGTTTTAAGAGTCTGTGAAAGTAACTTTAAAGTGCTGCCTGAAAAGCCTTTGTTAAGCTGTTCCTTAAAGTGACCATTAAGGTTTAAACTGAAAATATTTATGAGCTCTCTGATCTTCTATGTTTTTGTAGCTTTTTAACTCTAGAAAATCAGGGAAACACTCACAGCTCACAAATTAGGGAAATTCTTAATGTTTTTAACTGTCAGGTTAGAAGACATAACCATTTTTTTGTCAAAGAAAGGTTTGAGCTCTGAGATTGTATTTCTTCACACATGGTTGTGGACAAGATGGCGCACAGACTGATAAATGTCACAGAACTAAAATTCCACAGGTTTTCAGAGTTGTAGCATCTATTATGAACTTTTGAGGTGAATAAACGGCTTAGTGTGCAGATGAGCCTAAAGTGGGGCAAAAAAACAGTAACAATTATGATCCTTTTAACACTCTCAGGGCAGGCATTGCAGATTTGCAACAGCTAAATGCTGTTACTAAAACTTTATTTGGCACTGAGCACGTTAAAACTGATATAAGTAAAAGGCTTCAGATTAAAAAAACTATTACATTCCTTTGAATACTATAACTTTCAATCTTTTACACAATCAAGACTATTCAGTACAATTTACTACGGTAACATTTTATTAAGAATCTTTTTATTTTTTTTCATCAGTGATTCACTATTTGCACAAAGAGTTTCACTTTACGCAGATTTACAACAGGTAGCGCTGGTCATTTCTGATCAGCAACACATCGAACTATAAGACGTTTAGGACACAGTTTCCCACAATCCATTGTTTGTAGTCATTAAGGCGGCTTGCAGTCAGCGCAAAACTTATTTTCATGGCTGCGCTCGCCTAGGAAGGCACCAGTCACTTTCTCACTGTATTTTGTGACGGCACAAACAGGATGTTGGTGCAAAAAAACTGACCAGCATGCACTGCAATTTGAGCAATCTGAGCAGTGCTGCGTCCGCCTGGGTGATTTTAAACACGCCTGATGTCTTAGCACCATTTTGTTGCTTGTAGCCAGGTCCTTTTGCTTTTTTAACGTAAATCGTAATACCAGTCATTTATTAGGATTTTTGTATGTTTTAAGTAGATTTTTCATTTGTCTTGAAAATAAAGTTCAAAATAATTCAAAAGTAGGTGAAATTAGGTCTTCATTCAGCGTGGCTCCAGTAGATTTCCACAGATCACTGTTGGTCTTCACTTTCTTCTCTGATAAACTGAAATATTTTCAGCTCTTAAAACTCTTTCAATCAATTGATTCATTTTATCATGTTTGGTTTGCTTTTATTTGTTTTTGACTCTCTTGCAGTTCAATTCTCCTTAAACGTCACAGAATCAGTTTTCCTGGTGAAAAAGGGGAACTGCAGCTTTCTTGCTGAACTGTTTTTCTGCACAAATAAGAAACAAGAAACATTTCTTGTTTTAATAGAGGCAGAATTATCCTCCTTTATCTGTTTTTTGTTTCAGCAGCTTTACCAAAAGTTTGGTTAAATATGATCAGCGTCTTCACACACGTGCCTCCACCTCCTGAAATTCAGCTCATCCCATTCACAGCTTTGAGATGGACAAACTTGAGCTCATTTCAGCTGCACTGTGCCGTCTTTTTCTCTGGGGGGGAGTAAAGTCTCACAGTCTCCATGACTTCAGTTCATTGGATTTTTAGGGAGTGCCGTCTCAGTTCTTGGTCCAAACTGAAGCAAAAGGTCATGAGAGCGCCAAGCTGTGCTCAGTACTCCCTGGCCTCCCTGAGCTCCATCTGAAACAAGGACTCGGGGGGTTTTCCTCACAGTCCAGCTCATTGTTGGGGGGCCTGACGGAATGAAAGCGGCTCCAGTCTCCTTGCAAAGAATCCAGGGTAGGACGTCCACCTTGTAATGAAGCTCTGGGAAAACTCAGTGCTGATCAAGTCTGGTGATCCTGCCCCCTTGCTCGTGTGATCAGCCTCATTCTGTCGTCGTAGCAACAGTGCTGTGCCGCCAATGTTGTGCTGTCGTACGAGAGCATGGAGCGGAGCAGAACCTGGCTGAAGGCTTGTAGATGTCCAGCCGCTCTTTGGGTCCGCTGGCGTCCCTCCAGCGGAAGGTCCTCTGAAGCTGTCGTCTGGGATGTTGACGGCACTGTACACGGCCTCAAGACGGGTAAGAGCAGGGGCAGCTGGGGAGCTGGGTGCGCACCTGGTGCAGGTACCTCTGCAGGAAGTCATTCTTGCAGCTGAGCCACTTCTCACAGCTGTCCACATCTGAGAGGAGGGAGTTTCAATTAATGCTAAGGTGGAGCTAATTCAGAAAAGAACACAGTGACAGCTAATATTTCACCCACAGTGATTTGAATTTAAAAATTATTTTTCAAATGTTGTCAGGGCTCTAAATTAACACATGCCAAATGTGAGTAAAACTTTTATATGAAAGATAGAAAATCTATTACATCTCTGACACGAGTCTCAAACTCACAACCATGAATTTTAAGTGTCTGTTTCCCTCCCCACTTGGCCACCATAAACATCCATCCAGAGTTTGTTCAAACATTAAATTCTAACTTTATTGCGCAGATTTAATCCTCACATTCACAGCAGCAACTGGTGCATTCAGGGGCTGCATGGAATTATCACACTTATGTGCTTTCATTAGAGCTCACTGTTGCTGCATTCAGGTGGGCTGGTAATTTCTAGCATTTGCTCACACTGATCTCAGACATCACAAACACACATTCACTTGTTGCTTCATGTCATTGTTACTCTTGAAATGACAGACTCACAACTACAACACACTGATCTATAAGAACACAAAAAGACAAAATGTTGCACATTTTCAATAGATTAATGTTTTTCTATGCATGACATTAAAAAACTTTAAAGTAATTATTTTATTGTTTGTCACAAGTTTTAATCTTTATGGATTTCAGGAGGCTGCTCTCTGTCTCCCCCTCTGGCCGCCTGCACACACAGTCTCCAGAGTACTGACAACTTCCTGGTTCCCCTACACTACATTTCCCATCGACCCCTGCAGCCACTTCCAGAAATCCCATAGCTGCTTCCCATCACTACTCACCCTGAACATGATATAATCTGATCGCTTAGCTTAGCTCAGTGTGAAGTATTGTTTCTCATTATAATTCTGAGTGTGTTTTTTTTCTTTCTCCCTGCCTTATTCATTGACAATCTCATTCCTGATCCTGCTTCTACGCTGTCAGTCTACCTGGACTCCTGTGTGACCTTGACCACCGTATGCCTCAGCCTCTGACAAACCCATGCTGTGTCTGACCCTCGCCTGTCTGACCAACACCTCACCCCTTTTCCTAATAAACACTGCAAATGCATCTGTCCGCCTCTGACTCTATGTTACAATGAAAGCATGTTACATTCAATTAAAAAAGGGTGGTCTTTTTTCTAACTGAATACAATTCAATGTCCATTAAAAAAATAATGAAAAAATAATGTAAATAAATATCTAAAAAAAAAACAGACTGTAAGCAACAAAGTTGACCACACCCATGACGTGAGCGCCCAGCAGGTCAGCCACAGACTTCATTGCTTTGTGTCCAATATTGTCGTCGGACTGAATCCCAAACAAAAGGAAAAACTGTTCATATTGGTCAATATTTAATACTTGTTGTGTAACATTTGTAGATAAAGTCAATTCTTTAATGAGAATTATGTGTTCATTAAAGCACATTGTCTGGTGGCCGTGGTGCAGTGGAAAGGGAAGTCAGCCTATGATCAAAGGATTGCAGGTTCGATTCCCACCTTGCCCACCCATGTGACGAAGTGTCCTTGGGCAAGACACTGAACCCCACATTGCCTCTGATGGAAGGTTGGCGCCAGTGTTCGGCAGCAGAGCCTCCATCAGTGTGTGAATGGGTTTGTGACAGTAAAGCACTCTGGGCCTTCAATGAAGGTAGAAAAGCACTATATAGGTAAGTATTTACCATAAAGAGATCAGAAGTGTCTTTTATTACAATAACATTACATTTCTGTTATGTTATAAAACCTGACATAAGACTACACTTTCAATTATAAGTGTTTTGTTTTTGTGAGAGAATAATCATTTAAGATTATTATTTATTATGAATTTAGGGAATAACTGTTTTACTTTGAAATACTCCAATTATTTTTCCAGAGACATGCTTGGCTAGTAGAGTCCAGATTTAGCTGGTAGACTTTAGATGTTACAGGCCACCCAGGCTAGTAAAAGTTAATTTAGAGCCCTGAATGTAGTTAATTATCAACTCATTTGATTATTTTAGTGCCTTTTAAGTGTAAGGATCCTTTCATTGAAAAGGTATTTTCTAAAAACAAGCCATTCTTTTAGATGTTAGCTGTCATTTTCTGGTGATACATGGACTTGAGGGATGCACGGTGTGAAATTGGTTAGCACTCTTGGCTCACAGCAAGCAATTCTGAAAATCGACGGCTTGACAAGAAATTACACTGTAATAACTTGTGACACTTAGAAATGTATCTTTGTGGAAACAGAGATTGTTAAAAAAGATAAGATGAGCTTACAGACTGTTCTCAGAATGCTCACACAGTTCACATTAGATAATTAAAGCAGTCATAATTTTACTTACTTTTTTGCAAGATTTGTGAGGTTTGTTTTTCAACCTGGTTTGTGTCTCAGCCTTAAGTTTTAAACACTAACTCTGCTGTTATTGAGATAAGCACTTATGAAAGGAGACACTTCTAGCAGCAATATTGAAAAATCTTTAAAGGAAGTCTGATGATTTATTTTTCCCTGCTGGATTTAGCTAAAGGCAGAGGCACACTGTGAAGCTGTTGTAGACATAAATAGGACTCAGGTTTGTAACCAACCACCACAAGGCTGTAAAGTTTGCCTGATGAGAACGTACCCCCTGCTCATGCAACACTATCTGTCCTAAACGGCTTAAAACATGACAGGGAGTTGATGCCCGCCACATACGGCTGCACTCAAACTTCTCCCTCGTCGTTCTTGCATTTTCACAGAAACCTTGTGAGCCTCCACTCCATTCAACTGCAAACACACGGTGGCTTTCTTATGGCAACGAAAAGCAACTTTTCATTGTTTGCAATCTTTTTAAGCTGATGTTTTTCGCTCCTATTTTTGTGCGACCAAGCACAAAAACAAGATGGAAATTCATGTTGGCCACACGTAATACATGCGATCAAAATACACATTGTTGCATTGCTCGCATGTATTTTCAGTGCATCCAAGGCTATGTTTTGCTGTTGGTACGTATTTTAAAGGGTAATTGTTAAAACAGGAATGGTTACCAACTGGCACAGTGAGTATTTTAAGTGTATTAACCCATCTGACCGTCACACTGTCGCAAAAGAAAATGTGACAAAGGACAGAATTCAAACGTATTTCAACATTCAAAATCAGTGCGACTAAGTAAAAAGTTCAACACCAGTATTGGATGTATTTTAGAAAATTATGTGCAGTCACTTTTGTTTTTTCGCTAGTTTTATGCCAAATTAAGCCGACACAGCTATAGCTCCAAAAACCTTCTGCTGTCCTGTTTATGTGTTTTTGTGCTGCAGTCAGAATAGTTTCCTAACTTTACCTTCAAAGAAAGACTGATGGGTCTAGATGTGCTGATGCACACTTCAAGTTATTCAATGCTTGCAAGGATTTAAAACCTTGGTTTTAAACATTAAATATATTTTAACATGTTTGAAGTTGTTTTAACTTCTCTCTGCTCTACATCTTTTCAAGATTTCAATCAGAACAGTCTGGATTTACTTTTGTCTCATTAAGAGCTAACATCTAGAAATATTGAAATTAATATAAAAACAAGTCATAATCCTTTTCCTCCAAACTCTTGACAACAGCAACAAAACCTTGTTTTAGGACAAAACCCTTAAATTTCACTGCATTTTGTGGCATTAATTGTATTTTTTGTGGAAACAAAAATGTAGATTTATGTAAGAATAAGTGCTATTCTTTGATTTTGTTAGAACTTATTGATATTGACTGACTTGTAAGATTGTATTCTTATTTTGTTCACATTTTGTTTTAAAATGAGTCGTTTCAGTTTATTGCACTAGTTTTTTATCACTGTAATCACAATGAACTAAAACTTGGTTCCTAAATATAAAAAAAAACAAACTATTTGGTTGTAACTAGAAAAAATGCTTATTTTTTGGTAGTAGAACATTGAATAAGAAGTAATTCTATTTAACAGTTCGATTATAGCTTATTTTTACATTTTTTGAATGATTATGTGGAACTATTTGTTTCTAGATTCACTGTTAGGTAAAATGACTTGCAACATGGACAGATCATTCATTACTTTCTAGTGATTTTCTTTCTAATATTATGGTGCATTCACACCAAAGCTATTGGCGCAGCCAATTCCCGTGGCTCGCCCTTCTCTTGCCGCGCTGCGAATTCGCTGCTCGCCGCGCGGCCAACAATGTGTTCCCTAAGCTCGCCACCTCGGCCGGGTGTGGGAGAAGCTACCAGATAATGTTGTTGATCACTACATGAAGCTTTGTCTGTATTTCATTTACACTGCACAGAAGACAGGAATAATATTTAGAGATCCGTTTTTTTCTTTCACAAAAACATGATCACGTCTCCATATAGATCGTGGGCCATTTAATAATATTTGCATTTTATTAAGCATAAAGAATACATCTTTTTTTAAAAATACATTTCTATAAAGATCTTTTTAAAACAACAATAAAATTTAAGCTAAAGGTTTAATAGACTTAATTTATTTGTGTTAAATATATATTACTATAAAAAAAATACATTCTAATGACATTTCAAATCCAAAGAATGATCCTGATGCTTTTAATTGATATTTATAGCAACGTGTGTTAAGTAATTTAGTGGAAAAAAAGGAAAAAAGATTCAACGATCTACGAAAGCCAGCTGCAGGATTTGAACTCGGGGTTCTTTCAACAACATTTACACGGCTTGGTTACTATCCAGAGTCACCACATATGCAACCGACTCGCAGAAATGTTTGTCACTTTATAGAGACAGCTGCCCACACAATGCTGAGTGAAGCACTCGCTCCGGTTGTCACAAAAGGATTTGTTCATCCATGGATTTTTCATAGTTTTCAAACAGGAATCATGTGTTTCTGTTGTAACAGCATGTTGTTTGTGTATTTGAACACTTAAAATAATGTGAAGTTTTCATTTGAAGTGTGTTTTAAGTAGCTGGCATGCCAAAAAAGTGTGAGCACCTCTGATTTACAGGTTCTCTCCGTATAGTGAGCTTCTGTCCTGCTTTGTCTGGATGACGGCCGCTTCCGCTGTGTTTCTGTCTCTCTCTGACAGTGTTTAAAGCAGACTGTCCCCCAACAGTAGCCGGGATGGGTTCAGGAAACCCTGCTATCCCAAAATGGATACATCAGGTTAAGAAAATAAATGGAAGTTCAGGAGATCCGATCTACCATATTGGATGTGTGTTCTAACAGCTGTCACTGAAACCAACACTACCCAAAGTTGAGTAGCTGATTGGTTGACTCAGACATGGCGACCTCCCATAGTTTTGATTTTTTATACTCTGGTTTGCTTCGCCCGCCGCTGACTTTGCACCACGTTGCTCAATTTGCGCTGTTTCCAGACTTTAGTGCTGTGTTGGGGCTCAATTCGCACAGCAAAAACTCAATTTGAGTCTCAACCATTGACTTTATATCGAAACTAGCCACTTCCACCGCACGGATCACATTCGTGTTTTTCCTAATTTTAGGCTACATCTTTTTGCAGTGCACAACTGGCATCATAATGTTCCGTTTTACATTTGGCGCTCACAGCAGAAGAGCATCAAGCCTCACCTCTGCCAGCAGGACAAGCATCTGAGAACGGAACAATCACAGCAACCAAACCAAATGCTGCACCAGTGTAGTATGATGCAGACCGGCTGAGTGTGTGTGTGATGAATGATGCAGACTGAATCAGTCCAGCAGAAACGTGCTTTTGCTTTCACCTCACACCTGTAACATCTCTGTGGTTGTTTTACATTTTTGAACATTTTCTAAAGTGATGTGAACTTCTCCAGAATTGCTTCTTGATTTTTTAAAAATATCTTCGTGGTTGCCATTCAGGTTCCAAAGAATGAATCCAAAGGCTGACTTGTAATTTAACGATGGCTGGCAGAGTCCAATCACTGCATTGCCAAGTTCTTGCCTCTTTCGGACCATTAAGGTGAGTTTGATTGGCTCTTGGTCAAAGTACAAGCTATTGTCTTTATTTTCCTTCCTCAGTGAAGCTGGGGGTGTGCAGAGGGGTTACTGAAACCATATTAGGTTCTCGTTTTTGGCTCTGGTGAGCAGCAGCAAGAGAGCAATTAAACACAACATTTGGACCATTTCTGGGCTGAGCCTTTCTTTCTTCAGAGAAGCTCTCCATGTGGTGGAGTGCATGTTTGGAATATGAAAACCAGACCCTCTCTGCTCTGCCGAACGTAACAACCTAAGACAAAAACCCGAGTGCACATCACAGCAGAGGCCTCCCATACATACTCGAGTCAGTACTCGTGCTCATCAGGGAGGGCGCCAAATCAGTCACGGCTGTCACGTCATCTGGAAAACACAACAAAGAAAAAGTCATATCAACTAACTTTTCACAACATCAAAAAAAATAAACCCATCCCATTCTGAAACCTTCATGCTTCTTAACCCTTTAACACCTGAGCTTTAGCTTCATTATCTATTTGAATGCTACACCATACATGTACTGAACCCAAGGGAATAAGAAAACTCAATTGAATTTCAGTGCAGATAAAAACTTGCTTTGATGGAGAACGTGAAGCTGTTCCTTCCATAATCTCAGCTCATGTCTTTCATGAGTTGAGACTTCACGACTGACAGACAGATTGTTAGTCATCCTGATGGAGATCATTGTAGAGACAGAGCATCACTTGTTTCTTTATTTTTAGTTTTGAATCCAGTTCATTACAAACGTCAGGGTTTTGTCTTACTGACTGTTGGAGTGAAGTTTTCCAAAAAAAATTGTTTCTTTAAAGGTTTGATTTCTTCACAGAGCCTTGATTACTGTCACACTTAAAAAAAACTTGTCCATAACAACATTAAAGAGTCTCAAGCTTAAGTTGAACTGTTTTTGAGTTCCCCACTTTCTGAATCAGCGTTTCAGCTCACTTCTGGCTTCTTAGTAAGTTCTTATTTATTTGTTTTCAAAATAAATGTGGAAGAAGTTACTAACATTAACAACATGCAATATACTATCTATAATACATCTAGCTGATTAAAACAGAGGAACATAGAACACAGAAAAATAAGAAGGTGAAAAAATAAGCATTAACTATGTCAGACTGATGAAGCTTTTTAGATAAGTGGAGAACGATTTAAGACTTTAAGTCACATGGTGGGACTCAAGTTTAAGATAGCGTCACCTGAAAGAATGAGAATCTTCAGAGAATCTTTTAAAACTAAATACAAAACCATCTGAATTTGATACAAATAAGGTTGTACAAAAAGATGCAGTTTCTCAAAAGACCACTTGGGGTAGGTTTTAGAATGGGGGAGTTGACCATTGACTCTCATGTTAAAACTTCAATATCAAACCAAAAATAAACATATTTACGGCCTGGTTTCAAAATCTGTATTCTTTTTTTAAGCATTATTTTGCATTTTTGAGGAGTGAAGAATTTTTTTGGACCCAAATCATTTGGTGTAATTTGCTCAAAGCTCTACTTTGTGAACATGTTGGGGGGTGTTTTTTTTTTACTGGCAGGTGGGTGGACCTAACAAAGCTTTAACCTTTACTTTAAATCTTTTTTCTATCCACCCCATTGAATGTATATGAGAACTGGAATGAGCGAGTGTGAGGTCACTCACAGAAAATTACTTACTTCAGGCCTAAGTAAAACAAAGTCGTTTCATTTTTTTGTGATACGGATGCCGCCGTGTTGGAGCCAGACATCATCAGTAAGCTGTGATTGGTCCGAGTCAGTCAAATCAATGTTTTAATAGCAATCACTCTTGCCAAACAGGAATGAGCTTGTTGGAAGTTCATGCTCTTACCACTTGAAAGCGGGTTGCACAAAGTCTGTCAAAGGCTTTGAATGTTGGATGTGGAGGCCAGCAGGCACAACATACTTTCATTGAGACATCTGATTGGTCAGTTTATAATTTGAATAACTTGCAATAAAGAAAACATATCATGGAAAAAAGAGGAATATCAATAACATGTTAAAAATGTATCAGAGTAAGAATGGTTATTCTGACAAATAGAATGACTGAATGATTTTGGCTTCTTGGAACCAGCAGGTACTTCCTTTTTGGAACACAAGGGGAGAAGAGTCACTTCCCCTATGTCAGTGATCCACCCACAAACTCGTCTTTGTTCATTAATGGGCTCTGTGGATGATCTACTTCCGTGTTCGGTCCTTGACCACTCAATCATTTACGGTTATGTTGTTTACATGGGAATAGAGTATTTGGAGTAAACAAGATGTCTTTAGGAGCTACCCAGAGTAACTATAAATGATGTTAGGCGCATTGTTGGTCTTTCTAGCAAACACACCAATTTAAAAGGCAAAAAGGATTTAAATTTTATGTTTCATCCTGAATAGCAAACTTTCAAGGTAATTTGCTAAGGCTGATGTTATTTGCATGTATTTTTGTACAATCAGCTCAAAAACAAATGTAAATTCAAGTTGGTGACACGTAATACTTGAAGCCAACATGCAGATTGCCGGATTGCCACACGTATTTTAAGTGAGTCCAAGGCTAAATGTTGTTACTGGTCATATGTAATTAATGGTAAAGTCCCATTAGCTGTCACTCACCCAGACTGATACGCACACAGCCACCCTCCAGATCCATCTGGCATATTAACTGTAATTCTTACCTTAACCTTTCCTCTGGATCTGTGCGACCAAAAAAACAAAAAAATGTTCAGTGCTGGCTGAACGAAAGAGAATAAGTGCAAATGGTCACTTTCATTTGGGCTAAAGCTAACTAGCATGAAAGACATATCTAATAACAGCCTTCTTCCCACCCTGAAGCCAGGCCTGGGGTCGGGGCTCGCAGACAAGTGCCTGGTGGCCGGGGCTCCTCCGTTGGGCCCTGGTTAGGTAAAACCCAAAGGATCGTGGTGGGATCACTCCCAGTGGCCTACCACCTGCAGGAGAGCTCAGAGGGGACTGGTGCAATGTGGTTGGGGTGACAGTTGAAGGCAAGTGCCTTGGCGGCCTAAACCCTGGGAGCTTGGACATGGAACGTCACCTCTCTAAGAAGAAAGGAGCCTGAGCTTGTGCAAGAGGTAGAGAGATACCGGCTAGATAAAGTTGGGCTCACCTCTACACACAGTCTGGCTCTGAAACTCAGTCTATAGAGAGGGGTTGGACTCTCTACCATTCTGGAGTTGCACATTGAGAGAGGCAGCGGGCTGGTGTGGGCTTACTCATGAGCCCCCAACTCAGCCACCAAGTGTTGGAGTTCACCCTGGTGAGAAAGTCGCGTCCTTCCATTTACGGGTGGGGGACAAGTCTCTGACTGTGGTTTCAGCTTAAGGGTCAAACAGCAGTTTGGACTACCGGCTTTCTTGGTGTCTCTTGAAAGTGCCCCAACAGGGCACTCCATTGTCCTCCTAGGGGACTTCAATGCCCACATGGGCAACGACAGAAGCACCTGGAGGGGCGTGATTGGTAGGAATGGCTTCCCTGATCTCAACCTGAGCGGTGTTTTGATGTTGGATTTCTGTGCTCGCCATAGTTTATCCATAACAAACACCATGTTTGAGCACAGGGGTGTCCATCAACACACATGGCATCAGGACACCCTCGGCAGGAGATCAATGATCGACTTTATAGTCGTTTCAGGTGACCTTCGGCAATGTGTCTTGGACACTCGGGTAAAGAGAGTGGTAGAGCTGTCCACTGGTCACTACCTGTTGGTGAGTTGGATTCATTGGCAGGAAAGGAGGCTGGAAAGAATTGGCAGACCCAAACGTACTGTGAGGGTCTGCTAGGAATATCTGGGAGGAGTTTGGTGAGGACATGAAGGACTATCGGTTGGCCTCGAAGAGAAACTGTCAGGCCCCTCTGGAGAGGAAAGCAGTTTTTAGCAGGCACCATTTTCAGTGCCGGTGGGGAGCTGATGACTTTGATTGGGGACATTGTTGGGCAGTGGAACGAATACTTCGAGGATCTCCTCAATCGTGCTGACATGCCTGCTGACATGGAGGAAGCAGAGGCTGAGAGTCTTTGTGTGGGGCTGTCCATTACCCAAGCTGAAGTCACAGAGGTAGTCAACCAGCTCCTTGGTGGCAAGGCACTGGGAGTGGACGAGGTCTGCCCTAAGTACCTCTCTGGAGGCTGTGGGAGTGTCTTGGCTGACACGTCTCTGCAGCATCGCATGTAAGTCAGGAACTGTACTACTGGACTGGCAGACAGGGGTGGTGGTTCCCCTTTTCAAGAAGGGGGACCGGAGGGTGTGTTCCAACTACCGGGGAATCACATTCCTCAGCCTCCCTGAGAAAGTCTATGCCAGGGTACTGGCCCGGCCAATAGTCAAACCTCAGATTCAAGAACAACAATGCGTTTTCCGTCCTGGCGGTGGAACTGTGGACCAGCTCTACACCCTGTCTAGGGTGCTGGAGGGTTCGTGGGAGTTCGCTCACCCTGTCCACATATATTTTGTGGATTTGGAGAAGGCATTCAACCGTGCGCCCTATGGTGTCCTATGTAGGGTGACCGGAGCAGGAGCTTGGTCCTCATAGCCGGCAGTAAGTCAGCCCTGTTCCCAGTGCATGTTGGACTCTGGCAGGGCTGCCCTTTATCACCGGTTCTGTTCACAGTCTTTATGGACAGAATTTCTAGGCACAGCCAGGGGCCGGAGGGGTCTGGTTTGGGAACCACAGGATTTATTCTCTGCTTTTTGCAGAGGATGTTGTCCTGTTTGCTTTATTGAGCCAGGACACCCGCCCCCACCCCCACCCCCCCATGCATCATCAGCAGCATGCAGCATCGCTAAATCTGAAGCCATGGTTCTTGACCGGAGAAAGATAGTTTGCCCTCTCTGGGTGGGTGGAGTGCTCCTTCCCCAAGTAGAGAAGTTTAAGTATCTTGGGGTCTTGTCCACAAGTGAGGGAAGATCTGAGCGTGAGATCGGCAGGTGGTTTGGTGTGGCATTCACCGTCGGGTCGCTGTACCGTTCTGTTGTGGTGAAGAGAGAGCTAAGCCAGAAAGCAAAGCTCTCCATTTACCGCTCGATCTATGCTCCAATACTCACCTATGGTCATGAGCTCTGGGTCATGACCGAAATAATGAGGTCCTGAATACAAGCGGCCAAAATGAGTTTCCTCTGTAGGGAGGCTGGGCGCTCCCTTAGAGGTAGGGTGAGAAGTCGGAACTCGGAGTAGAGCCGTTGCTCCTTCACATTGAACGGAGTCAGGGGAGGTGTTCCGGGCATGTACCACTGTGCGAAGGACCAGGGGAAGACCCAGGGGTCTCCTTTAGCTGGAGGAAGTGGCTAGGGTGAGGGAAGTCAGGGCACCTTTGTTTAGACTGCTGCCCCTGTGACCCCTGTGATCTTCCCGGATGAGCGGAAGAAGATAGATAGATGGACCTCCTAGTTATGTTTTAACTCTTTCACACCAGAGCATTTCTACATTTCTGTCAATGTAATTTTCAGTGTCAGGTAAAGCAGTATTACAAGCGAGGTGACAGTTAGAGCACGCTGCTGCCACTCTATGAAGAAGGCAGAGGCTCCTCATTAGCTGGGAGAAGAAACCAGCAGTCTGAAGTCACTTCAAAGTTCGGTTAAATGTTCAAAGTTCCTTTGAACGGGTTTTAAATGTTCTAATGTCGCTATGCTTCATCTCCAGACATCATGTGGTCATGCAGTAAATGGTAGCATTTTGTGAGTACTGTGTGTTTGGAGTTTCAGGAGGGCAAAGTTTGCCTTTTTGGATGTCTGCATGTCTATGCTCCGCCAGGGGATATGGAGAACACGTTTCATGCACCTAGGTGCATGACAGCTAACGGGACTTTAACTTTAAGTATAATTTTAAATATGTGCGGCCAACAACAAAATTCAGCCTTGGATGCACTTAAAATACTTTTGAGCAA
Source organism: Oryzias celebensis (assembly GCA_014656515.1). NCBI lineage: Eukaryota > Metazoa > Chordata > Actinopteri > Beloniformes > Adrianichthyidae > Oryzias > Oryzias celebensis. Next base: position 29,796,058 of record BNCR01000005.1, on the reverse strand, counting down.
AGCAGCAATGTATGTCTTTGCTGCACATATTATGTGTGGCCAAGGTAAATTTCCATCACTATTTATGCTGGTCAAACATAAATACATGCCATGTAAGAAATTAAACAATACCAGGAATAGTACACAGTGATTTGCTAAGTTATCCACAACCGGAAATAAAAGAGCTGTCTTATTTTAAACAGAAAATACGTCACACAGCTCAGTGCATAGAGCCCATCCGTGGATGGGAACCAATGAAAAGGGGGAATACCACCAGCTACTGTAAGATGGGGTATCTACATCCAGACAAAGATCCAGATCCTTATACAAAATGTGAAGGTGGAATAAAAGAAATCAGATGATGAGGCGTATTGGGATACAGCACAGATCATATGAACTTACCCCTGTAACTCTTCCAACAGTTTTGTGTGACACGGGGTTTACAAGATGCCCGGTTACCTTTGGAAGACTTTTCAATTTCAGTTATGACCAATGTTCTCCTGGGTGTGTTCAATCTGTCTGAACATGTTCTGGATGCACTGGATGCACTTAGTCAGAATGGGGGGTGCATTGAAAGAAGTGCTTACATGTGAAAGCTTTACCTAACCTGTGTTGTGTTTATGCCAAAACTTTAAGTGTGATTCTGGGTGAAAGCTGTCACCAGTTTCAGTCCAGATGAGGTCCTTCCATCCCTGTTTTGTTTCTCTGTTTTAACCGCCCTCTTACACAAAGGTGTGGCATACGTGCAAAAGAAAAGTCTTCTTCCCCACTAATGACCTGTAAACACATTCTGCAGGTGACCTTTTACATCATCTCCTGCCTCCTGTGAGTTCCCATCATCCTTTTAGGAGCTCTCTCCTGCTGGAGATCTCCCACTGTGATGTGCACGTGTGAACCGTTTTCTGTGCTCATGCACTAATGCAGCTGCAGGAACAAAATGTGTGCACTTTGTCAGACCCTGGGGGGGTGGGGGTTTCAACGCTGAGCGATGATAGTGTGCTTCTTACTGGGACAGCTTTCCAAGTCACATGTTCGAGACTCTGTGGCTGTGCACGCATAACCACAGGACCGGGAACGTTTTTGGGTCCCAAACCCACAGCTGGCGCTGCAGGGAGCCCAGCCACTCCAGTCCTCGTCCTCTGAAAAACACAGGAATAAAGAATGGGTGACGCAGAGGAGGGGGGCTGAACTCCAGAGTACTATCAAGTATTAAAGCAGCCCTTTGAAGTTAGACTTGTGAATTCCTCGCTCAGCTGGAGCATGCACGTTATGCAATTAAGGAGCGGCTGAAAAGAGCTGAGCAACAACACTGTGCGACCTCTGAGACATGCTCTCTGTTTTTAAACACAGCACTTTCTTGGGGAAGGAGGAACTTCAAAGAGCGGGGTGCATGTGTTCAATTTCACTTGCAGTGAGAGTAATGACGGCTGCACATGAGGAACAACTACAGCTCTTGAGGGTTTCAGAGGAGCAAGGGATCTGCAGGGAACTGCAGGTTGGAAATGAGCTCATATGAAGACCAAAACTATGACATCAACATTTTTTTTAAAAGACCAGAATCTGAAATAGAACAGAGCTTGTATTTTTCCATCAAAGGGTAACCTTGTACCCATAGCCCTATTAAAAACAACAAATAGATAATAAATACCAATAAAAAATGAAAGAACCTTTAGAACACCTTTAGAATGTGTTGAGTTATCCTGAAGATTTCCCAAAGTCTGGATGTTTCTGGATGAGGAGAAGATGAGTCATGGTGGGAAGTGAAGTCTAACATCAGCTCTGATCTAAACCACAACAAGTTTCCTATGATGGTCCTCTTGGTTCTGCAGCTGAAAAGTTCACCTGAACTCTGGTTTGGATCAAACAGGAGAACTCCAGTCCTCTTCAGAATGAGTCTCTGTTCTCTTGCAGGTGAACTCTGGTGTGGTTCACTTCAGGGTGAACGCAAACAGACTTTGACAGACTATAGAGGGAGATGCTCTAAGCTTCATATGTTTAGAGACAAAACAAACAGCCTCATCGTGAATCTGAAGAAGCAGGAATTATGAAGAAGTTCGGAAAATGTCTGCTGGCAAAAGGTGGTGCAGTGTGGAGCAGCAGGAGCTTCTTTATAGATGATAGTCAGAGGACCAGCAGGACTAGATCCTTTCAGTCTCTGTTTTTTGTCCTGGTCAGAGCTCAATCATTGACTCTAATTTTCACTGAGCAGTCTGGATCGGACTGGTCATCTCCTGGCCGATTTTGAATGATCTAGGCAATTCAAGTGAGCATTTCCATTGTGTTGGATGAAGGTTTAATCAGAGTGTAGACGATGACATAGCTGTGTGTCATACAGGTCTATAGCTGTATGAGTACAGTGAAAGGTAATGGCAACAACAATAGAGGTCGTGCCTCAGCTCCTTTCATATTTGGGTTCTTGTATTTCGTACAGAGTTTCCCTGCATTTTCGTGTTTCTTTATTAGCGGTTTCACCTATAAGTCAGTCACTTGACTCTTGTGGTTTCTCACAAAAACTCTAACAACTCAAGATGCTTGTCTGAAGTTTTTGCTTTTGAAGGAGGTGCTGCGGTGTATCTCTGCACAGCGGAGCCCCCCGTGAGCGTGGAGGGGCCAATCCTGATATGCTGAAGAAGATAAATTGCAGAGGATGATTATGCAGGTGTTTATTATTTGATGAAGGAGGAAACGTGCTTCTGGTTTGAAGGCACAGAAAGACAGAGTAACACTCCTCATCTGCATCATAAAGTAAGCTGCTGTTTTGAATAATAAAAAAGTAACGGACATTCTTTGGCCCCAGGGGTGAGGAGGTTCCTCCGTATTTGCGGATGTCTCCAGTCCTTAACCCCCCAGAAAAAGGGGAATGCTGTGTATTTTCAGCTGTATTGTTTTTCACCCTCTGCAATCTTCTTTCAAATATTTGCCAGCTTGAAGAGTTGCAAGTTTGTGCAGCAGACAAAAACGTTGGCGCCGAATGATAAGCTATTTGAACAATTGAATGCTTGGAAAAGTAGGCGCTGGTCGGACACTTCTCTGTTGTAATTATACTTTTCCACCACCAATCGATGAGTTTCATTGTGTGATGACAGTAGCTCCGCCCTGACTGGTCCATTCCATTTTTCTATGGACTTCAACCAAAGGGGGACCAAAAATGGTACCAGTGGGTCCTGCTTAATGGGTCTATCTTATAATGGAAACATTCAAAGTACCAGTCCGGGTTGGTCCAGACCACTCAGTGGAAACAAGGCATAAAAGAGCAGCTGATGGAATTGATCGTTCTAAGTGGTTTGGTCCGCCTCCGTTTTTGATTCACTCCTGAATGCACTATGTGAATAAGGTAAGGCTCTCAGCATTTCTGCCCATTCAAACCAAGTCCATGGGACTATCCCACGGAAGGAGACCAAAAAAAGATAAATTACATATTTGCTTGTTAACCTTTTAACACCAGAGCAACAATTTTCCACTGTTAAAGCCGATATGCAAACCCCATTTTTCTGTGTCAGAATCAAATAATTCACATTGATCGAATAAACTGTTGTTTTATGGTAGCTCAACAAGTGTGTATTATTTAGGTGTCATTGGTGACATCTACGGTGTTGAAGAAAATCCTGGTCTGCTTGTTTTAGACCAGTGGTCTAAAAAAAACATCTTATAATGGTGTAAAAAAGATTTAAAAAATTGATATAACAAGATTCCTCAACTCGTGAGCATTTCAAACTGAAAAAAATATTTTGATCTGACTTATAGTTTAAAGACAGCATGAATATGCTCGTGACAAAATCTGTCCATCCCAGAATCTGCAGTGTGTGTAAGTAGATGACATGCAGCTGAACTCGCAGATCAGACCTGGAATTGTGAACCTGTTATCACGGCGTCGGCATGCTCTTTTATGCTCTCACACACACACATTCATACAGGCTTTAAGGAATTCCAAGGGACCTTTGATGCTTTTAATGACACATGCATGTTTTTATTCACTGTTTGCTGTAAATCAATGTAAACAGATCCACATTAGCATTATGCTAGCTAATTGGGCATCTCCTGAGGTTTTATAGATGCAGGTTTTTTTGGGGCGATTTTTGAAATTTTAAGCAATTTTCTTCAAGAAATTCTTCCAATTCTTTGTGCACTCTTAAAACCTATGCAAAATCAGTATCAAAATGTTGAGCACATTCATGCCTTTACTTTTGGCATCCATACCTTTTACACATTTAAAAATTGTACATGTTTTTTTAAAGAAATTATTAAAATCCTTTGTGCACTTTTAAAACCTCTGCAATAATGGTATCAAACGTTCACCACATTCACAACATTTATGCTTGTTCTTTAGGCATTCATACATTTAGCAGTTTTGGAAATTTTAAGCAAATTTTGCGATTTTTTCATAAAATTCTTCAAATTTTTTGGGCACTTTTAAATCCTATGCAGTTTTGGTATCAAAATGTTCAGCACATTTAGAACATTAATGCTTGTACTTTTGATGTTAACTCCTTTTGCGCATTTTAAAATTTTGCGCAATTTTTGCACATTTTTTAAGGAACTTTTAAATTCTATGCTATTTTTTAAGAATTATTAAATTAATGTGTGCACTTTCTGCAACTTTAAGACCTTTAGATAGCGTTTTGTTCACACATACGCAGACATAAAATTACTAACTGAATCGCATGAGGGTGGATACATGACAGGAAGTATCAGCTTTTCACAGAGAAACCTACATATCCCCATGAAACATATTCCTGTGTACATGACTTACTTGAATCTGTTCTGCTCTACAACAGATGTTCCATTGAGGTTTTCTGTTTTCATGTTTATATGAAAATTTGTCTGTTTAACAGATGTTTGTTGATTTTGTGCTTCTCTGCTTCATAGACACTAACTGCTGCAATGACTAATTGATTTCTTTTTTCTTGTAACGGATGGGATTTTTCTTTTTTTTTTGTTCATCTGCTTCCTCTTATCTCATCGCTGCAGTTACTGATGTTCATATTACAACAATGTTTTGTTGTTTTTCATATTTTTTTCTTTCTCGTCTTTTCAGACTCCAAAAATGGGAAGGGAAGACTTTGCCAGGCAGAAACCTCAGGATCTGGAACTTCTCCATCAATTAAGACCAAGCTTGGCTGGCATATAACTAAAGCAGACAATGACTGAATGTTCATTGCACATTTACATAAAATACAGGTTATAATCTTTGCTTCTTTTTGAGATTTTCTCTGCTCAGACTGTCAAAACAAACTGAAGGTCACGGTGAGTTGGTGGGTATCTGATCCTTCATTTTGGCTCTGACTTTGACATGTTAAGTGTTTTTTTTTTTGTTATCAACTGTTTGTTTTCACTGCAGGAGTCTGCAGCTCTGCCTTTACTGTGAACTTTTAATGTGTTCATGTGTGTTCTGTGTGACTGTGTATATGAATGTATTTTTTGTGTGTGAGCATATGGGTGTATTTGTTTATGTGTGTGTCTCATGTTAATCTAATGAGCCGTGGCAGAGCAGATCCCAGTATAAACCTTTCAGGTTTAGGTTACAGTTGGGTTCAGTGTTCAGGTAATCAGTGGCTCTGAAGTAATACAAACATGGATGTGTATTTTTCCTGTAAGGGGGGAGGCACTGCTGCTCTACTAGGCACAGAAAGACACAGCAACAGAAATGAAGCTTTTCCTCAAAGGACTGTTTGGACTTTAACTTCCTGTTCCTGTCATGGAAAGCTCATTCTTGATTTATGCATGGAGGAACAAATTTCCCTGCAATGCCTGAAATCGGATTATTTAGAAAGGTTGGAGATGCAGATGAATATCTCCCATAAATGTGAGCAAAGAGCTCGGAGCATTTCCGAATAAAGGAGCCAGTTTTCAGGTAAAGATCAGAAGAAGAGTTAGTAAGTGTTTGTTTACGATCGAAAACGTGACCTTGGGCTCCAGCGAGATGTGTCTTACCGTATTTATCCTTGGAATCCCAGCCTTTGTTCCAGTACTGGGCCCGGCCTCTGCCCACCTGACTCAGGACAGAATCCTCTGGATTGTCGATGTAGTCCTCTGGCTCTTCCTGGGAGCTGGCCCCACCCAGCCCATTCTCCGACTGATCTGGGTACTCCCAGAACAATGGCCAGAACAGCTTCTTGTTGATGTTGATCCACTCGGCAGACCAGTTGTTCCGCTGGCCCTCCTTAGCCAGGTCCATCTCCACCTCTGTCTCTGTGGTAATGTCCTCCACCACCTCAATGGTCACCTGCAGGGTTTGCATTCTTAAACCCTGATCCACCCAGGTTACTTAGCAACCATCAAAATCAAGAATCTATGGGTGTATTCAGACTGGAAACGTCTGCTGTTCCAGATCAAGTCCTGAACCTTGCGTTTGGCCTATGTTCAGACAGAAAATGTGTCCCTCGTCATCGAGGGAAACAAACTCTGGTTCACTTTTGCAAACCAAATGTGTCCAATCTGAATATATCCTAAAAGTCTCAGAGATATACGGTTTTGCTCATAAGTTTACATACCCTGGAAGAAATGATGAATTATAGGCTATTTTCAGAGAATATGAATCATAACACAATGTTTTCCAGTCATAGTTACTGGTTGGATTAAGCCATTTATTGTCAAAAAATTCTGCTTACCTTTTGTAGATCATGACAACAGAAACTTTCCAATTGACCCTGTTCAAAGGTTTACATTCCCCAGACCTTGTATTGCCTCATTTTGCATCAATAACAGTCTGGTCTCTTGTGGTCATTGTGGATGGGGTCCTTTATTTTCTCTAAAGGTAAATCAGCCCATTCTTCTTTCTTCTTGGCAGAAAAGTTCAAGTCAAGATAAGTCATATTGAGAGTAAAAATATATTTGTCAAAGTAGCTCTGTTAAATGAAAGAAAAGAGGATCTTGTTTGTTGTATTCCACTTGAGAATTTGTAAAAAAGAGTGGAAATAAGTAAAGTAAAGTAACGAGTAGTAAATTACTTTTTATAAATAGGTAATGAGTAAAGTAATTTAATTACAATTTGATTCAGTAACTAAGTAATCAATTACTTTTTTAGAAGTAACTTACCCAACACTACCAACCAACCAACCAATATTTCTAAAGCACTTTTCATACATAATGTAACACAAAGTACTGTAAATCAAAAATAACATAAAAACAAGCACAACAATTTAAAAATCACCCACCTCCACCCCCCCGGACCCACACACAACCTCCATTTCCCTCTTATGCCCCCCACCCTCTTCACCAAGGCAATTAAACAAGGAACAGTTTTTACTGTTTTCATTTCTTTGTTTGCCACGTAACATTGTTTTTGATTGTACAAACTTATAATTGCTCTAATAACCAAAATATTGTTTGAACTTACTTGTGAAAGGTAATTCAACATGATCAACTCTTAATAGAGTGCAGGTTGTTGCATCTGAAAGATGCACAAACAAACAGTATGGCTGTGATTCTCAGTTGACTATAGCTGGTTGTGGATGTAGCATAGCTAAAGTAGACCCTTCTAATATGGCGGCGCAACAGGTCCGCTCCGGAGCCCTGTTATTGTCAATGTTATTTTTTAGGTGTTAATAAAACTTTAAAAACTAAACCAAATATTTTTAACTTGAGATTACTGCAAAAAAATTTATTTGTTTTCCTAATTTTGTGCAACGCCAACAGAATACTTCTATGTATTCATAAACAAATCCTCTACTGTTCATTGATGATCTGAAAAAGTTCAGCTGTGTTACTGCCTATATCACGTGCTCTCTTGCCAGTGCAGCTATATGCCAGATACAAACAGCAAAAAAATGATAAACCTAACATAGATATTATACGGAAAAAAGACATAATAAAAATGTATTAATAGTTCATAAAGAACGACATTATTAGCATACCGCTAGTAAACTAAAGACAGGGACGTGATGGGCCAGTTTATTAGGGATTGCCCAATCAAGGTTGCGCTTGTGCACCATTTCACCTCACAGCCTGCACCGTAATTTTAAAGAAAACACGCAAAATACAGCGATTTTGAGGCTAAAAAATATTAAAGGTCATTTAAATAAATGACATTTAGAGATCAGATCAGTGGACACATTTTTATTTCATAATTATTACCTCATGATGGCGAGGATAGTTTACATGTGAGTCTCTGGCTTACCTTCACTCGTCCCTGCTGAGACATGTTTCAATAATGAACTACCGAACCCGAGCCCGCCCACATTACTGTATGTTTCACCAGCCCAAAGCTATTTCTGCCCGCAAATCTAGGAACTAAACCGGCCAAATGGGCAGGAAGCTGCCTTTTCTGACAACATTGGTTTTCGGCAAGGCAGCTGACACACTGCATGATGGGATTTGTAGTTACTTTTTTAGTGAAGGTCATAAACACATTGTTATTGGGTCTTCTGTTAGATCTGATAGCACAAAGAATTGTGGGATACCATTCATTTCGTCTTTCTGGTCGGACTGGGGTTTAAGTGTGGAGACAAGTGTGTCTCTGTTTTGCTCTTAGTTATTGTATCCCGTTGTGTTTATTCCTCTCTGCACCTTGGGTGAGAGGGAGAGAGAGAATGATGACCCCCTCGTGATGTTGCTCCTTGAAAAATTGCTCCTGATAACTAATCTCTCAATCCTCTTACTATTATATTACATTGCATTATGATGATACCAGCGAGACATGTTGTGATATTGATCATATGGATTGGTCTGGCTGGCCAGATCTAATTACTGGACGGGCCGGATGTGACCCGCAGGCCTTGGGTTTGACACCTGTGCTCTAATAACTCTACTGGAACTAGTCAGCCAAACTTTGTGGATGAAAACACTATAAATGACCCAAAGCAACAATGATGTTGATGTTCAGTTTACTGCTGAAGTTGACCAGGAAGTTGACAGAAAAACCTTTGAGTGTGACCATTTCTCTTCCTAAATCTTTGTGTTTTATCAGTTTTGATGAATCTGATCTCCTGTTCTAAATAAAGGTATGAATGATGGTGATTTTATATATATTATTTGAATTGTATTCATTCAGTAAAAAGACATACATATAAAAACCATTTAGACACAATAAGAATAAATAGTAAGGTTCATGGTTTGATGTGTGAATCGTTGATCTTGATTTATGAATTAAATCGGATTGCCCTACAGTACTAGTTTTAGAAAAATGTATTATTCAAATCAATAATCTAAATTGCTGTAAATGTGATAAGTCAATAGGAAAATTATTATGAATTGTTACAAACAATTTATGTCATCAAAGGTTAACACAAAAAAAAACCCTTTAGGAAATCAATCCTCAAGTGTTTTTCTTCCTCGTTTGCATGTTTCCACAGAGTTTAAACAGTGGAATAAACAAACAAGTTGATCAGAGATTAGAGACTTTACAACCTGATTAAGTAAAAGCACAGAAACAATGGCACATCTCAACTAACTGCTTTTGTTTCTATGGTGGCATTAAGTGAAGCGTTTCAAAATGTTCTGCTCTGAGAAACGAAGCTTTGACTCTCTGTCTTCCATGAACTTCATTTGTGAACATGTTCCCGGAACGATCGGAGCGTCTCACATTCCTGCACATGCCGGCGTAATCTCTGACAGGCTGGGGGGCTCGGGCCCGCTGCAGGTACACTTATCCATCTGAACCTCAGACGGAAGGTACTTCCATCAAAGGGGGTTATTGTGAGTGCAGCAGATGGAAACATGCATAAAGAATGTGGTGGAGATGCACTGATGGCTGTTGCTCTTCTGCCGCACGTGCACAAACACATTTCCACACACATGTTCCCCCAGAAAACAGCAGGAACTTCGGAGGAGCATCCAAATAGTTGAATCAGTGAAAGATTTGAAAAGATAAATTAATAGAAATGCAAATTTAAAGGCCATAACGAACATTTCTACTCAATTTTTTCTCACAGAAAGTTAACCTTTTGCCTTTTTAGAATATTTGTTTGTACATTTTGAGGATTATCCAGATTATCACAGTATTGTGGAGATGATGTTTCTGGAAAGAGAATAAGGGCCATATCACAGGCCATGTTTTGTGACTAAAAAAGGTGTATTGTTTTTCTCTGGGTAAGCAGAGCCATGTGAGTGTGTGTGCGTGAGGAAAGGGTGGAGCATGAGATCAAAATAGGTGGCTGGGGCAGCGGCTGCAGTGAAGCATGATCTGTGGTAAAGAAAGAGTGAGTAAAAGCTCTGGATTTACTGGACCATCGTTCCTACCCTCAAACATTGTCATGAGCTCTAAATCATGCCCAAAAAGATAAGAAGCAGGATGCCTGTGGCTGCAACCCCAGAATCTTGGGGGTTTGTGCTGCCGTCCTGACCATCTGTGAGGTGTATGACCACATCAACACTTTAAAACTGTTCGTGATAGAGTTTGGTGTTACGTGATTTTCTCATTTGAATTTGGGTTTTATTTGCGAAAAAATCATTCTCTTCAAACTATCTTCAAGCTGGAAGTAATAAAAATTACTCACAATAGTTAGTGATTCGTTAAAAAAACTCAGCTTTTTTCCAACCTGGAAGTGAGACGACTCAATCGAGCTTCGCCTTTTGCTCCTAGTAGGTGTCGCCCATCAATCGAGAGCCGGCCTAAACAGTCTGTGTTTCACTCACAAAAACAAACATCCACATTTTTGCAAAGATGGATGAGTAGAATATTTATCTGCCTTTAGTATCACATTTATTCCAAAAATGTGGAAGCCAACCCCACGTTTATTCAATCACAGACAGAATGGTAATGGTTAATTAATTAATTTTGTGATTATATTTGGTCACAAAATGCAGACAATGCCAGATGAACATTGATAAATGATAAGAACATTTTATTATGTTCTGATTAGCACTGTGAATGTTTCTTTTCTCTTATAACCAATCTTTGAATTAAAAATCCTCTTTGCTTTCATGCCAATAATTTACCTAGCGACAGGCGCACCTTTCTGTCTTTGCCCAGTAATCCATGTTCAAGCAAGTTCTTCTAACTCATCGCTCACTTTCGTTGCATCTCCCCCAAGACATAGTCTGCCTTTTTCTGCAGCCGTCCTCTCCATCTCCTCCGTTTGCTAGTGTCATTCTCAGATATGTTTAGGATTCACCCCAAAATATGGTGCAGATTCCTAACCAGAATGTTCTTTGTTGTACGCCACAAAGTTAAGGCGCTAAATGAAATGAGTGTTTCTTGAACATTGCTATACAACACAAATGTCTGGCATCTGAATGACTGTGCTTAACCCAGGGTAGGGGGTGGGGGGTGGGGGTGTCCTAAAAGAGCCCGGCCACCATAGAGGCAGATATTGGAAACGGGACACAGTTGGAAAATATACTGTATTGTTCATTTAAAATCAAAGTGTTTTGTTGATCACCACTAGCTTCATGGAGAAAGTGAGTGTGTTAGCCTGGGGGCGGTGCTGGCAATGTACCCTTCCTAAAAGGGGCCACTCTCACTTTGTGACATCACCTCGTGGTTTTTATGGCTTGGGAGGGGCTGTTCCTCAGAGTGCAGGTTTTTAGAGGAATACTCAGAAATACATTAAAATACCTCTTTAGGGTTGTTTATAGTGAGGAATGAACATTATAATACACTTAAAAGCTCAATTTGTAATAAATATCAAACTAATGAGAATGAGGCTGCACGTTGGAGCAGTGGTTAGCGCTCTTGCCTCTCAGCATGAAGGTTTCTGGTTCAAGTCCTGGCTGGGAGACTCACCAACAGGGGACCTTTCTGTGTGGAGTTTGCATGTTCTCCCCGTGCATCCGTGGGTTTTCTCCGGGACTCCGGCTTCCTCCCACCGTCCAAAAACATGCTTCATAGGTTAATTGGTCACTCTAAATTGTCCCACAAGTGTGGATGCGAGTGTGCATGGGTGTGTGATTGTTGCCCCTGCAATCGCCCATGAGTGGCTGGGTTAGGCTCTGGGAGCTCGTAAGGGACAAAACGGTTCAGAAAATCAATGAATTATGAAAATGGTGTTTCTTCTTATTAATTAATAATGATACGACTTTTTAAATGTGTTTCAATAAAATTCAGACTAAATGGGAGAAGCATTCTTGTAAACAACAATATCCTTAATTTATTGTGAGAGGTCTAGTTCAATAGTCCTGTTCTTTGAACATAAGGGTTTTTTTTCACAAGCGAGCAGGCTTTTGCAAGAATCATTTTACAATATTTGTTACAGGCGAGATGTTTCATTTACAAAACACTAAAAATATGACCCAAAGAATAAGGCTACATTTTTGAAAGACTTTCCATAACTGGTAATTGGGATTGTTTGAACATGTGTGGTGCTGATAGCCATGGTTGTGATAGGTGGATTATGTGTTTGGCCATATTGTGTTGATTGGTGATTGCAGCTGCATTTTTTGTATGACTTGATTGTTAATATTTTGCTGATGGGACTGTCTAACTGTAAGACATACAGTTAAAAACCGATGTAATGAGAGGCACATGAGGGTGTCGCTGTCCCCACAGTGCGGGGGGTTTAAATTGGATGCTGACGTGTGGTTGCCATGGTGCCAGTTTCTTATTGTGGAACCAGGTATGGAGGTAGGTTACTTGGCTCGTTTTAATAAGTTTAATAGGATCTTTATTAGTGTTTGATTATTTTTTTAATTTGTTTTATGAGGATTTATGGTATGCAGATCCTGTTTGTCATTGACTGTATATGACAACTGGACAGAGTGAGTGTGATGTCACCCACAGAAAATTACATCCTTCCCATTCCAATCAAATGAAGTAAATTCAGTCACCATTTTTTGCAATATAGCCATTGCCATGTAGGAACCACACATTGTCAGTAAACAGTGATTGGTCCGAGTTGGTCTGAGTCTACATTTCTATAGCAACCACTCATTCCAATCAGGAATGGGCTTGTTAGAAGACCCCACCACTTGAAAGCTGGCTTGGAATGTGTCAGATTGTCAAATGTTTTGAACATTTGACCTGAGGCCACATACTTTAATTGAGGCATCTGATTGTCAGTTTATCACTTGAATAATTTCCACAACATAAAAAAATATAATAAAAAGAAAGGATCATCAAGAACATGTTAAAAAAAAAGGTATCAGAGCAAGAATTATTCTGAGGAATATAATAACTGAGTAATAACTGTTTATTTCTCTTTCAAAGTCTATGGGATTTTGGCTTTTAGGGACCAGCGAGTACTTCCTGTTTGGAACGCCAGGAGGGGAGGGGGTCACTCAGTTCAAGTTCTGCTTTACAAGTAATGGTTTGACTGAGGATCTTATAGGAACTGGGCGTGAGGTTTTGCAACGTACCAGGTACATACGTTTTTATTCATGACAGCAACGTTATATTTTAAACAATGATTCAAATATTTTATAAGAAATGTTTTTGGTGTAATTTGTGGGTTTTGTGTTTTTAGTATTGAAGTACTGTTCCCTGCTGCCCTGTTTGTTACGTTGTTTTTTTTTCGCTGCCCGCTCTCCAGGGGGATTTTAGCGGGGTTGACTGATTGTGAGTGAGAATGGACTAATGCTTTTTTTTCTTAAAGTCACTTCCCTAAGTTTATACTCCAGAAGGTTGTATCTTGTGTTTGGTTCGTATCAGACCTAAGTGTGCAGGCCATCATAGTTGTAAATTTTGATTGTTGTGCATTTGATTGTTTTTTTCCATATGTTTGAAGAGGCGTCATCTTAGTTTAATATCAGACTATTATACCATGTGTGATGGACAGACAGCCTAAGAAATATGTACAACACAATAAAATGTTGTAACCTGCATCAGTGTCATTTATTTTTTCTCTTGTGCAACACAGACATTGAACAAAATGATGCATTGTTAACTGCAACCTTGGACCAGAGCTCTGTGACCTGAGGTGCTTCGCTGCTTTCAAGCTAGCTGTGTTCAGCTGTGATGTTATGACTCCTTATGAAGACCTGAAGATCTCAGCCTCCTCTTCTCCTGTTGGCTGGGCAGCATGAAGCCGTCCTGACAGATGGCCTCCTTCAGGAATTCGTCCATAAGCACACATGTTTGGTCCTAATCCAACCTTCATGTTTCTTTGCCAGAGTTTGATCCATAGCCTCAGTGAGAAAACAGCCTTTGACCCCTAATTTTTGCTCTCATATTTCCTGTCAGTCTTTTTCCCTCTCTGCACGCAGACGTCACGTGCAGTTGTCAGCCCATACGCCTTCGCTAAGCTTTTTGTAATTTGACACCACAGCCTGACCCCCATCATCTCAGAATCAACCTGCTTTGCTCACCTGAATGCTGGGGTTCTGGAAGCCCGTATCTGCGTGACCCAGCTCTGGTAGGTTCTTCAGGTCCAAGATGAAGGACTCCGGGTGGTCCTCAGGTGGATGAGCAGAAAAGACGCCACTGTGTTTGGACCAGCGTTGTAGGGGTGCAGGAGAAGAAGCATGAGTCTGCAGCAGGTTCTCCTGCTGGAGTTTCTCCAAGCCCAAACTCTCCACTCCTTGGTTCTCTTGAGGCCTCACCTGTGAGGAAGAAGGTCTTTCTTCATTTGATGGGATTTAAGCTCAGACTCAGTGTCTCATCTTGTCTTGAGAAAGACTTGTCTTCAGAAAGCTGCTTTAAGTTTGGAAGTGGCTAATACGCACATTCCAAATTCTTATACAAATGATGTTTTCTATGATTTTCCTAAATACTTCATTCTAAAAACAGCATAATTTTCTAGTCACTTAGCATTAGAGTATATATATATATATATATATATATAAAACAAATGTTAAAGATATGTTAAATATTGCTTGCCCTATTTGTTTTTCCAGTAATGTTAGGTTGGGGTGAGAGGGGCTGTTCTGACTAAACCATTAGGTCATGAAGAGATTTTTCTCATTTAGTTTTTTCATATAAAATTAACTTTCCAAACATGCTTCATAATTTCAGACAATGGTCAAAGACTCTGGACCTGAGGGGGCAGGGATCTACCTTCAGATGACTGGACTTCAAAATAAGAGTGAACAATAAGAACGAAAAGCTGCTTGGCTCGGGTAGTGAGTTTGACAAATTTCCAGCACACAGGCTCATTCAACTGTGGTCCTGACAAATGTGGCAACTTTAAAAAAAATATATTTTATTCAGCTGCCAAAAAATAGTTTTTCTGATCTGTAAGAAAAAAAATCTCAGACAAACTCTGCTGTGCTGAGATAAAGTCCTAACACAGGCGCTCACATACAGACTGCACATGCTACAGTTCCTTTACTGAGGCTCAAACATTCAGGCCTACCCTCTCCTACCCCGAACCTCGCCTCTTTAACTTGAACCGTCTGAAGAATGTGACACCCTCCTCAAAATGTGCAACCCTCATCTCCGGGGACAGAAGTAAGGAAGGGAAGACGATCCACCCAGAATCTTCAGTTAAAGCAGAAGCACCCCCTTTTTCTGAAGTATTTAATAAAAGCGTCCCTCCCACTGCACCCCCAGCATCAATCAGAGCCCTCACCCCCACCGAATCTCGGTACTCATCCATTTTATAGAGGAAGAAAGTTTGTGGGTAAACGTTTGCACTGCAGCTGCCCCAATGCAGAAGTTACTGGTGGGGGTGGGGGGCTGGAACATGTTTGTGCACAAATGCAAGTATGTGCATGTTGGTATGTATACATAAATATGACCACATGAGCATGTGAACTTATATATGTTAACATAAATATGGGCATGTTACCATGTGCATGTAAGAGTGTGCACATAAATATGTGAGCTGAGGCATGTGCACTTAAACGTTAAATTAGTCATTCTAAAATCTATAAAAACAGCACTGAAGCTTGAAGGAACCTGAACGAGCTTGAAGAAACATGAACCATCCTAAAGGAGCCTTAACCAGTCAGAAGGAACCAGAACCAGCCTGAAATAACCTAAACTAGCCTGAAGGAGCCTGAACAAGCCCGAAGGAGCTTGAACCAGTCTGAAGGAACCTGAACAAGCCTGAAAGAACCTGAACTAGCCTGAAGGAGCCTGAAAGAACCTGAACTAGCCTGAACCAGCCTGAAAAAACCTGAACCAGACTGAACCAGCCTGAAGGGACCTGAACAAGCCTGAAAGAACCTGAACCTGCCTGAAGGGACCTGAACAAGCCTGAAAGAACCTGAACCTGCCTGAAGGGACCTGAACAAGCCTGAAAGAACCTGAACCAGCCTGAAGGAGCCTGAACCAGTCTGAAAAAACCTGAACCAGTCTGAACCAGTCTGAAGGGACCCGAACAAGCCTGAAAGAACCTGAACCAGCCTGAACCAGTCTGAAAGAACCTGAACAAGCCTGAAAGTACCCAAATGAACCTGAAGGAGTCTGAAGAAGCATTCATACCAACTGCTGCCAATCATTCTTTACACTTTTTCTCACATCCAGATCTCCATGAAGATTTGGTCAAACGTTCCTGCCAAATGTCGAGTTCTGCAAAACCTTCTTCATGTTAGGGGGAAAGCCCCCTGCTTCTAGTAAGTTTTGGAACTTTTGGAATAAAACCTGCAGATTAAGAAAAGAGCTTTGATAAAAATCTAACTTGGGGAGTTAAAATGTGTGATTTGAATTTCCAGACTTGATGTTCTAATGAAATAAGAGCTGCACGGGAAGAAAGATGAGCTGAAAGGAGGGATGATTGAAAACACAGCCCAGTGGCCCCAAAGTGTCAAAACAAAACTTTTGTGGAGTTTTATTATTTTCCAAAAAACTAACAGTCTGACTGTAAGAACAGCTGAACTGGATTCTATTGTTTGTGTGAACCAAACACACGTCATTGGGAAGCAGCAGCTTTCCTCATCCCTATGATTTATACTCTAACGTGCAGCTCTCTCTGTTCAGAATCTAATTTTCCAACAGAAGACAAGGGGGACAAGGGGGTTTTAAACATTCAAACAATCCCAACAGGAGCAGGAAAGTCCTGCAGACAACATCTCAACCCAGACAACAACCAAAGACTGAAGCAGACCAAACTGCAGTTCCAGCCACTGGAGGGAGGATAACTTAAAATAAGTTCTGACAATGGCAGAAACTCAGGAAACAGAAAAGTGGCTTGTCTTGCTAGTTCTTTTACTATCGTCAGTTATTAGATGATAACAGAAAAAAGTAGGAGATTGAAAAATAATTAATTTTAATTTGAAATGGTTAATGCTGTATACTTGGACAGCACTTTTCTACCTTTGTTAAAGGCCCAAAGTGCTTCACAGTCACTGCCCCATTCGCCCATTGATGATGGCTCTGCTGTTGCTGAATGAATGCTGGCGCCACCAACCCACCACAGGCAATGTGGGGTTCAGTGTCTTACCCATGGACACTTTGACACATGGGCTGCAATCTTCCTATTGGAGTCGACTGCACCAAGGCTGCCCCAATTTAACATATGGCATGTTGATTTTTAATTTTTCCATTCAGTCAGTTCCAATTTTAGATACATAAATTGTCAACCTATGACCAAGAGGTCTCAAAAATGTCCTTATGTCTCAAAGAGGCTAAATCCAGACTGGCTGAAGACACTAATGAAGACTTGGTCGTATTTTAAGTCTTTGGTATGACTCTTAAAACAATGAGTAATCGATAAAATAAATAAATAATAAGTGTGCACGTTTTTCAACCAACCGGACAAAGATGGTGACGAGGATGAAGCTTAGGTACCGATATATGCTGTTGGTTCCCCGAAATGGAAAAAGCCATCTGTTTTATGGTTTACTTTCTTTAATATGTGGGGAAAAGTCCTGTTGAAGAGGTTATCAGAATCAGAAACAACTGAAACTAAGCTGCAGTTTCTTGAGAACGCTCCCTAAAACCCCTCTCAAAGTAGATTCTAACAAACTGCTGCTGTATGAGGACAATATGGTATCAGCCAGAATTTTGGTGTGTAATTCTTGATTTGTGTGTAACTTTGTATTTGTGCATGCGTAATTCTTGATTTGTAATTCATACAATACATTTTGTGCATAAGTACAAAAATTACAAAATACAATTTACACATGCACAACTTAAAATTACATCAGCTCGAAACGAACTACACACACATCTTTAAAAAATATAAACAAATCGCTTGTTATGCACACAAAACCACATCTATGCACGAATCTCATGTGAGACTCGTTTCATGTCTCCCAGAAAGAAAAGATTTGTGCGTAAATGATGCCTTCAAATGCTGCTAGAATGCTGCGTCATCAGAGTTTTTTTTTTTTTATCAGCTGCTTTAAACTTAGATTGTGAGTAATATTTGGTGAAACTTGACATTTTGCAACTTCTGTTGTTAGTTTTCAAAAACTGTTTTTGCCAGTCCAAAGACCTGCTGAGCTTTCCTGGTTTTCCCAGCTCCAGACAGCTTCTGCACATTTTTCCTTCACGTTTGCAAAAGCTCCTGGAGTGAAACCGTACCTGATACCTGAAGAGAGTGCAACCCAATCAAAACATGCAAGAAATGTTAGGGAGTTTCATTTTTAAGAAGCAGTATGGGGGTGGGGGTGGGTGGGGGATGGAGGCGACGACTCTTTAGAGTCAAACCCAAATATCGAGAAGTGGGAAGATCCAGCAAGTTACAGTTTGATGTCAATGTTTCTGTTGCTGAACTTTGACCGTTTTACTGTTAAAGCAGCTGCGCACTGAGTTAAAGACATAAGAGGAAGTTTGGAGACACCAGTGAGAACCACTGCAGGAGGGGGGTCTTCATGACCGATGTTCATCCATCCCTGCACACGCTTCAGAGGCTGACCCGCTGACCCCACCCCCACAGCATCTCTTACCCGAGGATGCGGCGCGATCACGGCTCTGTCTGCGCCTGCGGGATTCATCCTTGCGGGAAGTGCGCAGACTCCTGCAGTCAGAACCAGCAGGCACGCGTGCAGCGCTCTTCTTATCTTCATCTTCCGCGTGAGTCTGGTCTAACCCGAACCGAAATGACCTTCAGAACCATCAGCCTGAGATTTCTGTTGGAGCCGCATGGCTCTGGCGATAGATTCCCGCCGTGCGCGCGCGTCTCTGCGCGCTCTTGTCACTTTCGATTTCATGCAGATAAATCTGGCCTTGTCAGTTTCTGCCTCTCAGCTGCTCCGCTTAAGAAGGAGGCTCACCTCTGTCCACTGTGCGCGCAGAGCCGTTGAATCACCCCCCTCTTTTGTGATGACGTCACGATGGGAGGCGAAAACGATGACAACCCCCCATCCAAAATCGGGGTCCAATGAAAGCTGCAGAAAGTTCTTGATGCTGAGTAGATCCTGACCTTCCCCTCAGTAGGATTCAAATTAAACATGTTTCTCTATTATGATGGTACCTGGAATTAAGTGTCAGTCCATGCAGTGACCACTGCACCACAGCCCAGCAGGAACTGTATGTTACTCAGGGGAATATTTTAAACTTCTTCATGAAGTTGTACAAACACTTCTATTTGATCCATCTGGTAGTGAATTTGTGTTGCTCCACACAAACCAGAATGTGAGCTAAAATCATAGACAGTATGGAGAACTGGACATATTATCCCCTCCCCATTTGAGTTCCAAATACCTGCTGGTTACAGAAAACCAAAACCCCAGGTGATGTATTTAGGCTGGAAACATTTAGTTCATTTAATGTGAACCAGAGTTTGTTTCCGCGATAATCCGAAACAAATTTTCAGTAGAATACACCCAATCGGACTGTGGTCCAAGACCAGGAACCCCTCTTGGACCCATCTTCTGAGGTGGTCTCAGTTTGTTTCCAATTGAACTGAGATTCCTCAGTCTGAATGCAATACGCTCCCAGTGGAATAACGTAACAGATGAGCGGACAAATGGAAGGGACAACGGAACGGACAAATATAAAGCAAAGATTGTTGAGTTATCACTAGTGCTGTCATTCAATTAAAAAAAATCTGATTAAGTACACTATTGGATTGTAAGGAATCCCAATTAATCACAATTTTACAAGTTAAATTTTATACAAGCCGAAAGAAACAAACATTGTGTCCTTGCACTTTAGATAGTCCAGGTGAATACTCTATTGTGACTGGCTGATAGGTGTTGCAGAAGAGGTTCCAGTCAATGTTCTATATGTGCAGGCTTCTTCAAAACAAACTTTTTCCTTCATGAGGTGAACAAAAACAAGCGGTAAGAGGTGAACTTTCTCTCTGAAATGATGCTTTATTGAACCTATCGTGACGATCAGCATAAATATAAGAGTCCTTTGCTGCTGCTGTCGAGGTCTGCTGGCTCAGCGGTGCTTTGTGTTACAGTGACAAAGGGTCACATCACATATCAAATTGTCCACCTTTTGTGAGAAAGCAATCTAAACCTAAAAAATAATAAGAAAAAAGTACTAAAAATGGATTGAATATTTCTTTCTTTTGTACGTGACCACGTTATAAGTGGGATTGTGCCCAACTGAGTGTGTATTTTCAGGAATTGACGCACATCGTGGAAGCCTTACTCAGCATTAATTACTAAGCATTAATATATATGAATGCATCAATTTTGAAAAATTAATCATGATGCGTTAATGCGTTAACGTTGACAGTTCTAGTTATCAGACAGGAAAAAATGGTCCAACTCCTTACTTCTCAGAACGTTTGTTTTAACATTGCTAAAAACACTTCTTATGTGCTTTTCTGTGTCTCGTTACGTGTCACGTAAGACACCTTGTAGAACAGAAAAGAACAGCATTTTCTTAAAAGCAATGCCATAATATCACAACGATGAGACACAACAACTCATTAAAATGTTGTCAGATGAATGCAGCAGGGCCAGCCCTGGGCAAAGGCGACATCTGCTGGAGGGGGCAAACGAAGCTCCCAGGGGCAGCTTTGAGGGGAAAAAAATGGCCTCAAGGCAGAGGTTTGTCTGTTTTATATACATTCAGTTGCTTCCCCCCCGCGCATATATGTCTAAAAGTATTCTTGTTGAAAAACACAAATTTATCTGGCTATCTAGGTTTTTTTTCTATCTTTAAACTTTTAGCAACTGAGCTCTTTAAAACTTTAACACTGGAAATGCATCTATCAAACCCTACCATGCTTATTAAATAGTCATAGAGTCATACCTCAATTTTAGGGGTAACCCTGATTTATTTTTGAAGTGCCTCCATAATCTTTTGGTCTATTTTAACTGTTCGGTACTGGTAGTTCAACACTAGGGGGAGATAGATTTTGAGAGACGCTTCCTAAACCTTCCAGCGAGAAGAATGTTTTTTTCCACATTCTTATTCGACTACAACAGCACGGTGAGAGGACAGGATGAAGCGAGACGACACCGGAGGAAAAGTGACAGAAAAATACTGCACATAAATTCGGCAGTCTGAAAAACCTGTGGAGTGTTTCAAGAATTTCTCAAAGTCAGTTTTTTAAGATACCTTGGTGAGTCCCAAGCTATTTTGGTTAGTTTGACGCTTGAGTAAGCTTATCACCAGAACGAGCTAACATGCTAACTCGTGGAGCCAGAGAAAGTAGATATTTGCTGCAATAATTGTTTTATTTATTTTGACTGAAATATTTTTTCAGAAAGCGGGATTATTTGTATTTATTTTGGAGAAGCATGAGTGCGTTAAATATCATTTTGGAAGGAATGCAAGTAGGATAGCTCGGGTCGGCGTATTGCCTCACGTGTGTGCGGGCTGTTTTTTTTTCCGTTCAGAAAGTGGGCTGCGTTCCTGAGGATCATCGAAGAATCCACGCCGCTGCTGTGGCCTCACCTGCTTTTCCTGGACCCACTGCGCCCAACCAGAGGGAGGCTAAGTTGGATATCCCATTTCAAGGATTCCCAAGTACTTTTCCCCATTTTCTTTTGCATCCCATATTTTTCCCTGCTGGAGTTTTTTTATATTTTTAAAAATATATTTTCTTTCTGAGATCTCAGGGTTCAAGGACTCTTTTTTTTAGTATTTGATTGTTATAAGTAGTGTTAGATCCAACATAGAATTGTTAAGTACTGATTTGAAATCTGGTATTATTCCTTATGTGATTATCATACATAAATGTTCTGCTAACTGTATTTTTTTTCATAATGTGGAGCCATAAGTGAATTTTATTTTCACAAAATGATGAGTTTTTCCTTTTTTTTTCCTGATATGTGTCAGAGAAACCTATAATTGAATACAGACCATTTATATGTTTTAATTGGTGTTGAGTGTGTTATTGTGGGTCAGGAAGGTATAATAGTTCAGTTAGGATTAACTACTGCATTCCTCCTACACGAACTTTGGGTGGACAGAAAAGTCCTTGGAGCTTAAGTACCCTCCTACCTAGGGCACAGGTAAGCGGAGTTACATAGGCACTAGGTGAGGTGGGATAGTGAAGTCCACCCTTCTACCGGCTTTATTTTTGCCCCTCAGATTCCTCTGAGTGACATCAGAGATTCTCCAAATAGCATTCAGTGGTGGTCAAAAGATTGCATACACTTGTAAAGAATAGAATATCATAAATGTCTATAGTTTCCATTTATTTCTACAACAGATTTTTCTCTGAAAGAGTGATTGGAACAGATTCTTCTTTGTCTCACTGAAAACATTAATAAAGTTTGGTTCATTTATGACTTTATTATGGGTCAACTGAAAATATGACCAAATCTGTTGGGTCAAAAATATACATACAGCAACATAAATTAGCAATTTTGGTGACTTAGAAAGTTGTGTCAATGAAATCAACTTCATAACATGGTCTCTGAACTTCTTGTGAGTAGTTGAGTGAATACAGCTGGTGACTTGTCTGGTGCCCTTTAAATAGATTCATTGGACACACACACCTACAAACACTACAATGGGAAAGTCAAAGAAGCACAGAACAAATCTGAAAAAGTGCATCACTGACTTGAACAAGTCAGCAGCCCGCTGTCATGAAAGGGGTGTGGACTTCAACTGGTGAGAATGGTTGCATATAAACAATAAGTCAGATCAATTTTGACCAATCCACGCTTATTTATGGTGTCCATGTATATCGTGGGAAAAAATGACTTCATTTGGAAGGAGCCAGAAGTAAGTCATTGTTTGTTGGGGGATGTCGCTCACTCAGGCCAGTTCTCAGATACAGGCAATGAAAAAAATGCACTAAAACCAGCCTTGATATGTCTGGAAAGTTCCAGACTTTATATCAAACTGATCAGGTTTACTTTTGAAAATCTACTTCTGCAAAGCTGCATATCACAGTTTATTTAACTTGATCATTAAAAATTTGAGTCTTTTCTCCATTAAACTTTTTTTTGTGCATGTTTATAGGATTTCCCTGTCCGAGGGGCCCAGTGTGATAAACAGTTGGTGGTCTTTTCTTTTTCTTTACTTTCCAGAAGTTGGAAGTTTGTTTCTGAAACCCTGAGTACTGCAGCATCAGTCAAGATGTCATTGTCAGTGCTTGTCACTGTCTGAAGATAAACCCCAGGTGTAAGGTCACTTTGGTAAAAATAATAATTTGCAGAAGAGCTTGATTTTGGTGGGGGTCTGAATCCCCCACAGACTTTGAGTCACTTCTTCATGTAAGTCACAGATGGACAATCGTTTCCTCTGTGCTTTCAAAGCCACACATCTTTCAAGCCTGCAAACAACTTCATTTGCACGCTCACTAACTTCCTTCAGACGGCAGCTATGGGGGCCAGGGCCAAGAGGGGGATCCCCAGAGACGTCAAGGAGTGGAGCTGAGGGTGAGGTCAAGGGTGAAAGAGTTTCCAGATGTAGATGCAGTTTCTGCTTCAGATGCAAGTTCCTCATCATCTCTTGCACGTGGTCAGGAATGCCTGCACAATAGAGAGGTCACTGCCTGTAATGAAAGCTCTAAAACTGTGACTTGAATACATGACTAAAGATTTGAGTTTAGGTTCAGGCTTAGTCTAAGATTGCTTTGGATAAGGGTTAAAAGTCCAGGTGTCCAGGAAGTGGATGTGTAGTTGATTATATCAGCTTCTCTCCTTTAGAAGGTCAGTGTTTGGACTTTTTTTGCATAAATTACAGTGGATTTTACTTCAACAAGAAAATTGCTGCAAGGAAACACAAATGACTCTTCCAGGAGCTCATTTTGGTTTGTTTTCTGTTTTCCAAAAAGTCATCTGCAGCTTCTTCAAAGGTTATTGAAATTGCACCGCAGGCTGCGTTACGTTAGCTGATGGTTCTGCACAGCTGCTTCAGCTCTCTCTTTCTGATGAAGAAGTTGATTCCAGCTTTGGTTTATTTGCCTACTTAATGAACCATGATCCACAGGGGCAGAGCTCAGGAACGAGGACCTGAAAGAGCGAGTGCACGACAGTCCTGGGACGACTGTGAGGCAAAGTCAATATTTGTGCATGTGCGTGACATAGATCTGTTTTTATGTGCATGTGTAAAAACGTGTGTGTCTGCGTATGCATGTGTGGACCTCCAGAGTAGCCCCCCCCCCCCCCCCCCCCCAAAAAAAAAAAAAAAAAAAAAAAAAAAAAGCTAATTGCTCCCATACTTGTGGATCTGTGGTCTGGGTTCTCTGGTGGACCTGCTCTGTGAAAGCCATCGCTCTGTTTTAATGAGTGGTGAAAACAGATGAAAAGGTAAAGAAAGATTCTTGACATTTTCTTCCTGAGCTCCAGTCAGAGTGAATGTGTTCATGGTTTATGGTCAAACCTGCAGCAGTGTGTGTGAGGGTGTTGTGTCAGCTCCCACACAGACAGATTGAGTCATTGTTAAGCTGCAAACTGAGTAAACAGACAGTCTGATCAAAGACACTAAAGGCACAAAAACTACAGGCACTCTCACACGACAACCTTGACGATGCAACACTTAACCAGCCGATGACCAAAACAGTTTGATTTGATTTCATATTTTGATCAGAAGCTTCTTCACAAAGACGATGGCAGGCTCATTGCAAGATTTCAAAGTAGAACAAAAAGCCCAGATTTCTTGCTTCCTTCACTAAAAATTGTTTTTGCCTCTCCCCTTGGCAAGTGGGCCCCATATGGTTTAAAAGTGGGCAGAAAATATGTGGGCCCTACTGCTCTCTATGCACTGAGCTGTGTGACATATTTTTGGTTTAAAATAAGACAGCTCTTTTATTTCCCGTTGTGAACAACTGTATGCATC
This sequence comes from Oryzias celebensis, assembly GCA_014656515.1. Taxonomy (NCBI): domain Eukaryota; kingdom Metazoa; phylum Chordata; class Actinopteri; order Beloniformes; family Adrianichthyidae; genus Oryzias; species Oryzias celebensis. The sequence goes on along the minus strand of BNCR01000005.1, from coordinate 29,771,181 downwards.
AACTTAACAAATCTCGGTGTACTATTCCTGGTATCATCTAATTTTTATTTCTTACATGGCTGATGTAATTCACTCGTATTTATGTGCGACCAGCATAAATAGTGATGGAAATTCACGTTGGCCACACGTAATACGTGCAGCAAAGAAGCACATCGATGCTTTACCTGCAAGCGGGATTTTGTTTTTGACCGGACATATTTAAAATTATATTTAAAGTTAAAATCCCATTAAAATCCCATTAGCTGTCACACACCTAGGTGTGTGAAACGGGATCTCCGGATCCCCTGGAGGAGCGGGGAGCTGTAGACATCCAAAAAGGCAAAGTTTACCTTCCTGAAAACGCAAAACAAAACGCAACCATGTACTGTATGATCACATGACTTCTGGAGATGAAACATAGCGACGAGAACATTTAAAACCCATTCAGCGGAAATTTTAAAATTTAACCTAACTTTGAAGTGACTTTCAGACTGCAATGTTCTACTCCCAGCCTTCTTCAAAGAGCGGTTGTAACGTGCTCTCACCGTCATTTCACCTATCAAACTGCTTTACCAGACACTGAAAATTACATTGACAGAAATGTCGAAACGCTCTGCTGTGAAGGAATAAAAACACAACTAACAGGTCATACAGATAAAGACAGCGGTCATGAGATATGTCCTTAATGCTAGTTGGCATTAGCCCAAATGAAAGTGACCATTCGAACTTTATTTTTTTTTTTGCGTGTTGAACTCTTTTTTTTTTGTTTTTTTTTTTGGCCGCATTGACTTAGAGGAAAGGTAAGGATTACGGTTGCTATGCCAAATGGTTCCCAAGTTTTGTCTGCCGATCACTGCACTCCGAGCTTTGGGTGAGTGACAGCTAACGTGACTTTAACATTAATTACTTATGACCAGTAATAACATTTAGCCTTGGAGGCAATAAAAATACATGCGACAATCCAGCAATCTGCATATTGACTTCATGAATTGCGTGTCGCCATCATGAATTTCCATCAGTTTTTGAGCTGAGTGACAGCCTTAGTAAATTACCTTCAAAGTTTGCTTAGCAGGATGAAACATAAATTAAAATCCTTTTTGTATGTTATTTTGGGGTGTTTAACTAGAAAGACGAACAATGTGCTTAACATCATTTATATTGACTCTGGGTAGCTCCAAAAGACATGTTGCTCACTCCAAATACTCCGCTATTTCCATGTAAACAGCATAACCGGAAATAATAGAGTGATCAAGGGCCGAACGCAGTAGTAGGTCGTGCATAGAGCCCATTGGGTTTGTTCGCAGTTTAAGTGGTGGCACTATCTGTGCTTGCCCACATTGACTCTTCTGCCCAGGGACCGGCAGCCTGGACAGCGACCCTGTTAGCGGAGGCACTCGCTTGCTCTGCCGGATCGGTGAGTTCCAACTTAAGCAAAAATGGGCAAACTAAGTGGGACCACAACTTTTTTTTTTCCTAATATCTTTTATGCCCATAACCCCCTTTGAGCTCTAACATCAGACTTTCTTTTTCTTTTCCATCCGGTCCAAAAGAAAGGCATACAAACAAAATCAATATAAATAAAGTTTAGTCTCAAATAAAAAAGGGGTTTATACAAATATACACCTCGTGTGTCACAAGTTTCATAACCCAGTATTGTAACAGAAGAATATGTCAAACACGAGAGGCCTTCAGCTCATATCTGCTTGCTCAGCTGTTGGACAAGACAATTTAAAAAAATACATAAAATAAATAAGAGGGAGAACTTGCACAATTAGTGGCAGACTAAATACTTTTTTTGCCCCACTATAGGCTACTGAAAGTGTTAACAGAGAAGCTATCAATGTGAATGCATACGAACAGGTGAATGGGACTGTTACTATAAAGGGATTTGGACCTTTAAGCAGGATAGTTCAGTGTTAAATAAGTTAATGCCATTTTCCATTTCAGATTTGCTATAATGTTGCTGATTTTAAGGTTTTGTTTTCACTGCACAAAAGATAATAAAACGACAAAAATAAATTAATAAATGCAGTACTACGTAACTTAAAGCCTGAGGGAAACACAAGGGTGTCTGCTGCCACCTGCTGGGTGTATTCAGACATCTCTCTGTATACTTAAAAAGCATAATTCTCAGAAGTGGATCAGCCTGAAGGACCCATGCCAATGAAAATGGAAAATGTTGTCTTTGGTGTTTAATATATTCTTGTGGCATATTTCTGATGATGGAGGACAAATATGAAGGAAATTAAGATTAAAATTGCATTTCTGAGTATTTCTTTGATCAAAATGCCATTTGAAAAAGCTTGTGGTTGTTAAGTATAAACTACAATTGGCAGGCCACAAGCTCCCTTCTCTGCTCTATTTTGATGCATCCACTTGTAGGTTACTAGATCCATTTACATTGTCATTTTCTATATCAGATCTAGCATCTGGCCCAAAACAGTATGGCTGGATAGCTCCAGTATTGCTTGTCATTTTTGCTGTAGAAGTAATGTTAGGTTGGGGTTGTGAGGGGCTGTAAGCTATCGTGAGAGAGTGTAAACAAAGGGATGATGGGAAATAAGAGCATGCTTACTCCAAACCAACAGTCTTGCCCACAACTATGTTGTTCTAATGAACTACTGACGCTCTGAGTCTTAGAAAACAAATTTTTAACATTAATAATTAAGAAAAACATAAAAATATTTTTTTGATAATAATAACAATTTTTAATGAATCATAATTCAACGACTGTTGGGAACGCTTAAAAATATCTCTCTCTGTATGTTTCCATTTAAAAAAAGGATTCAAGCCCCTCTTAAAGGTGACACATTTAGATTTAATTCATCTTACTTAAATTTAGTGGTTCATTATAACAATATTTAAATGTAATTTATGTTAAGTAAAATTATTTCATAGCAAACAGCCTAAGATCCATTGACTCAAAATAATTAAGTTTTATTTTGCCCTCCTCCACGTGCGCATGGGTATTTACCAACGCTCTCATTTGCACTTCCTCCACTCCTTCCCGCACTATCTGAAGCTGTACGTCGAACATCGGGTTTGAAAATAAAATTGAGTTCTGGTAAGTATCTTTGAATTTACGGGTTTGCTGATGATAGTATAGGCAGTATCAGTAAGGCACAGTCCATTAAGTTACACGGTTTTATATATAACTACTGTAATAGTGTAAACGGCGTGTGTTTCTTTTTTTAAAAAAAAGGCAGACTAGCTTGGCTAGCATACTGTAGCTGTTGTTACCGTATTACGAGCAGCATGCTGCAGCACTGCTTCTGAGCCAGTAGGTTTTTGAAAGAAGGTTATGGCTTTTTGTTCACAGTGAGCAAGAAATTGATCAATTAATGTACTTTCAGAGAGATCGCTAAAAGGCGCCATGATGCTAAATCGGCTGGTGGACTGCAAACAAGCAGGGCCCAATGTTGCCAGATAGTTACGATTTTCCAGCCCAAAAGTAATCTAAAAACCGCCTGATCCCACAAAAAAAGTTGATGTTATTTGCACGTATTTTAAGTCTAACCAAGCTCAAAGACTGTTGAAAATTCGTGTTGGCCACACGTAACATATGCGGCTATGATGCACATTGCTGCACTGTCCTCACATTTTCAATGTGCGTTCAAGGCTAAATGTTGGTCGCCCGTATTTTTAGACATGATTGTAAAAACACAAATTGGAAGACGGTCGTTTCTGACGTGTGATTAATCTGCGTTAATAAATATTAACGGGTTAATTATTGAAACCAATAGTGTGAGTCAAAAACCTGTTGTGTGTGTGTGTATATATATGTATGTGTGTGTGTGTATAAGTAGACTATTAATGAAATGTTTAAGTAGCCCATTAATAAAATAATATTAATTGTAGTTTCATACTTTCTGATTTTTAGTATATATTTGACAGATTTAACCTGAATATTTTTCATGACATTAAGTTAATTTACATTTTTAGGCTTCGTCATATGCAATTTTGACTTATTTTAAATAAACTTCTACCAATTATTCTAGTAAGTTTTATTGAACTATGATGTATTTGTCTCCATGTTTTGCCGAGTGATCATCCCTGTTATCACTTCCAAGTCACCAAGTTATCTGTTACAACATCCTATTAATGGTAAGTAAAGGTTAAGTTTTCTCTTGGCACTTGATAATCTGTATTCTGCTTTTGTCTTTTTCAGGTTGATGTATGTGGACATGCAAATCATGCAGTTTGGAGTAATCTAGCAGGTATTTGTTGTTAAAACATTATAGGCAGACTCATGGGCATTTAGGGGGCAGTCTTCGCTTTCCGTGTCCATATATAGGTTGTCCGTGTACATTTACTTTGTGGAGTCAGCTGGTAAATCACATCTACAAAAATCATTCTGAACAGACAAGTAAGAAGTCAACTGAATTAATTACATTCCAGTGTCATGTGTGCTCGTATAGACAACTGACATCTGAACGAGAGTTTTTTCAACACATTAACAAACATCTCAGGCATCATGAAACCGTCCAATGTGTCTTTCTAGATTGTAAATTTAAGACAAACACATATAGTACTTTTCATACACACAAAAATAGAAAACACAATAATTGCTCATTGACTGATTTTAGAATTGATATAATCTGCACTAGTGGTCGCCAATCCCAGTCAGATAGTTCTGCAGATTATCTAACTCACTCTGCAGACACCGATTATGTGCATGACGACTTAAATTGTGATGTTTCGGCAGAATTGCTTGGTTCAGATTATTTTGAAGAAAAAATTGCTTGTCTTCTTTTGAAGTTGGAAAATAAAAGACAGTAATTGATGAACTCCTTTCAGAGCTTCATTACTTACTGATTACTTCATCTTTACCTGTCACAAAAACAATAATTTCAGAGATTTTTCAAAATAGAAATCTTCAAATTGAAGAGTCGGTAGTTGATGAAATTTCTTCTGTTGTATGTAAATCCAATCCTTAGCAAGTGATGGCCCTGTAGCTACAGCATATAGAAGAACGCAGTATTATCTTTCTTATTTTAGTGTTGTAGAGCTAGTAGAGTACATATTGGATGCGTCAAGCAAAAGAACGTTTCAGTATATTCCATTCTTACAATCTCTGCAACTGTTACTTTCTCAGAAATATACTCTTGAACTTATTGAAACTCAAAGAGGCCAAAACTAACAACTGATTTCTCTCAAAGAGTACAGAACTATAAGAGACGGTGAGTACTATAAGCAAAACCATTTTTTCTGTTGCAAAGACTTGAGAATTGCAGTACATCTTTATATTGATGATTTTGAGATTTGTAACCCATTTGGAACATCTCGTAAGAAGCACAAGCTCTGTGGTGTCGATTGGGTTTTAGGCAATTTACTACCAGGTTTCTCTTCGGCACTAACCTCAATCTACCTAGCAGTTCTGTGCAAATCTGATGATGTCTTTTGTTTATTCAAAGGTTTTGGAACCTCTCCTGCAGGACTTGATTATTTTAGAGCAGCATGGTGTTTTTGTGTCTCAGCTTGGTCAGTTTGTAAAAGGCTCTGTCCAGTGTGTCATAGTGGACAATCTTGCAGCACACGGACTTGCTGGATTTGTCGAGAGCTTTGTTAGTGGGTCTGTATGTAGGTTTTGTACAGGAGACAAATCAGAATTTCAGAGTAAGGATGTAATGTCTCACAGTTTCCAACTTCGAACCAGAGAAGCCCATGAAGTTCATGTCCGTCATGCTCAAGAAAATGCAGCTCATTGCTATGGTGTAAAAAAGCTTTGTGTTTTAACAGAACATCTATCATATTTTCATGTCTGCACTGGTTATCCCCCTGATATTCTTCATGATATCTTCGAAGGTATTGTTCCCACTGAACTGGCACGCTGTATTGGTTTATTGATCTCCAAAAAATACTTTACACTTGACACCCTTAATACATTGATCCAAGCATTTCCTTACAAATTTAGTGACAAAACCAATCGCCCTCATGCTATACCGCGTACTTATTCACCTAACAACACAATAGGGGGCAATGCTCATGAAAACTGGGCCTTAATAAGATTGCTTCCTTTAATTATTGGAACACTTTTGCCAGAAAATGAGCCAGCATGGCAGGTAATTCTATACCTAAAAGACATTGTTGAGTTGGTTCTTGCCCCCATCCACACAGATGAAATCATAGCTTATCTTGAGGCAAAGATTCATGATCACAGACAGCTCTATGTTGATCTCTTTCCATCTGTCAAGCTCCTGCCAAAACATAATTATTTAGAACACTATCTGCATATGATTCGATGCTTTGGACCTCTCATTGCAACGGCGGACAATACGATTTGAGGCGAAACATAGTTTCTTTAAACAAGTTACTCGTCATACAAATTGCTTCAAAAACATTGCTCGTTCACTAGCTGTTAAAAACCAGTTCATGATGGCCTACTATACAAAGTCCTCCAATCATAGTTCTTTGGAAGTTAAAAATGTATCTGTCATGTCTGTCAATGTTCTTAATGAGAGTGTTGTATCTGCTCTGAAAGAAAGATAAGTTCCTCTTGCAAAGAAAGTAACTTGCAATGGCATACATTACAGTGAAGGGATGCTGATAATTCACGGACATATGAACGGCTTGCCAAAGTCTAATGAGATCATTCAGCTGTGTATTATTAAGGAGAAGTTGTGTTTCATAGCATGAAATCTATGTTCTTGGTACAGGGAGCATTGCGGTGGTTTTGAGCTGTCTGCCTCACCCACAAGAGAGATTGCCATAATTGAGCTTGGTAACTTGGAAGACCCATATCCCCTTGTGGACCACGTAGTGGGGGGATTCCGTATGGTGATGTGAAAGAGATTCATCATTGTCAAAGGTAAGTGTTCTTAAGTAACAGTAGTTTGGAATTGTATTTGACAGTTTCTTCTCAAATTTTGATTACTTTATAATACTTTTACAAATGTAACAATGATAGTGATGTTTGTGAAGTTGGTCCTAGATCTTACTCTTCCAAAAATGTGTGATGGGTTCCCTCAATGTGTCACTAATTCATTTTTTTTTTCCTCTTCTGTTTCTTTCAAAGAGTGGAGGTATTACACAATGGTAATCCCCGTTGTTCTATGAGTCATCTTTGGGGACGAATCTGACTCCAGAAAAATGTCTATGGCCTCTGGACTTCCAGCAACACTATCAGAGCTGCATGCATCCATAAAGACATTCTTTGATTTAAAAGAAGACTTCCGCTTGCAGTACATGGATGTAGACTTTAACGCATTTATGAACTTAACGTCAGTATCCGAAGTTAAAGACAAAAGCACACTCAAAGTGATACTTAGCCCTAGTTCAGCACCTGAAGAACAGTTCATCACTTTGCTCCCAGTTGACACAAACAGTACTTCTGAAGTTTTCAGCTGCCCAGGACCTCAGAGCCCAAGATCTTCAATTGCCTCATCCTGCACTGATGATACACTATGCACATTAACCCCTCATTCATCACCAGAGACTCAACTGTCAAAACCCCACACTTGGCCCAGTGTGTTTGTGATCCCCAAATTCTCATATGAGGCCGAGTTAGAGCTCCAGCAAAAGAATGCAGAGTACGAGACAAATGGCACACACTTCAACCCCGATCTAAAGTTGAAAGGCATCATCCTCGATGGGTTAGCCCAAGAAATGTTTAAATACACAAAATATCCAAAAGATTATCAGTATGAAGAGGTGGCAGCAGCATTGACAAAGACCCATCCTTGTTTGGGGCAGCTAGGATCCAAGACAGGATTTTGGGGATGGAAACAGTCTTTAAAGTACAAAATGCAAAACTATCAGACAAAACTTGGGCAACTAGGTGATCCAGAAATCTGTGTGAACTCTTTCAAGCACAAACGAAAAGGTCAAGGAAAAGCTGCAGCCAATATAAAAAAACCTAGAAAGGCTGAGGTAAATTACATTCCTTTGCACCCTAAAGGTGAAAACGCAGAAAGCTTGGAGAAAGAAAGAATTGCTCTACTGTCAGAAATTAAAAAAAGGGACAATGAAGTTATAATCAAAGCAAAGATGGAAAAAACCTTCTCCCACAGGCGACTTGAAATTGTGGAGAAGAGGCCAAAGATTGGAGAGTTCAAAAACAGGTGGCCTGCGCTGTTCCAAGAAAGTGAACTAATTAAGCATTTTTTTGTCTTTCTATATTGTTTTTGGTGTTAATGGCAACAGTTCTGAATGTCATTGTTAAAAAGGAAATTTAAAAAACATAGATGTAGCAATTCTTAAAGAGCAAACGAAAAAAAAACATTTTTATCTAATTTAATCTTGACAAATTAGAAACCAGTTCTCAAAATATCTTTTTGTTTCTTCTCCATTTATCTTTCAGGTGAATGCAGAGTTCATGCGGATCACTACAAAGCCATTACAAACAAAATTTTTGTCCCAGCTGGACCACTTTTCAAGCAAGCTGATACAGATTTTCATGAGCAAAGGAGGATTGAAGGGGCAAAGGATAAAGAATGTCATGGCAATCAATGATTTGGTTAGTAAAAATCATATTTTTCTTTCAGCTTTTCCCTTCAGGGGTACTATCTATAGTACTACCTATTATCAAGTCTCCTCATCAACTTTCTTTCCTGATGACACACAAAGTACACACCTACCTGTCTCCCTGATCACATAGCTGTAGTTATCCAGTCATCTGGGAGTACCACCCAGAGCTTGTTTCAGCTGTTTCTTAAAAGTCATGCAACATTGTTCTTTTTTCAGGTTCCACCAGTTTGTCCTCTTCTCTGCCTTTGTCCTTTCTTTCTTCATCTTCTTAATCACCAGAGTCATCCTACACACCACCATCCTATGCTGCCTGAAAACAAACTCGCCCACTACTACTTTACAGTCACTAATCCTCTTCAGATTACGCTGTCTACACAAGATGTAGTCTGTGTGCTTACACCTCCACTCTTATAGGTCACCTTATGTCCCTGCCTCTTCTCAAAGAACATATTCACTAAAGCAGTTTACATCTTTTTAGCAAATTCAACCACCATCTGTTCGTCTACATTCCTCTCCTGGATACCAAACCTGCCCATCACCTCCTCATTACCTCTGTTTCCTGCACCAATATGTCCATTGAAATCTGTGCCAATGACAACTCTCTCACTTTTAGGTATGCTCACCATCACTTTATCAATATCAACCCAGAATGTTTCCTTCTCCTCCAGCTCACTGTTGGGTTTAAAGCACAGTCTTTGAACTAATAAAAATCCATAAGACCCAGGGTTCACACAAATGAAGAGAGTAAGTTTCTTTTTCCAGCTGCAGGAGGAGAAAAGAACGTTCATCAGAGCTCTGTGCATGCACAGAAGCTCCCAAAGGTCTCTCTCACACGCTTTTCTCCCCCTTATCAGCTTTTATTGAAGTAAAAAGGTCAAGGTGAACAGATAATTCACGGCATGAAGAGATACAAAAGGAATTTAAGGAGTGAACCGCTAGGCGCTGGGAAAGACACAGTAAGCACAAAGAGTCTTCTGTTTCAAAAAACACACACACACACACACACCGCATTTCTTGATTAATATACTTCAAGATTTAAGCTTATCTTACACTCACATCCTACCTGTGGGACATGCCTGATATCAACATTAAACATCTATTCCATTTTTATCTTCAGACTCATCACTATAAAACTATTTTACCTCCACAACACCTAACAAACTCATGTTTTAAGATAATTCCTACCCAATTTATCTCTCCATCTTCACCATGATAGAAGAACTTAACCCCTGCTCCTAAGCTTCTTGCCTTGCTTCCTTTTCACCTGGTCTCCTGGACACGCTGTATGTCTACCTTCCTCCTCTGCATCATGTCAACTAACTCTACCTTTTCCTGCCATAGTTCCAAAATTCAAAGTCCCTACTCTCAGTCTGACACCTATGACTTTTTTCTTTTTCTTTCGATGTTTAAATGCAAATTTTTACCATACTCACATTTGGATAAATGTCTTATTGTCCTTCCATAAGTGTGATGATATTGACACAAGGAGGGAGCGTGTTCTCAAAGGTTTGGTGATCTACTTAAATGAAGATACAGACTCTTTCTTCAAGGAATATTTTGTAAGTTTATCTTAATTTATTTCCCATCTTAAAAGAGCCCATCCCTCACCAAAATGTTAATAGATGAAGCACCATAATCAATTGGTTTAAACATATGTCTTATTCTTAAGAATGCAAAATGTATGGATCATTTGAAGGTACAATTAAAACCTGACACCAGAGTTCACTTTTAAATGACCAGGTTTTAGTGAACCAAGGTTGTGGTCGCTTTCACTCTTGGAGAGGTAAAATTAGAAAATTGAGCCACCTGCCAAAAACTAGTTGGTACAAGAACCTCTTGTCAGACAACTTGAAATTGTTAAATATTTTAATATTTTATTTTTTCATGGGAAATACAGTCATATTAAAATGTTGCACTAGTTGTAATGAGTACTTAAGCCAAGTGATAGTTGCAAGATTGTTTTGGTGTCTGTTGTTTTAATGTTAAAATTTTGCACACTAAACAGCATCTTTGTTTTTTTGAATTGCAGTTTTTATAGTTATAAAAGGATCCAACTTTAAGGCTGCTTTGAACCCAAATGTTGCACACGACAAGATTTTTCTCAAAACTTGATTGGCTGACTGATTTTCATCAGTGAATCATCGTTATTATGTTGGGAAGTTTCTTGTCATCAACCATTGTGATCCAACTTGCTTGGGATCAGTCGACCTAGAAATGGAAAGAGTTAACTGCAGGGCTGCTCAATCCTGGTCCTCAAGATCTACCTCCCTGCATGTTTTCCATCTCTACCACCACTGCTTGCTGCTGATTACATGGACCAGGTATGTTCATTAAGTCAGAATGTGGATACATCTGATTAAAAAATCAACAGCTCAAGCAGGGCTTGGAGATCTGGAAAACAGTCAGGGTGGTAGCTCACAAAGACCAGGATTGATGTGCCCGAGTTTACCAAGTCTTGCTTTCTCTGTGTTGTGTGTGTACTTTTCTAGTTATCACACTCATTAAAGTAGGCACGGAAATACTCATTTGAAGAACTCCTTTCCTCCTAAATCAACCAAATTATTGTCATCGGCTTTGATTTCTTTTGAAATCCCACAAAACATTAAGTCTTTTGCATATATCTGTTTTTGGAATTAATTTACTACTTTTTTTTTTCTTTCCCTTTTCAAGATCTACTTAAAATCTTGTAGTGTGAAACTGGTTTTAGATTGAAGTCCATGTTTGTATTGTGAAAAAAAGAGGTTTTTATGTTACAAATTGATTGTTAAAGTGTCAGGATATGTATGTTAATGTATTGTGAAGACAGTTTTATACTGAATTTAATTTAACATATTTTTATTTCACAAAAGTACCTCTGTTTTTTATTTTGAAGTATTGTTTTGTATCGAAAGCAAAATTAGATGTTTGCACACTTTATTATAGTTTCCTTAACAGTTTTTTGTAAACTGTTCTCAGAAACAAAAAACGTTTTTGTTTACTTAAGTAAAAATAAGATTTAGTTAATCAAACCAAATTTTAGTTAATGTCATTATTGCAAGAATTTGACTTTCACTGAATTGAATTGATGGACCACAAAACACTTCTTATAAGACAAAACAGATAATTTTAGTATATTGAATTACATTATTTTGAGTTGACGTAACATAAATATTTTACATTTATTATATGCAATTATTTCAATTTAAATTAATTAAAAATAAGTTTGTTGGTCTAACTCAACTACATCACATTGCACAAATGTATACAGTTTGAGCTCACACTACATATATTTATTGGATGGAAAAACTGCCCTCAATTAAATTGAGTTAATCCAATGAATCATTTTTTTTAGTGTACCGTGTATCTTCCAATAATAGCCGGTCTCCAATAAACGACGGGTGTAACAGGTGTGTATATATATATATATATATATATATATATATATATATATATAAAACTAGATTCCTCCTCTTAGTAATGAGTACGGGAATGGTGTACGTTTCTAAGGAGCAGTGACCCAGGTTTTGCTGCAGAAAGTCATGACTGTTGGTAATTTCACAGTCTGGACCTCCACACATCAAGCGTTTGACTGCGGAGAAGGCATATGATGTTGTATAGGAGGGGGGGGTGAAGCTTTACGTCGTCCCTTTAAATGTTCTGGTGACATGGTTATGTTGGACAAAACTGGATTGGCCAGGGGAGAAGATCTAAACTCAATACATACTCGCTCCATCATCTGTTGAGTGAATTTCAGGTGGGGGGAAGAGGGGGAAAGGAGGAGAAAGGGACCTGTCTGAGACTTGGTGGTGTTTGCGAGGGTGAAGAACATCTGTTGTCCTTGTATGTGCTCTTCAGGGGCTTGGAGGCAGATAAAAAGTATTTCTTATTTTAAGAATGTGCGTGTGTGTAAAAAACTCAAATGTTATTGAAAAAAACTCATTTTGATGGCCAACAATGCAGGTGGAGATGGTACAGTTTGTGACCAGCTGCTCGTCATGCCACATGGCCAAGACCCCTTGTCAGCTTCCTGTCGGTGTACTTCAGGCTACAGGGGAAATGCGGGCAGTTCCATATTTCCCAGTTCCTGGGAGTCTGTCTTTTGGCTAAATTGGCTTGGCTGCTTAGGATGTTTGCAGGTTAATTCCTTTCTTGAATACATGGTCGGGTGGGTGGAAACGACAACATATGTTTTGTGTGGAACATCACTACAAAATCCTCCCTTGTGTTGGGGATTTGGGTCGAGCCTTATGCCACAGCTCTTTTCCACAGCAAGTTTAATCTCAAATATGAAACAGCCAGAAAAGTGGCCCCTGAGCCAAAAATGGAGTAAGGTTATCAAAACTCAGAACATTCATTTATTTGGCTGAAATTAAGACGTCTTGTATTACGCTGAGAGGAGACTAACAACTTTGTTTGCTACCAAGCGGTTGGTTCCATGTGTATTTGAGCTGCCCTTGGACAGATTTTCTTTTCAAACTGAATTTTGACAGTTTGTGCCTTTCTTAAGCTCAACACCTGGTAGACAAGAACTTGGCCTTCTGATGACACTTGAGAGTTAACAGCCAATAACCACTGAAAGCCTCTATTCCCAATATGGCAAACTAAAAAGAAAAAGTGTGGCAGCCATATTTTAGCGGTGCTGGAAATAGGACTGATGCACATAAAAGAAGGAAGCAAACCACGGAAAAGGCAGACTTTGTACTTTTTTGCAAGGAGTTTTTCTCACAGTTCTGGCTGGGGAATTAGGTGAAGCCTAAACCAACTGCCAGAGTCCAGGACTGGGAAGGTAGGTGACTCTGTGAGAGCCCATGGAGACATACTTACCTGGCAGGGGTGACACCATGATCAAGCAGGTGGTTTGCCCAAGGTGAGGCTCTGTCATTGCACTCTGACCGTGCTGACCCTTGTGAATTCCCCAAATGTGGGAATCTCAACTGCATAATTTGTGGTAGTGGGGGACTGCGTTCGCGCTCTCCCCTGTTTTCAATGTCAAAGACAAAATGTGTGAATGCTATTGAGTCATTCTGAATGCATTGTGTTTACAGGGAAATGCGGGCAGCACCATATTTCCCAGGTCCTTCTTGAGGGATCTTGGTTTTACAGAACCAGAGTCTGTCTTTTGGCTAAATTGGCTTGGCTGCTTAGGATGTTTGCAGCTTAATTCCTTTCTTGCATACATGGTCGGGTAGGTGGAAACGACAACATATGTTTTGTGTGGAACATCACTACAAAATCCTCCCTTGTGTTGGGGATTTGGGTCGAGCCTTATGCCACAGCTCTTTTCCACAGCAAGTTTGATCTCAAATATGAAACAACAGCCAGAAAAGTGGCCCCTGAGCCAAAAATGGAGTAAGGGCATCAAAACTCAGAACATTCATTTATTTGGCTGAAATTAAGACGTCTTGTATTACGCTGAGAGGAGACTAACAACTTTGTTTGCTACCAAGCGGTTGGTTCCATGTGTATTTGAGCTGCCCTTGGACAGATTTTCTTTTCAAACTGAATTTTGACAGTTTGTGCCTTTCTTAAGCTCAACACCTGGTAGACAAGAACTTGGCCTTCTGATGACACTTGAGAGTTAACAGCCAATAACCACTGAAAGCCTCTATTCCCAATATGGCAAACTAAAAAGAAAAAGTGTGGCAGCCATATTTTAGCGGTGCTGGAAATAGGACTGATGCACATAAAAGAAGGAAGCAAACCACGGAAAAGGCAGACTTTGTACTTTTTTGCAAGGAGTTTTTCTCACAGTTCTGGCTGGGGAATTAGGTGAAGCCTAAACCAACTGCCAGAGTCCAGGACTGGGAAGGTAGGTGACTCTGTGAGAGCCCATGGAGACATACTTACCTGGCAGGGGTGACACCATGATCAAGCAGGTGGTTTGCCCAAGGTGAGGCTCTGTCATTGCACTCTGACCGTGCTGACCCTTGTGAATTCCCCAAATGTGGGAATCTCAACTGCATAATTTGTGGTAGTGGGGGACTGCGTTCGCGCTCTCCCCTGTTTTCAATGTCAAAGACAAAATGTGTGAATGCTATTGAGTCATTCTGAATGCATTGTGTTTACAGGGGAAATGCGGGCAGCACCATATTTCCCAGGTCCTTCTTGAGGGATCTTGGTTTTACAGAACCAGAGTCTGTCTTTTGGCTAAATTGGCTTGGCTGCTTAGGATGTTTGCAGCTTAATTCCTTTCTTGCATACATGGTCGGGTAGGTGGAAACGACAACATATGTTTTGTGTGGAACATCACTACAAAATCCTCCCTTGTGTTGGGGATTTGGGTCGAGCCTTATGCCACAGCTCTTTTCCACAGCAAGTTTGATCTCAAATATGAAACAACAGCCAGAAAAGTGGCCCCTGAGCCAAAAATGGAGTAAGGGCATCAAAACTCAGAACATTCATTTATTTGGCTGAAATTAAGACGTCTTGTATTACGCTGAGAGGAGACTAACAACTTTGTTTGCTACCAAGCGGTTGGTTCCATGTGTATTTGAGCTGCCCTTGGACAGATTTTCTTTTCAAACTGAATTTTGACAGTTTGTGCCTTTCTTAAGCTCAACACCTGGTAGACAAGAACTTGGCCTTCTGATGACACTTGAGAGTTAACAGCCAATAACCACTGAAAGCCTCTATTCCCAATATGGCAAACTAAAAAGAAAAAGTGTGGCAGCCATATTTTAGCGGTGCTGGAAATAGGACTGATGCACATAAAAGAAGGAAGCAAACCACGGAAAAGGCAGACTTTGTACTTTTTTGCAAGGAGTTTTTCTCACAGTTCTGGCTGGGGAATTAGGTGAAGCCTAAACCAACTGCCAGAGTCCAGGACTGGGAAGGTAGGTGACTCTGTGAGAGCCCATGGAGACATACTTACCTGGCAGGGGTGACACCATGATCAAGCAGGTGGTTTGCCCAAGGTGAGGCTCTGTCATTGCACTCTGACCGTGCTGACCCTTGTGAATTCCCCAAATGTGGGAATCTCAACTGCATAATTTGTGGTAGTGGGGGACTGCGTTCGCGCTCTCCCCTGTTTTCAATGTCAAAGACAAAATGTGTGAATGCTATTGAGTCATTCTGAATGCATTGTGTTTACAGGGGAAATGCGGGCAGCACCATATTTCCCAGGTCCTTCTTGAGGGATCTTGGTTTTACAGAACCAGAGTCTGTCTTTTGGCTAAATTGGCTTGGCTGCTTAGGATGTTTGCAGCTTAATTCCTTTCTTGCATACATGGTCGGGTAGGTGGAAACGACAACATATGTTTTGTGTGGAACATCACTACAAAATCCTCCCTTGTGTTGGGGATTTGGGTCGAGCCTTATGCCACAGCTCTTTTCCACAGCAAGTTTGATCTCAAATATGAAACAACAGCCAGAAAAGTGGCCCCTGAGCCAAAAATGGAGTAAGGGCATCAAAACTCAGAACATTCATTTATTTGGCTGAAATTAAGACGTCTTGTATTACGCTGAGAGGAGACTAACAACTTTGTTTGCTACCAAGCGGTTGGTTCCATGTGTATTTGAGCTGCCCTTGGACAGATTTTCTTTTCAAACTGAATTTTGACAGTTTGTGCCTTTCTTAAGCTCAACACCTGGTAGACAAGAACTTGGCCTTCTGATGACACTTGAGAGTTAACAGCCAATAACCACTGAAAGCCTCTATTCCCAATATGGCAAACTAAAAAGAAAAAGTGTGGCAGCCATATTTTAGCGGTGCTGGAAATAGGACTGATGCACATAAAAGAAGGAAGCAAACCACGGAAAAGGCAGACTTTGTACTTTTTTGCAAGGAGTTTTTCTCACAGTTCTGGCTGGGGAATTAGGTGAAGCCTAAACCAACTGCCAGAGTCCAGGACTGGGAAGGTAGGTGACTCTGTGAGAGCCCATGGAGACATACTTACCTGGCAGGGGTGACACCATGATCAAGCAGGTGGTTTGCCCAAGGTGAGGCTCTGTCATTGCACTCTGACCGTGCTGACCCTTGTGAATTCCCCAAATGTGGGAATCTCAACTGCATAATTTGTGGTAGTGGGGGACTGCGTTCGCGCTCTCCCCTGTTTTCAATGTCAAAGACAAAATGTGTGAATGCTATTGAGTCATTCTGAATGCATTGTGTTTACAGGGGAAATGCGGGCAGCACCATATTTCCCAGGTCCTTCTTGAGGGATCTTGGTTTTACAGAACCAGAGTCTGTCTTTTGGCTAAATTGGCTTGGCTGCTTAGGATGTTTGCAGCTTAATTCCTTTCTTGCATACATGGTCGGGTAGGTGGAAACGACAACATATGTTTTGTGTGGAACATCACTACAAAATCCTCCCTTGTGTTGGGGATTTGGGTCGAGCCTTATGCCACAGCTCTTTTCCACAGCAAGTTTGATCTCAAATATGAAACAACAGCCAGAAAAGTGGCCCCTGAGCCAAAAATGGAGTAAGGGCATCAAAACTCAGAACATTCATTTATTTGGCTGAAATTAAGACGTCTTGTATTACGCTGAGAGGAGACTAACAACTTTGTTTGCTACCAAGCGGTTGGTTCCATGTGTATTTGAGCTGCCCTTGGACAGATTTTCTTTTCAAACTGAATTTTGACAGTTTGTGCCTTTCTTAAGCTCAACACCTGGTAGACAAGAACTTGGCCTTCTGATGACACTTGAGAGTTAACAGCCAATAACCACTGAAAGCCTCTATTCCCAATATGGCAAACTAAAAAGAAAAAGTGTGGCAGCCATATTTTAGCGGTGCTGGAAATAGGACTGATGCACATAAAAGAAGGAAGCAAACCACGGAAAAGGCAGACTTTGTACTTTTTTGCAAGGAGTTTTTCTCACAGTTCTGGCTGGGGAATTAGGTGAAGCCTAAACCAACTGCCAGAGTCCAGGACTGGGAAGGTAGGTGACTCTGTGAGAGCCCATGGAGACATACTTACCTGGCAGGGGTGACACCATGATCAAGCAGGTGGTTTGCCCAAGGTGAGGCTCTGTCATTGCACTCTGACCGTGCTGACCCTTGTGAATTCCCCAAATGTGGGAATCTCAACTGCATAATTTGTGGTAGTGGGGGACTGCGTTCGCGCTCTCCCCTGTTTTCAATGTCAAAGACAAAATGTGTGAATGCTATTGAGTCATTCTGAATGCATTGTGTTTACAGGGGAAATGCGGGCAGCACCATATTTCCCAGGTCCTTCTTGAGGGATCTTGGTTTTACAGAACCAGAGTCTGTCTTTTGGCTAAATTGGCTTGGCTGCTTAGGATGTTTGCAGCTTAATTCCTTTCTTGCATACATGGTCGGGTAGGTGGAAACGACAACATATGTTTTGTGTGGAACATCACTACAAAATCCTCCCTTGTGTTGGGGATTTGGGTCGAGCCTTATGCCACAGCTCTTTTCCACAGCAAGTTTGATCTCAAATATGAAACAACAGCCAGAAAAGTGGCCCCTGAGCCAAAAATGGAGTAAGGGCATCAAAACTCAGAACATTCATTTATTTGGCTGAAATTAAGACGTCTTGTATTACGCTGAGAGGAGACTAACAACTTTGTTTGCTACCAAGCGGTTGGTTCCATGTGTATTTGAGCTGCCCTTGGACAGATTTTCTTTTCAAACTGAATTTTGACAGTTTGTGCCTTTCTTAAGCTCAACACCTGGTAGACAAGAACTTGGCCTTCTGATGACACTTGAGAGTTAACAGCCAATAACCACTGAAAGCCTCTATTCCCAATATGGCAAACTAAAAAGAAAAAGTGTGGCAGCCATATTTTAGCGGTGCTGGAAATAGGACTGATGCACATAAAAGAAGGAAGCAAACCACGGAAAAGGCAGACTTTGTACTTTTTTGCAAGGAGTTTTTCTCACAGTTCTGGCTGGGGAATTAGGTGAAGCCTAAACCAACTGCCAGAGTCCAGGACTGGGAAGGTAGGTGACTCTGTGAGAGCCCATGGAGACATACTTACCTGGCAGGGGTGACACCATGATCAAGCAGGTGGTTTGCCCAAGGTGAGGCTCTGTCATTGCACTCTGACCGTGCTGACCCTTGTGAATTCCCCAAATGTGGGAATCTCAACTGCATAATTTGTGGTAGTGGGGGACTGCGTTCGCGCTCTCCCCTGTTTTCAATGTCAAAGACAAAATGTGTGAATGCTATTGAGTCATTCTGAATGCATTGTGTTTACAGGGAAATGCGGGCAGCACCATATTTCCCAGGTCCTTCTTGAGGGATCTTGGTTTTACAGAACCAGAGTCTGTCTTTTGGCTAAATTGGCTTGGCTGCTTAGGATGTTTGCAGCTTAATTCCTTTCTTGCATACATGGTCGGGTAGGTGGAAACGACAACATATGTTTTGTGTGGAACATCACTACAAAATCCTCCCTTGTGTTGGGGATTTGGGTCGAGCCTTATGCCACAGCTCTTTTCCACAGCAAGTTTGATCTCAAATATGAAACAACAGCCAGAAAAGTGGCCCCTGAGCCAAAAATGGAGTAAGGGCATCAAAACTCAGAACATTCATTTATTTGGCTGAAATTAAGACGTCTTGTATTACGCTGAGAGGAGACTAACAACTTTGTTTGCTACCAAGCGGTTGGTTCCATGTGTATTTGAGCTGCCCTTGGACAGATTTTCTTTTCAAACTGAATTTTGACAGTTTGTGCCTTTCTTAAGCTCAACACCTGGTAGACAAGAACTTGGCCTTCTGATGACACTTGAGAGTTAACAGCCAATAACCACTGAAAGCCTCTATTCCCAATATGGCAAACTAAAAAGAAAAAGTGTGGCAGCCATATTTTAGCGGTGCTGGAAATAGGACTGATGCACATAAAAGAAGGAAGCAAACCACGGAAAAGGCAGACTTTGTACTTTTTTGCAAGGAGTTTTTCTCACAGTTCTGGCTGGGGAATTAGGTGAAGCCTAAACCAACTGCCAGAGTCCAGGACTGGGAAGGTAGGTGACTCTGTGAGAGCCCATGGAGGCATACTTACCTGGCAGGGGTGACACCATGATCAAGCAGGTGGTTTGCCCAAGGTGAGGCTCTGTCATTGCACTCTGACCGTGCTGACCCTTGTGAATTCCCCAAATGTGGGAATCTCAACTGCATAATTTGTGGTAGTGGGGGACTGCGTTCGCGCTCTCCCCTGTTTTCAATGTCAAAGACAAAATGTGTGAATGCTATTGAGTCATTCTGAATGCATTGTGTTTACAGGGGAAATGCGGGCAGCACCATATTTCCCAGGTCCTTCTTGAGGGATCTTGGTTTTACAGAACCAGAGTCTGTCTTTTGGCTAAATTGGCTTGGCTGCTTAGGATGTTTGCAGCTTAATTCCTTTCTTGCATACATGGTCGGGTAGGTGGAAACGACAACATATGTTTTGTGTGGAACATCACTACAAAATCCTCCCTTGTGTTGGGGATTTGGGTCGAGCCTTATGCCACAGCTCTTTTCCACAGCAAGTTTGATCTCAAATATGAAACAACAGCCAGAAAAGTGGCCCCTGAGCCAAAAATGGAGTAAGGGCATCAAAACTCAGAACATTCATTTATTTGGCTGAAATTAAGACGTCTTGTATTACGCTGAGAGGAGACTAACAACTTTGTTTGCTACCAAGCGGTTGGTTCCATGTGTATTTGAGCTGCCCTTGGACAGATTTTCTTTTCAAACTGAATTTTGACAGTTTGTGCCTTTCTTAAGCTCAACACCTGGTAGACAAGAACTTGGCCTTCTGATGACACTTGAGAGTTAACAGCCAATAACCACTGAAAGCCTCTATTCCCAATATGGCAAACTAAAAAGAAAAAGTGTGGCAGCCATATTTTAGCGGTGCTGGAAATAGGACTGATGCACATAAAAGAAGGAAGCAAACCACGGAAAAGGCAGACTTTGTACTTTTTTGCAAGGAGTTTTTCTCACAGTTCTGGCTGGGGAATTAGGTGAAGCCTAAACCAACTGCCAGAGTCCAGGACTGGGAAGGTAGGTGACTCTGTGAGAGCCCATGGAGGCATACTTACCTGGCAGGGGTGACACCATGATCAAGCAGGTGGTTTGCCCAAGGTGAGGCTCTGTCATTGCACTCTGACCGTGCTGACCCTTGTGAATTCCCCAAATGTGGGAATCTCAACTGCATAATTTGTGGTAGTGGGGGACTGCGTTCGCGCTCTCCCCTGTTTTCAATGTCAAAGACAAAATGTGTGAATGCTATTGAGTCATTCTGAATGCATTGTGTTTACAGGGGAAATGCGGGCAGCACCATATTTCCCAGGTCCTTCTTGAGGGATCTTGGTTTTACAGAACCAGAGTCTGTCTTTTGGCTAAATTGGCTTGGCTGCTTAGGATGTTTGCAGCTTAATTCCTTTCTTGCATACATGGTCGGGTAGCTGGAAACGACAACATATGTTTTGTGTGGAACATCACTACAAAATCCTCCCTTGTGTTGGGGATTTGGGTCGAGCCTTATGCCACAGCTCTTTTCCACAGCAAGTTTGATCTCAAATATGAAACAACAGCCAGAAAAGTGGCCCCTGAGCCAAAAATGGAGTAAGGGCATCAAAACTCAGAACATTCATTTATTTGGCTGAAATTAAGACGTCTTGTATTACGCTGAGAGGAGACTAACAACTTTGTTTGCTACCAAGCGGTTGGTTCCATGTGTATTTGAGCTGCCCTTGGACAGATTTTCTTTTCAAACTGAATTTTGACAGTTTGTGCCTTTCTTAAGCTCAACACCTGGTAGACAAGAACTTGGCCTTCTGATGACACTTGAGAGTTAACAGCCAATAACCACTGAAAGCCTCTATTCCCAATATGGCAAACTAAAAAGAAAAAGTGTGGCAGCCATATTTTAGCGGTGCTGGAAATAGGACTGATGCACATAAAAGAAGGAAGCAAACCACGGAAAAGGCAGACTTTGTACTTTTTTGCAAGGAGTTTTTCTCACAGTTCTGGCTGGGGAATTAGGTGAAGCCTAAACCAACTGCCAGAGTCCAGGACTGGGAAGGTAGGTGACTCTGTGAGAGCCCATGGAGACATACTTACCTGGCAGGGGTGACACCATGATCAAGCAGGTGGTTTGCCCAAGGTGAGGCTCTGTCATTGCACTCTGACCGTGCTGACCCTTGTGAATTCCCCAAATGTGGGAATCTCAACTGCATAATTTGTGGTAGTGGGGGACTGCGTTCGCGCTCTCCCCTGTTTTCAATGTCAAAGACAAAATGTGTGAATGCTATTGAGTCATTCTGAATGCATTGTGTTTACAGGGGAAATGCGGGCAGCACCATATTTCCCAGGTCCTTCTTGAGGGATCTTGGTTTTACAGAACCAGAGTCTGTCTTTTGGCTAAATTGGCTTGGCTGCTTAGGATGTTTGCAGCTTAATTCCTTTCTTGCATACATGGTCGGGTAGGTGGAAACGACAACATATGTTTTGTGTGGAACATCACTACAAAATCCTCCCTTGTGTTGGGGATTTGGGTCGAGCCTTATGCCACAGCTCTTTTCCACAGCAAGTTTGATCTCAAATATGAAACAACAGCCAGAAAAGTGGCCCCTGAGCCAAAAATGGAGTAAGGGCATCAAAACTCAGAACATTCATTTATTTGGCTGAAATTAAGACGTCTTGTATTACGCTGAGAGGAGACTAACAACTTTGTTTGCTACCAAGCGGTTGGTTCCATGTGTATTTGAGCTGCCCTTGGACAGATTTTCTTTTCAAACTGAATTTTGACAGTTTGTGCCTTTCTTAAGCTCAACACCTGGTAGACAAGAACTTGGCCTTCTGATGACACTTGAGAGTTAACAGCCAATAACCACTGAAAGCCTCTATTCCCAATATGGCAAACTAAAAAGAAAAAGTGTGGCAGCCATATTTTAGCGGTGCTGGAAATAGGACTGATGCACATAAAAGAAGGAAGCAAACCACGGAAAAGGCAGACTTTGTACTTTTTTGCAAGGAGTTTTTCTCACAGTTCTGGCTGGGGAATTAGGTGAAGCCTAAACCAACTGCCAGAGTCCAGGACTGGGAAGGTAGGTGACTCTGTGAGAGCCCATGGAGGACATACTTACCTGGCAGGGGTGACACCATGATCAAGCAGGTGGTTTGCCCAAGGTGAGGCTCTGTCATTGCACTCTGACCGTGCTGACCCTTGTGAATTCCCCAAATGTGGGAATCTCAACTGCATAATTTGTGGTAGTGGGGGACTGCGTTCGCGCTCTCCCCTGTTTTCAATGTCAAAGACAAAATGTGTGAATGCTATTGAGTCATTCTGAATGCATTGTGTTTACAGGGGAAATGCGGGCAGCACCATATTTCCCAGGTCCTTCTTGAGGGATCTTGGTTTTACAGAACCAGAGTCTGTCTTTTGGCTAAATTGGCTTGGCTGCTTAGGATGTTTGCAGCTTAATTCCTTTCTTGCATACATGGTCGGGTAGGTGGAAACGACAACATATGTTTTGTGTGGAACATCACTACAAAATCCTCCCTTGTGTTGGGGATTTGGGTCGAGCCTTATGCCACAGCTCTTTTCCACAGCAAGTTTGATCTCAAATATGAAACAACAGCCAGAAAAGTGGCCCCTGAGCCAAAAATGGAGTAAGGGCATCAAAACTCAGAACATTCATTTATTTGGCTGAAATTAAGACGTCTTGTATTACGCTGAGAGGAGACTAACAACTTTGTTTGCTACCAAGCGGTTGGTTCCATGTGTATTTGAGCTGCCCTTGGACAGATTTTCTTTTCAAACTGAATTTTGACAGTTTGTGCCTTTCTTAAGCTCAACACCTGGTAGACAAGAACTTGGCCTTCTGATGACACTTGAGAGTTAACAGCCAATAACCACTGAAAGCCTCTATTCCCAATATGGCAAACTAAAAAGAAAAAGTGTGGCAGCCATATTTTAGCGGTGCTGGAAATAGGACTGATGCACATAAAAGAAGGAAGCAAACCACGGAAAAGGCAGACTTTGTACTTTTTTGCAAGGAGTTTTTCTCACAGTTCTGGCTGGGGAATTAGGTGAAGCCTAAACCAACTGCCAGAGTCCAGGACTGGGAAGGTAGGTGACTCTGTGAGAGCCCATGGAGACATACTTACCTGGCAGGGGTGACACCATGATCAAGCAGGTGGTTTGCCCAAGGTGAGGCTCTGTCATTGCACTCTGACCGTGCTGACCCTTGTGAATTCCCCAAATGTGGGAATCTCAACTGCATAATTTGTGGTAGTGGGGGACTGCGTTCGCGCTCTCCCCTGTTTTCAATGTCAAAGACAAAATGTGTGAATGCTATTGAGTCATTCTGAATGCATTGTGTTTACAGGGGAAATGCGGGCAGCACCATATTTCCCAGGTCCTTCTTGAGGGATCTTGGTTTTACAGAACCAGAGTCTGTCTTTTGGCTAAATTGGCTTGGCTGCTTAGGATGTTTGCAGCTTAATTCCTTTCTTGCATACATGGTCGGGTAGGTGGAAACGACAACATATGTTTTGTGTGGAACATCACTACAAAATCCTCCCTTGTGTTGGGGATTTGGGTCGAGCCTTATGCCACAGCTCTTTTCCACAGCAAGTTTGATCTCAAATATGAAACAACAGCCAGAAAAGTGGCCCCTGAGCCAAAAATGGAGTAAGGGCATCAAAACTCAGAACATTCATTTATTTGGCTGAAATTAAGACGTCTTGTATTACGCTGAGAGGAGACTAACAACTTTGTTTGCTACCAAGCGGTTGGTTCCATGTGTATTTGAGCTGCCCTTGGACAGATTTTCTTTTCAAACTGAATTTTGACAGTTTGTGCCTTTCTTAAGCTCAACACCTGGTAGACAAGAACTTGGCCTTCTGATGACACTTGAGAGTTAACAGCCAATAACCACTGAAAGCCTCTATTCCCAATATGGCAAACTAAAAAGAAAAAGTGTGGCAGCCATATTTTAGCGGTGCTGGAAATAGGACTGATGCACATAAAAGAAGGAAGCAAACCACGGAAAAGGCAGACTTTGTACTTTTTTGCAAGGAGTTTTTCTCACAGTTCTGGCTGGGGAATTAGGTGAAGCCTAAACCAACTGCCAGAGTCCAGGACTGGGAAGGTAGGTGACTCTGTGAGAGCCCATGGAGACATACTTACCTGGCAGGGGTGACACCATGATCAAGCAGGTGGTTTGCCCAAGGTGAGGCTCTGTCATTGCACTCTGACCGTGCTGACCCTTGTGAATTCCCCAAATGTGGGAATCTCAACTGCATAATTTGTGGTAGTGGGGGACTGCGTTCGCGCTCTCCCCTGTTTTCAATGTCAAAGACAAAATGTGTGAATGCTATTGAGTCATTCTGAATGCATTGTGTTTACAGGGGAAATGCGGGCAGCACCATATTTCCCAGGTCCTTCTTGAGGGATCTTGGTTTTACAGAACCAGAGTCTGTCTTTTGGCTAAATTGGCTTGGCTGCTTAGGATGTTTGCAGCTTAATTCCTTTCTTGCATACATGGTCGGGTAGGTGGAAACGACAACATATGTTTTGTGTGGAACATCACTACAAAATCCTCCCTTGTGTTGGGGATTTGGGTCGAGCCTTATGCCACAGCTCTTTTCCACAGCAAGTTTGATCTCAAATATGAAACAACAGCCAGAAAAGTGGCCCCTGAGCCAAAAATGGAGTAAGGGCATCAAAACTCAGAACATTCATTTATTTGGCTGAAATTAAGACGTCTTGTATTACGCTGAGAGGAGACTAACAACTTTGTTTGCTACCAAGCGGTTGGTTCCATGTGTATTTGAGCTGCCCTT